>JAKSZU010000025.1:23115567-23680095 GCA_026018925.1 Tupaia tana | reverse complement strand
AAACCTGCCATTCAAATGAGTCATTGTACCAGTCACTGTCCAAGGCATCTTATGGAATTCCTATTTGGGAACTGCTCGTTGCTAATGATGACGACAACTAACCTGGGATGCCCTTCACGGTGTCACACCGTGATTCTTTGCGGGGAGACCTGATTTTTGAAAGCAATCAAGTCTAACAGATAGGACGCCTGAGCATGCCCAGTAATGCGGCTTTGAGAAAATAAAACAGTGTTTGTCTTCCTAGATCCACCCCATGTCTTACTGATATCAAGCACAAAGCTTAGCACATGGTAGGTGTTCGAAAAATATATTCGATTAAGTAAATGATTCCCATGACTCGCACTTATCTGTAAGAAGAATAAAAATAAGCATTTCGAGAGCTTTCAGTAACTACAGAATCATTAGAATAATTACGTTGCTTGCTAAGGTGGCCGTTCTGACTCACGGGGTCATCTAAATCCTGGAGTGCGTATTTCAGATCCTGCTGTTAACCTGGAAGCCTGACTTAGTCCCTCCTCAGTCCCCACAAGATCACACGGAGTTGGGAAGACATCTGATAGTCATCTACCACTCCACCCACTTCCCGTTGGTCTAGAAATGGAAAAACCAGTCCTTATTTTATTTGGGGGATTGTCTCAGCATTGCCGTGCTAAAAAAAAAAATGATGTGGAAATCACATTAATAGCAAAGTTTGGATTCCTTTCATCGGGATAAATGTGAAGAGCAGAATCATTCTCCTACCTCTCTCTATCTCTCAGAGATAACGATACACACCCACACGCACACAGAGGCATGAATGTGTGTTTATCTGCACGTATTATAGGATTCATCCTTCGATTCATCCTTCGGTTACCTGAATTGACTCGCAGCATCTTAATTAGCATTCCTTTCGCGTGCACAGAAAACCCTGGCGGTACTGCATGTGGTTGGCTTCATCTGGGTACTTAGCACTTTTCTTTCATTCTGTCCTGTAAGTCTTAACATTCTGCATCGTCTTTATCAATTACCTTCATTTTCACTGCAGTTTTTGGGTCCACTTTGCTTCCCCGTTCTGACCTTTGACCAGAACACTATTCTCCGTAATCTCGCTTTCAATATTTCGCTCAGACCCTCTGATCCCCACTCCCTTTCAGCAGCTGACGGCTTTGAGATGCAATCACGGCAGTGTTCACGCTGATGCCTGTGTCTTCACGCGGTCAGACCATCTCTACAGGCTGCCCCTCGGAAACAAAAGGTAAGGCTTAACTCTCCTACTGAGGCCAGGGACGCTGCCGGGCACCACTCAGAGGCGGGGCAGAGAGATGTGTGGCTGTGTTTTGTCTGACATTCCTGGATAACACCGCTGTTTCCCCCAGAAATGGAATGAAGTGGATTTGTGGCTGTGCCCAACTGTCTGCTTTCAGACCCCTGCCTAAGTTTGTCAGTGGTGGCTGCTTTTGTCTTTGGCCTGACACTTCTTGGCAGCTGATGCGAGACTGCAGGTGATAAAACGGATCCAGGAGAAGTTAGAGGCAAAAGTAATAATAATGATGACCACAACAGTAACAATAACTGCTGACTCAACTTTTCTGCGTTTTTGGTGTGGAAGCCCTCATGGCCACCCACCTAGCCTGCATCTCACTACCCTGACAAACGCTCTGGTGTACACTGTCTGATTACCCTCCTTTGACACACGTGGATTGTGAGGAACAGAGAGGTTAAGTGACTGGGCCAAGGATGCACAGTTCATCGCACAGCTCTGTTTCTCCCCAATCCCCAACAAGCTCCGTCAGGCCTGCTCTTTCTCAGGACACAGAAGCAGGAGTCTGGGACTTCCACTGCAGCCGGCCGTGTGGGAGCCCAATCGCCTTAACCACCACGCCATCTGCTGGCCCCCAAATAAAGCTTTTCTTTAGATACAGATCATGTTAGGATAGGGGCGATTCCAGCATAGTACCACCTGGTAGTCTAAAAACCTCTCAAGACGCAGGGCAGTCAGACCAGCCTTCCAGCAGGGGTATCAGAGAACGCCGGCATGACTGAGGGTGGGATCAGGAACCCGCAAAGACAGCGCTGACTCGGGAACGGACCACAGGGTGCCTGCTCCCTGGATAACACGGAGGGTAGAAATGCCTGCCTCAGGGTCCTGGAGAACTCAGGCTCTGGAAAGGCAGCAGGTGGATGAGGCCCTGCACGACCTGGAGGCCCGCCTGCACCCACCCTGCCCCAGCCTGGACGGCCTTCTGATCTCTGCTCTGATCCAAGACGCCTTCTCACTGCCACCAAGGTCTTGAACGTCGGAGCTCATTTACCTGTCCTAGGGAAGGGGACGAGGAATGGTTTTAGGCACTGCAGAACGGGGAGCCAAAGGCCAGTGTGTCCTCAGATACTAACCAACACCCCCATCACCAGCAGTGCAAGGTGGCAGCGTGTTAGGAAGGCTCAGAGAGCCGACCGTGGCGCACGGTGGAACACAACTTCCACCGTTCCTCTTCTACAAATGCTTTGCCAACCGTTTGCAGGACCAACGAAGCACAGCCCTTGTTCACTGGGAATCGAACAACAGCCAACTCCGGCAGGGAGTGGCCCAGCAAATCACTGGCAGCTGAAATGTCAGTCTCACTGCAAAGTCCTAGGTTTACTCTCAACGTTTCCACATGCCTCCCTCCGGGCCTTCTCGAAGGGATGCTGCAGCCCCTGGAAAGCCAGTGTGTGTGTGTGTGTGTGGGGGGGGGGGCACGCTCATGGAAAAAGTATCCTCTTCCTATTGGTCACGCTATCTTATCATTCTAGCTTCGGAGGCTGAATCATGGGAGACTGCAGCGAGCAGGTACATCCCCGTTTGTTTCTGAGCCCTCACTCCATTTGTAAAAGAGTTCCTTTACGTGACCCCCACTAAAACATCTACTGAAGGTATAAAACTTACGACCTTGCATGTATTAAAAATGGCACATTAGGTACCTTATGTACTGCTAGGAAGCAATCTGTAAGATCTATTGTTATGGAGGGAAAAGGCTAGGTGCGGAACAATGAAACAGAACACAGCATTTTTGGGGGTGAACAGTAGCTATCATTTGTTAAAAACAGTGTATGTGTATATGTGTGTGTGTGTGTGTGTGTATAAAACTGCTACTTAATCTACATTCACTTGATTTTACACAACACAGTCAATGTGCTATAAAAACCCAACAAGACACTCTGTTGTAATTTTCGCTCCTTTTCGCCATCTTTTTGGCTGATCTGGAAGAGACATGAGACCCCCCTCTAGGCTCAGCTCCCTGTAGAAGCTGATGCTGGGTGGTCCCTGCCGTTCAGAGCCCCTAAGACACGTGGTGAGGTTCACACGACTCTGAGGCAGTTTCTCCCGAGTGGAGACCTGAAAGGGAAACAGGCTGTCACTCGGGCAACTACGCCGTGGAAGTTACCCACGAGAGAGGGTGGCCCAGTGCGTGGCCCAGAGCAGTAGTCACCAGCAAAGGCTGAGATGGTTCCATGCATGACCCTAGCCGATAGCCACGATGTCGACATGAAGCCCAGTTCTAGGGGCCAGCAGGTGGCGTAGTGGTTAAGGTGCTGAACTACCACATGGCCAGCCATGGTTCGAGTCCTGGACCTGGCGGCTAAAACTCATGCCGGGCATGTGTGCATGCATGCCCAAAATCCCAAGAGGAAGATGGAGGAGAAGGGATTAGGGATTGAGGCATGGGGGCAATTTCTCACTTTCTCTGTCTCTAGCTCTCTCTTTCTCTTTGGTGAGTGCATGTGCTCTAGAGCAAAACAAAACAACTTTTCAAAAAAAAAAAAAAAAGACTCCTCCTTGTAGATTTGAGGGGTCTGTCCTCCTCCTTGTCAGGCCTGTCCACTCGGGAGCCTCGTCCCCTCCTCTCTCGCCCACACCCCACCCGAGGGCCCAGACACCTACTTGTTGGTTTGCCGCTGGTGCTGGATGACCATGTTCTTCTCATGGATCGTCTCCAGCAGGGCTGTGGCCAGAGACTTCAGGTCGGAGATGGACTGCGGGGTGGCCGGGAGGCTGCATCCATGCTCCTCAGACAGCAAGTCCTGAACTGGGGGTGGGAAACGGACACCTCGCTGGTGAGTTCTTCAGGAACGCTGGGTGCGAACCCTTGTCAATTCTTCCTGGATCACCACACGCACGTTCCCAGCTTCTAAACGCTTCTATACTGTATTGGGAGTCCACCTCAAGTGTCAAAGTGAAACGGAATAAAACCCGGGGGGAGGGTGAGACGCAGACGAGGAACTCCTCGTGGGCTCAGAGCAACGACTTCTTTAAGAGGGTAATAATTGCTTTGTCAAGTATTTTACTTATTTTTAAAGTTTATTTATGTGTTTCATGTGTGAGACAAGAGAAAGAGAGACAGAGACAGAGACAGCATCCCAACAGGATCCTGACAGCATGACCCATCCCAGCCTTCGGCCAGCTCAGATCATGGCACGGTCAAGGAAATGAATCACTTGAGAATTGATTTAAAGGAAAACATTAAGCAAATAAAAGCATCCGCGATACAAAGATAATCAATATTTCAAGGCAGGTGTGATGCCTAGGTCTTGGGAGAGGGAACAGGACAAGGGTGAGCTGCTCCTGGGCTCGATCCTCCACAAACCCCCAAGTCGCAATCACAGTCAAGTTCAGAATGAACCCCGACCACGTGCACAGGGCGGGCTCGCAGCAGGGTTCAGACCAGGGAAAGTGGCACGGCTAGTGTGAACACCTTGCTCGGGTGAGTTTCTGCTGACAAAGTGCCAGTCGTCTAGGGAAGGTTTTGATAGAAAAGTATTTTATTTAGTTAGTTCAGTTTCAAAAATGGTCTACTTAAAAAAGCACCATTTCTAATGACCTTCCACACCACTTACAAATACAAAGGAATATCCCAAGTGCCGCGTGCCTGGTTTAGAACGTCGTGGGGCGATCACCTCTTTTATCCCAAATACACTTCGGCTAATATAAAGTCTAAGTCCGTGACTTCGTTGGCAATACCACACCACGATGAGTAATGCGAGAACACCACCTCCTAGCACCGCCATGACTTTTCCACCTGTGATGCTGCCGAAACGCCACCCTCCCCCACCCATCCATTTACGTTTGGCTGGGCTCAGAATTGCCTGAGAGGCCGCCGGCCCCTCGGCAGCGCGGACATGATCTGACCACACACCTCTGCCTCTTCTCTGCCGCCTTTGCCACCCCGGGGTCACCCCAGTGCCCCTGCCCGTGTCCTTTCGGACCCTCAATATCTGATCTTCAAGCCTGGCTTGGTTTTTGTTTGTTTGTTTGTTTTTGATTTTTTTAGTTTATTTATTGAGAGAGAGAGATCCCTACTCCCACCCCCCACAGGGTCTTCACCAGATCTTGGCACACACACACACACACACACATGCACCTGGCATGTCCAGGCAGATCTCCACGCATGATCCTGTGACCTTCCCGTGAAAGTGCAGTATCCCAGGGCATTGAGTTGATGCTACCCCAATGTGGCCTGCTTCATGTTGGCATTTGTAGAAATAAACTGCTAGGGCTGGCAGGTGGCGTCGTGGTTAAGGCACTGGACTCCCACATGGCTGATTGTGGTTCAAGTCTCGGACTTGGTGGCTTGCTTTTTCACTTTCCCTTTCTCTCTCTCTCTCTGGTCAAATTAAAAAATAATAATAAATAGGATAAATTAAATCATCATTTTTAAAACAAAGTAAACTCCTATAGGGTGTGTGCACTCTGTCCACAACCCCAAAGAGGGCCGGCTGAGCACGCTCTACCTGAGGCTTCTGCTTAGAGCTGAGCTCCAAATACTAAGTGTCAGATGCACGCTTGCTGCTGTTTATTCCCCTGGACGGCTCCTGAAAGATCATTCTTCTTCATTGGAATCGACATGAAGGAGGAACAAAATTGCAATCAATAAAAGCTTCTTTGAAAAAGGCACATGTGCCATGATAAAATGATTTCAGCAGCTACGGGATTTTTTTTTTTTTCACTTGGATCGTAGAGGCCAGGAAAAGGAGAAATTCAGGAGGGTGGAACCCACCCTGAGAGGTGCTGAACTAGTGATCAGAGGAGAGGGTTCCTGAAAGGAGAGCACGGCACAGGCACTGACCCACGTGGGACCCAGTCGTTAGAAAAAACCTCTCATGCACTGGTTCCGAAAGCAGAGTCCCCAAACCAGCGTGGCATCACCTGGAGGCTTTTCAGAAACACGTATTTTCAGGTCCAGCCCCAGAATCAGAAACCCTGGGGTGGGGGCCTGGTAACGTGTGTGTGTCTGTTTTTTAAAGATATATTTATTTAATTTTATTTATAATCATTATTTTTTTTTAAGTTTGCTACAGGGCACATGCCCTCATCCAGAGAGAGAGAGAGAGAAACAGAGAGAGAGGGAGAGAGAGAGGGAGAGAGAGAGCGAGCCAGCTACCAGGTGTGAGACTTGAATTGTGGTAGGCCCTGTGGGAGTCCAGTGCCTTAACCACTGTGCCACCTGCCAGTCCAGTAATCTGTGTTTTATCAAGCCCCCCAGAAGATCCTGATGCAGGTGGAAGTTTAGAAACCACTGCACCAAGGAGTCTTTGGTTCACAGTCCACAAAACCAGCAGCTTGGATGAGATGTGGACCCACAGCCCGGCACTGCACACTCGCACGTGGCCCTCCTAGACCACCAAACCCTACCTTGCTTTGCAGACAGGACTCCCGTCAGAGCACTGCTGTTGGATTTACCCTGGCCCTTTGAGTTTTTCCGTCTCTCGAGCGCGTTCTGAAGCAGCATGGGGAGGAAATAAAAATCTCTGTCAGAAAAACCAATAATGGAAAAACACCTCGTTACGGTAGATGTGTCCTCCTGTCAGCCCAGGAGAACCCGCTATAAACTCCAAATGCTGGCCTAATGTTCACGACGCTGAGCTTCTGACCAAGAGCTATGATTCTTAGAAACCTAGTAAAGAGGTTATTTTTTAGTTTTTGCATAGTTGGATGATGACAATTTCAGCCCCCCTTCATAAAAGGTGCTCAATGAATGTTTGTTGAATTAAGTCAAATTTGAAGCAAGAACACAGTCTAGCGTGTGAAGTTACTAGTTATGGAAATCTCTTCTGAAGAGACGTGAGGTGGGGAGCTGGTTTATTTTCATGTACTGATGGTGGTATCTGGGTGGATTCTGTGTCTGGGCTGGAAAGAGAGCCATGATCGATTAGTGATGTCTGCTACGGCTGATCGATTAGTGATGTCTGCTACGGATACAAGATTAAGAAAGTGCATGTGTGCCACCCACATATCATTCCTAGCAGCAGACTCTTGCATTAAAATTGATACATAGTATATAGCCAGTGCTTGGCACACAGAACTGGGAAAATGTTGCTAAGCAAGTGCACCCACGCATTTAAAAAAATTATGTATTAAAAGCTGTACTATTCTTCGGCGGCATGAATATATATAGATTGGTGTAAACTAAAGCATGGCCCCCACACAACAGAACAGCGCGGAGACTTCTGAGAACAAAAACGAATGCCAAAAGCCAGGAAATGAGTAGTTTCTCCCAAGCTGTAAAACTTCACCCTCAGGAAGAGAAATCAATCTATTTTCAAAGCAGAGAGACCCAGGAGATTTTTCTAATTATAACACTTACAACTAACATCTGCAGAAATAGATATTATCCAACTAACGGTGCTGGAATGAGACGACATAACAGTGGGGAGAATTAAAACATCCCGTCCCTTTCGGTGTGACGTGAACATTATCACGCAGCTTGCGGTTGCCCCATCTTGGCTTCTGCGTCCCTCGGAAACCGTTTCCTGATAAATGATTATAAGACACATCGCATCTGATGGCTGAACGCTTTATCGAGAGGATGGGTAAGAAGCCTAGTGTCCTCTGCACCGAGGCTGCAGAGGGGACAAGGCCTGACGCTGTGGTCTGGGTGTAGAAGGAGCTCTGAAGGTGGGGTTCGACTTTATGGGCTGCCCCTATGAAAGCTCTCGCTGGACTCTCTCTGGGAGGGCGGGCAAGTCCTAAGGCAGCTTTGGCACATTAGAGAGAATGGAAAAGAGTGACGTGTGGCTGCACAGCACTGAGGTCCCACCGCGGCGGCACGCCTGGCTACCTTGTATTTGGCGATGTTCGACTTCAAGAGGTTGACCTCTTCCTGGAGCTGCTTCAGTCTCTCCTGAAGGTACCTGGGGAAGAACACGCAGAGCCGACAGTGTGGGGGCGCCGAGTGAAAACCACGCCGCGCAGTGCCGGGGCCTCGGAAACGTCGGGACGTCGCTTTCTGTCTTTCTATGCAAAAGGGCGCCGTGACTTTCCCCACCACCCGGGGTAAGAGGAGATGAGAACCGCGTGCCAGACATTCTTCCACACCCGGCCTCACCTCCTCTCCACAGAGAGGGGCAGGAAAACGTGCGTGTCTGTGACCTTGTCTTAAATGGATGCGATCAAGGTCAAACATGCCCGAATCACAGACGCCCCCACTTTCAAACACCCTCGCAGATCCCCGAAGGGGGATCCGCACAGTTTTCGCATAATTCTCATTAAGATGATTCCGCTGGGAGCGAGGCAGGAGGAGGCGACCCCAGACAGAACATTAAGTTAGACACACACACACACACACACACACGCTGAAATCTGCCTGGGGGAAAGAAACAGCTCCGGGAATTTCTCAATTTATTTTCTTATTCTTCGCCCTCTCCTTGATAGCAGTAACAAGCAGCTCTCACGGGTTCCTCCCCCCTGGCCCCACCAGGGAGGCTGTGGGGAAGGGGAGAAGGGGGTATGTATGCGGCCATGGAGGCCCCTGGTGCTTCTCCTCTCCCGGCTACGCCGGACATGGATCTCGTCGCTTCGGAGCTGTGACTTTCTTTTCCCTTGTCAGACAGTTTTCTCCAACGCAAACAGGGCTGCAGATAACGCCCAGCCTGCAGGGCCAGGAGAGCCGCGTCCCCCCAGCGCAGGCCCGAGCCTGGCTACTTGCCTGTTCTCCATGCACAGGGCGTCCACGTCAATGATCCGGTTCTCGTGCCCGCCCAGGATGTGGTTGAGCTCCTGGTTCAGCCTCTCCACTTTGTCCTGGTAGGAAGACCGCTCCTCTTTAACATCCTGAAGCTCGTCCACAGAGGCCTGCAGGTCGTGCTCCAAGGACTCGATCTGAAACCACAGCAAGCGCCCTCACTCACGAGGTTCTTAGGATGGTGGCTTTACAGCTGGGGATGGAGCGTTCTGCTTGGTTGGCTGGCTTCGTGAGAGCTGATTAATACCATCCGCGTGCTACAGACCCATACCCATCGCATGCTGGAATGCAACAAGAGCTAAAAGCCGGGGGCTGCCTTCCTGCCAGACACTTAGCGTACCTACGCTAGCAGAGCAGAGGTGGCTTGGGAGGCCAGACCTGAACCCTGACCCGCTGGAGCACGCTCTGAAGATGCAGGCTCACAGGGGGCCAACCCAGGACTTGGCAGTCGGCCGCCAGTGTCTTGCAAAGACACACTTTTTCAAATTCACTCTAGACCCAGAAATCTTCAAAACCAATTAGTCAGAGGAGGGAAATGAAGTCTGGGCTCTCTTAGCTGCTCCCTAACTAGGGCTCGGTATCCACTGAGATTCTGCCTAAGAAGCATCGCTCAGCATTTCGGCAGAAACTTGCAAATTAAGGCCAGTTTGTCACATTTTGTTCCTTCCCTGTCTCTCCGGGGTAGGGGCAGAGCTTCCTGTGTTCAGGACTGGGGCGCCTACTGTAAGCGAGCAGAATGCTGGCAGCCAGAAACCCGAGAGTCAGCGTGGGGACTGGGCAGAGCACCAAGGAAGTGAGCCTTCAGCTTGCGCCCGCCCCACCCCTGCCTCTGACTTGTACCCTGGAAGCCCCATCCTCTGAGGACCAGCAAGTACAGTCGATTTTCTCTGTGTCCAGCTGTACAAATGCACCCTGTACCCTGCGCTCTTCACGTCTTCCAAAGTCCATTTTCTTTTTTTCATGAGCAAGAAAGACAGAGAGACAGAGAGGCTCTCCAACAGCTCCCCAGGCTGCAATCCATCCCCAGCCCGCCCTGGATGCTGGGCACACGCACACGCAGCACGGTCGGGGAAGTCTCTGCACACGAACCTGAATGTCTCCACGGAGGTCAGCCTCGCAGGGCCCTGGGCTGCCCGCCCCCACACCCCAGCCTTAACAGCCAGGAGCCGTCACCTGCTCCTTAGCTCTCTCCAGCTGCTGAACCAAGCCCTCGCGCTCGTGGGCTGCAAAGTGGCGCACACCAATGTCTTCGTCCCCAAGTCTCTGCTTGGCGATGGTCAGCCTCAGGAGCTGCATTTCCATAGGAGAAAAAGAAGAGGAAGAGAAAGAGAAAGAATGACTAGGTCCAAAGAACAACTCAAGGACACTAGACAGAAACTTAAAGAAAAAATAAGTTCCTTTCTTAGGAAAGAGAGGGCACGTGCGTGCGCCCCGACCAGGTCCCCGTGCCCTGACCCACCCCCAGCCCCAGCTGACCTGCCTCACGGGCTCACGTGTGCTGAGTGCTCAGAGAGGTGGGAGGCAAGCCCGGGGTCTTCCCTCACGTGACTCCAGTCGTACTTGCTAATGTTACCAATTTTAAAAACTTGAAGTATTGGGACCAGTAGATGGCGTGGCGGTTAAGGTGCTGGACACTCCCATGTGGCCGACCACGGTTCAAGTCCTGGACGTGGTGGCTTGACTTTCTCTCTCTCTCTCATCTCCCGCTCTGGTCAAATTAAAATAAATGAATTAAAAATTGCTAAGAAAAGAGAAGTATTGGGGCCAGCAGGTGGCGTGGAGGTTAAGGCGCTGGACTCCCCCACGGCTGGGGTTTGATTTCTCACTTTAAAATCCATGCCCGGGGCATGTGCATGCATGCCAAAAATGCTGAGAGGAGAGTGGAGAAGGGACTGCAGTGGCCATCCCCCCGGGGGTTGATTTCTCACTTTCTGTCTCTCCGTCTCTTCAGTAAGCACGCGTGCCCTACAGCAAAAATCTAAAAAAAGAAAAAAGAACCCAAAGAACAAAATTTGAAATTTTGTTCCCATTGCGTCTTCTGTGTAGCAGAGTAAGGCCCAGGGGAACGCAGGCCCCGGTGCCGGGAGGGAGATGTCATGTGGAGTACTGTCACTGACGAGGCAACTCAGTCTCGCTGAAACTCGGTCAAGATTAAAAATGACAACACAGTGCTGGAAAGGGCCTGCTGGTGGGGACACACGCCCACGCTGCCAGCCACTGGGCTATGTTATCGAGAGCCTGAACAATGTCCCCTTCTATAACCTGTAACACTGCTTCTGACAATCCGGGCTGCAAATGGTCCCGGGCGTGGGCTAACTTCAGGAAAAGAGTTAAGAGTAGATTACACTGATATACGTGTGTGTGTGTGTGTGTGTGTATAATATATATGTGTGTGTGTGTATAATATGTACGTGTGTGTATAATATATATGTGTGTGTATATATATAGTGTGTGTGTATATATATAATATATATAGTGTGTGTATATATATATAGTGTGTGTGTGTATATATATAGTGCATGTGTATATATATATATAGTGTGTGTGTGTATATATACTGTGTGTGCATATATAATATATAATATATAATATATAATATATATGTGTGTGTATATATAATATATATGTGTGTGTGTATATATATATAGTGTGTGTATAATATATACGTGTGTGTGTATATATATATAGTGTGTGTGTATATATAATATATATGTGTGTGTATATATATATATAGTGTGTGTGTATATATAATATATGTGTGTGTGTATATATATATAGTGTATGTGTATATATATATAGTGCGTGTGTATATGTAATATATAATATATATGTGTGTGTATATATAATATATATGTGTGTGTATATATATATAGTGTGTGTGTATATATATATATATATATATATATGTGTGTGTATATATATATATAGTGTGTGAGTGTGTGTGTGAATATGGGGGGACCGTTAGCCCACTACAGTATATATAAATATATATTAGTATATATTAGACAACGGGGGAATCGTTAGTCCACCACAGTGCAAGGAGTCAGCGAGGGCACCTTCAGCTGCCTGACATCAGACTGTGAGCTACGTAAGACCCTAGAAAAGGCTGATGCTGCCATGCTAAGTGGGGGGAGACAGAAAACAAACTTCTGTATGCAGCATGATTAAAGTCATACTGAGAGCAATCTGCAGATGGCGTAATGGTTACATTGCTGGACTTCCACATAGTCAACTCTGGTTCAAGTCCTGGACCCGATGGCTTCAAACTCTCACCGGGCACGTGTGCATGAGTGCCCGAAATCCTAACAGGAGAATGGAGGAGAAGGGATTGTGGCATGGCCATCCACCCTGGGGAGTGATTTCTTGCTTTCTGTCTCTCTGGCAAGCACACGCATCCTATAGCAAAAATCTCTCTCTCAAAAAAAAAAAAAAACCATTATACTAAGAGTTCATGTGGAATGACCATACACCAAATAGACCAAAACACATATCAAGTATCCGTAACCCAAAAATGTGAACCCTAAAGTATTCCAAAATCTGAAACCTTTTGAGCACCGAGGTAGACTCCCTACGTGGAAAGTCTCACATGTAACCTCACATGCCAGGTCTCCGTGAAAACACTGCAATGCAAAAAATAGTATATAAAATTACCAAGTCCAAAATACTGGCCCTAAGCATTTCAAAAAGGGATGTTCGACCCGTTCTAAAATTGTAAATGTAGATGATGGTGAGACAACGTGTGCTAGGCTTTTATTTTCTAACTTTCACAAAGATCTGCGTGACTTTCATAATATAACTTTATTCATATGTTTTTAAACCCCCAGGTATAAAATTCCAGTATTCAAAAAGGTCATTTTTCCAGTGGATCCCTGAGGAGCCCATAGCTCCCTCAGACTCTGGCCCCAAGCCCACCCACAGCTCCAAATCCTCTCACTAGGACCTCACGGGAACTACTGGGAGGGCCCGGGAAGAGCCAGCGGTCTTGGGACATTCCATGTCTGCCCATCACAGGGCCACAGGGCCACAGGTTGAAAGTGACGTCATTGCTTCCTGACTTTTTTCTAAGGAGTGTCCCAGACCGAGTCCCACCTCCCTGCATGGCATATGTGGATGGGATTCATATATGACTGAGTGTGTCACACCGATCCCACCTGGCCTGGAGCACCTGTGGAAGCATGTGACCTTGATCCTAAAGTGCAGTTCAGATTGGGTGGACAACGTCTCGGGCAATGGGACAAATGGCACGAAGGCCTGGCAGAGGAAGCAGGACACTCACGTATACAGACAGTGGTGCTTAGTGGAATCTGATCACATTTAATCCTCATTATTCAAGAATTCTGTACTTGTGAGCTTGCCTACCCCATACATTTTACTTTTAACTCCAAAATCAAACCTCACAGTGCTTTTGTGGTCACAGTCGAACATGTTCAGAGTGGCAAAAAAATTCAAGTGCAGGGACCAGCAGATGGCGTAATGGTTACATCACTGGACTCCCACATAGTCAACCATGGTTCAAGTCCCGGACCTGGTGACTTAAAACTCATGCCAGGCACATGTACGTGCAAGCCCAAGATCCCAAGAGAATGGAAGAGAAGGGATTGCAGTGTGGCCATCCCCACTGGGGGTGTGATTTCTTGCTTCCTGTTTCTCTGTCTCTGTCTAGTGAACGCACACGCCTTATAGCAAAAATCTCTCTTAAAAATATTTGCGTGTTTGACACACTCGCTCCCAGTGGAGGTCGAACAAGGCCATGTTCTGCTTTCTTTCTTCGACTCTCAGACTGACCACAAGCATGCGTTTCCCTGTTTAGTGCCCCGTTTCCCACATACGTATTCTCTTCATTGGTGACTCTGCTGTTTAAAACGACCCACCCCGATGTCCGGCTGGCTCGTGTCCCTGAGCGCCAGAGGTGTGGTGTGCCTCGTGGAGGAAATCAACTTCCTCTGGGCACGACTTAGAATGCTTCTGAGCTCCTGGGTTCAGTGTTAATAAACCAGCCATAGACAAGGAGACTTCAAAAAGTCTGTAGAAAATAGAATTAGAATACACATTTATCTTGGTGCAAAATTTTTACAAGCCATGCATATTCTTCATAATGTGCATTTTCTGCGAGCTTTTTGAAGTTCCCTTGTCTATTAAATAAAGTGACTTTTTAAAAAATTATTTATGATACATAGTATGTGCACGAGAGAGAAAAAAAAAGAGAAAAAGAAAAGAAAAGCACTCTTAACAGGGTCGACCACGCCACGATCCTCCTTCCCCAGCACTCCAGCCTTTTGGAATCTTGGGTGAGTGCTCCGTGCATCTCAGGCCCACCAGGCTGGGAACCCAAACCCACGGTGACTGTGTGGCTGCCAGCACCACCGTCCAAAACCCTTTGGTTTGCACCCCCTAGACCAGGCCTACCTAAGTGCACGTGAAACTCAGTTAGGATCGTTCAGTAGACAGGACCGTTGTGACAGTAGGGTCCCAGACCTGATTTTGTACTTCTCCCAAGTGCGGTGGTTCGGGATTCGCTAATCCAGCGTGGGCAGGACTTCGCAGAACATATTTACGGCAGAACTGCCTAACTCAGCTGAATGCTGAGTGATGCGAACGCATTCCATGTTGCATGGTTCTTAACCCCAGACATCAACGCCTCGGAGGTGGGCATACGGAAAGACAAATAACCAGCCAAGCCAGACACATTTTTCAGATCCAAGGCCTAGGAACAAGAGAGCTTGTGCCTTTCTGGCAAGAGGCGATGGGAGGCCCGGGACGCGTCTTTGAAAGCAGGGTATTTGTCTCGGTGTGTGAAAAGCTAGACTGACAGCCTGAACTTTAAGTAATAAAACACCACTGTGGTTTTCCATTCACCACATGCTTCACTGAACACTTAATTTAGAATCACACAATTATGTTTGCTTAATGCCAATTAATTATTAAACATGTTTATTGAGGTCTGACAGCCGTCTAAGAGAGTCATCTTTTATATACGGGATGCCTGTTAAGCTTCAATAAATATGTTAACAATCATTTGGTGTTTAATGTGCATACAATATCGGCTGTGAAGTCTCGGGGCTGGACTGGCTGCAACACTTATGTTTAAAAGTGAGGCTCGGCTTGGTAACAGCTGGGTCATTAACTGGGTCTGAAACTCCAGTTCAGCCAGTCGAAGAGGCCTCCAGAGGCCATTGCCCAGGGAGGGCAGGGCCCCGGCGGGCCTTCTCCTGCCTTCTCAGCTGACGGCGCTCCTGCTCCAGAGTCAGCCTGTGGAGGCCTTGTCTCTTGGCTCCATTCTGCAAGCTGTGTGACCTTAGGAGCTGGTGAAGACGTCTCTGAGCCTCCGTACCCGCCTGTGTAAACACACAGGAGGAGAAGCACAGCCTCCTGGGAGGACTGCTGTCTGCAGTGAGAGGCGGAGTGGCTGTAAGTGAGCGTATGAATGAGAGATGTTTGGCAAAAAGAAGAGGACGAAAGAGACATATTGCAAGAAAGTAGGCGATTCTGCTCAGTCCTCCGCTCGGCATCCCAGCCTGAGAGCGAGGTGGGAGGGCGACGGGGAATAAATACACGGATGCAGAACACATCGCTGTACGAGCCCGCGGTCCAGGCGCACTCGGGGCCGTGTGCCCTGAACTTCTCAGGTAGTTTAAGGAGCCTTCAAGGGGAGCTCTGTGCTTCTTCTGGGCTGGCTTTAGAGCCTTATTCACAGGAAGAGACGAGACTTCACCAAGACCCCGAGCTTGACCCCTGGAGGATGAAAAGTGCTCCTAACTGTTAGCTGCTCCTACCACGCCGACCCCCCTCCTCCTCCTGCTGGCACCCCGCGGTGTCCCCACACAGAGGCCCACCAGGGAAGGCAGATCCTTCTTCTCGGCGGGCGGACGCGGAGGTCCAGAGCTGGCCTTTTCTGTGCACTGCAGGCAAAGGAGGCTGATTTTCCACCTCGGAAAATGACCAGGAAGCAACTGCTCGGGGCACTTAATTCCCTCAGACAGGGCTGTCGGAACCCCGCAGCCAGCCCGCCCGTGCCAACACGCAGTGGATCCATGCCCTGCACACGCCAGCGCTGCTTCCCGGAGATGCCTTCGCTGGCTGCTTAGACGGAAATCAACGTTTATGAATGAATTACAGCCCAGCCGCCGTGGTGGATGAGGTGCAGCTGCAGCTGGGACGTGGCTGAGGGACAAGGCTGCGGAGCGAGGCGGTGAACCGGTTTCTGGGCGCCCTTCCGCCCACTCTCAGCACTGCTCTCCCCGAGGCCTGTCCAGGCCTCCCAGGTCAGAACGACCCGCTCCTCCCTAGACCTCTTGTCAGGCGTCACCACCACCTCGTGTTGCTTTCATCTGTCTGAATCTATTTTAACCCACGCAGTGGAAGGCGGCAGCAGGAACAGCTGTTCCCTGGACGCCAGCTGTGCCCCCATCCTGCCGTCTAACTTCCCTGGGCCACATGCGGACAGGGCAACCGTGACAGCCTGTATGGTGCCCAGGCTGTGCACTGCACGACTCTGGCGACAAGGTGTCTGTCCCCACAGTGTGGAGACAAGCAACCTCTCTGCACACGCTCCTCTCTCTAGCTTTGAAGGCGCGAGCTGCGCTCACCCTTGGCGGGACTGCCGTTGTCACACGGCGGCTCTCTACCCGCCAGGGCCACCGGGAGCGTCAGGTGAAAGAATCGCCAACAGGAAGTAGACGCTAGGCGTTGCGCGTCCTGGTCCCGGTGTGTTCGCGGATAGCACGGGGGGGAGTCAGAGCCGGGGCGTCTATTCCACGTTCACCCGGGCAGGGCTGTGCTGGGCGGCTTCACAGACTGGGCCTCCGTGGCTTCCCGCTTTTCCTGTCGGCTTTCTCCACATCCTCCCCAGCTGCCCCCCATCTCCCAACCTTTCGGTAATACCCTCCATAAAACCGGACACAAGAGCGGAAGAGGTTGCAAGCGGGTCACTCATTGAAGTCCAAGTTCTTGGACTTATACAGGGCATTCCAGCTGTAGCTTTAAACAGGAGGATGTGCAAAATGGTGTAAAACAAAACTAACGGTAGTTCCCGCCCTCCCCCCACCCCGAGGCTCTGGAGGGCATCGGGCCCACAGCAGGAGGGTGAGCACCCATGTTCCCAGTGAGCAAGCTCCAGTTAGGACCAAGCGAGCACCGCGCTGGCCGCCTCCTTCCACACGGGATTCCCTCCAGGGGCTTTTCATCCTGGACTCTGATACATGCCGCAGTCCTTCCTAAGGAGGAAGAGGCATGGCACGACCCGCTCCTGCGGCCTCTGGGCCCAGCTCACCACCTCTTGCCGTCTGGGCCACCTGCACTGCTTCCATCCAGCAGGTGCACCTCAAGCAGGTGCACCTCAAGCCTGCCCTGGCCTCTGCCCTCCCTCTGCTCTCGGAACTTCTGCTCACAGGTCCGTCCAGAATCATTCACGTCAGATCAACGGCCCCTCCTCTGAGGAGTCTCCCAGCCCCTTTCTGCCTTCAGAGTCAGGAGTCCAACCCCCAACACTTACTGGGTGCACTTAGTGTAACAGGCAGGAGCAGCCAGCGGACAGGCCACTGAGGCTCACGCTGGACCCTCTGCTCTCCCCGCAGGGCCTTCCCGAGGCCTCCCTGAGCAGCGCCCCCTGTTGGTACGGTTTGCTTCACCAGCTCCTTCCTCTGAACGCCTAAGCCACTCCTCACTCCACCGGGGGTCCTGGGACACCCAGACCAGCAGTCTGTCTGGTTTCCTGGATTTTTTTTTTCTTTTTCTCTTTCTTGAAACTTGTTGCTCTTCTTTTCATTCCCTTTATTCATTTTATTCATTCGCTCATTCATTTATTCCACTCCGTCCTTCAATAAAGATTTATAATGTGTTGGTATCAGGAACTAAGAATGAGAATTCCTAGGGACACAGCAGCGTCCACAGTGGGAATGTGGCCTGCAAAGAGCTCATCCTTGGGGCTGGAGGGGTCACACAGAGCAGGTGGGGCCAGGGGAGGGCACTGCGGGGGTGCACAGGCCCGGCCCCTGACGGACAGCTGAGCGCGGCTACCCTGACCTAAGGTGGGAAGACAAGCAGCAAGTCCAGGCGGAGCAAACAGCAGATGCCAAGGTCTCGAGGCCCGAGGCAGGGCAACACAGAAAGGGTGAAGTTAGCACCGTGGGGCACAGGGTGAGGGGAAGGGACGAGGTGGGGACAGATCTCGGAGGCCCAGCACAGACTTCCTTAAAATATCAGCTGTAAACGTCGGTTCCTAAAATTTCTCATGCCTAAAAGGCAAAATATCGAAAAGTGACTGAAATCGAGGCAGTAGGGCATTTCGGAAAGTCAGATGCAGAGGCGGGACTGGAGACTGACGGGGGTTTGGACAGCAAGTTCCAGGGTGAGGAGAGCATGAGCCCTAAAGGGTGAGCCCGTCCCCACTGCACAGTCACAGCGCCCTGGAATGAGGCTCAGGAAACCTGGTGTCACCCCCGTGAGCAATCTGGTCTCCGTGTGGGGTGTGGGGGGCTGGGGGCGGCGCAGGGGGGAGGGCATGACTCACGGGGCCTGAAAATAAACCAGCCCTGACTTCAGATGCAAACGAGAGCCAGTGGGATGGTGGCACTTGGCCTTTCTTTGAGGGGGAGAGGCCAAACACTGAGACGGGGGCTGGCTGAACACATAATAACCCCCCACCCCGTACCCTTTGGCGGGCAAGCTTCTTCACAGGCCGTGGGTATGAGTCACTGGGTTCTGAAGCTTGGATGCGAACACGAAGTCGGTACATGTGTCAGCCTACTGGCGCAAGGCCTGGAGTGCAGGCGGACCGTGAGTTCAGACGTGATGCCCAAAGGGAGTCCAAACCGTGCTAGTGTGATACAGGTGCACGAGCACACACACACAGAGACGCATCTACGAATGCACAGGCACACAGGACATGCACACGCACACATGCACACAGAGGCATGCATATACACACATGTGCACACCAATGTGCATATAAACACAGAGATAGGCATATGAACAGACATGCATATAAACACACACACAGATGTGCATGTAAACACACTGACATGCATATAAACATACATGCATTCAGGCATGCATATAGATAGAGACATGCATATGAACATGCACGGACATGCATATAAAACATGCACACAGAGATGTACATATGTATACACAGAGACATGCACTTAAACACATGCATGCACAAACATGCTTACAAACACACATGGACACATGTGCATGTAAACACACGGGTACTCATATAAACACACATCTGCACACAGGTGCGTGTGTAAACATCTATGTGTTCACATAGATGTGTACATAAACGCATGCAGAGACACAATAAACACACACATACACACATGCACCCTCCCCTTTCTCTCCTTAAAATATCAGTTGTAAACGTCAATTCCTAAAATTTCTCATGCCTAAAAAGCAAAATAATGAAAAGTGACCAAAAATGAGGAAGAAGAGCTTTTAGGGATGCCGGGAGAAGGGGATTGCTCAGGAAAAAAAGGGGAGGGTGGGGAATAAAATAGGAAAACAAAGCAGTCAGGAAGAGCCATGAATTAAAAACTCCCATCTTCAAACTGTTGCAGTATCTCGTGGGTTTCTTACATCTCCGACAGTCCTCAGTATGTTCTCGGGCGTAAAGAACGTTGCGGTGCACACTTTACTCTCTAGAAAACCTCACCTCCTGTTATCGCTTAAGGAAGTGACGAAGAAGGTCTAGCCTTTAACGGTTGCCCAAGCTTAGAATGCAGTCAGTGAGCAGCAACTCCCAGCAATGAGGACAGTCACCTGCATTTGTCAAGGGGCTTGGTGACATACAGAAAGCACTTCCCTAGGAAGGCCCTCACCACACGGGCTCCCTGTGAGCATCTCTAGTGAAACTCCAGAGCCATCTCTCCTGCAAGACCCGCCTCCAGCAAGGAGCTGAAAACGGATCTGTCCTAAAATGGGAAATGATTTGGGGACGGAATGGAACTCCGGTAGCTTTCCCTCCCTGGCTCAGTGGTTCTTTTGCCCGTCACTTCAGCTGGGAGAGAGGGAGCGTGCACATTGGGTTTGGAGTTTATGAGTTCATATTTTATAATTAACGTTGCCAACAGGGGAGTTTGATTAATACCGAGCGGTGGATTTTGAGCAATGTTCCATACAAATTGCCAAATTTAGCAATAAAATAAATTGGTTATGTGAACATAATTAGTAGGATGACTATTTAAAATTCAAAACCGAATGCGAATGATTCCAAATCATCTGAACCACAAATCCATTATTTGTATAGAAGGGGGAATGTGTAACGTTCGGGTTTTATTCTGTGCTCCAGCACAACGTATTCACCACCAAGCTGAACATAATAACACTTCTACAATGGGCTGTGACGAGATTGCACAACAACCCCGAAACACACACAGAGGCGTGTGCACGTGCACACAAAGGGAAGGTAATAAAGATAAGGAATGCTAACCCGAATTTTCATTGCAAATGTAAAAATCTATAACAAATTTTTCGACGCATGCCGCATTGCATTTTTTTCGGATGCATAAGCCCTCTGGTGCCCGAGGACGCTGCAGAGCATTTTCACCTGGAAGTATTCGCGGTACCTTATTATCACCCTGGACTTCGCCAAGCCGTTGCTGGAGCTCTTTAATTTCTTCTCCCATTTGCTTATTTCGGTCCTGAGAATCTCTCAATAGTTGCGCGAGATTAGCCTGAAAAGATCAACACATCATAAAATACACTCAGAGACAGAGGAGTGGATAAATGCGGGCTTTTATTTAGCTTCTTGATGCTGGTGTCCGAGCCCAGCTGAACCCCAGAGAGCCCATTAGAGGAGTGAATGCAGCGGGTGTACCAAGACGAGGGGATGGAGGAAAACAAAGTTGGCCATGGACCTCGATCTGGGGATGCTCTTTGTTCCCAGAATGGCTCGCCGAGAGCACTCAGACGAGTAATAAAGGAACTAGTCATATTCGATTAAAAATTTTTTTTACAAAAAGATTTCACCACTAAATATCTTAGTTAGGGATTCCCGACCCCTGGACAAGGGCAGGCTGCTTCGGGAAACAGCAAGTTAGAGACCCTGCACTGTGATTACCCAACATTACTGACCCGGCCCACTGTCCAGAATCTACCAAAATCTACCAGTGAAAACCGCAATGCCAGGGACCAGCAGACGGTGTAATGGCTATGTCACTGGACTCCCATGTAGTCAACCGTGGTTCGAGTCCCGGACTGAACAGATCAAAACTCATGCCAGGCGCATGTGCATGTGTGCCCCAGATCCCAAAAGGAGAATGGGGGAGAAATGATTGTGGCGTGCTCATCCCCCCTAAGGAGATAAGGTGCTTTCTCACCTTCTGTCTCTCTGTCTCACTCTGTGTCTCCGGTGAGCGCACATGCCCTTAGCAAAAAGCAAAAACAAAAACACAATGCCGGGGCCAGTGGGAGGGAATCAAGGGGGAAAAAAAGCAAAATATTTAACAGACACAAAGACGGAAAATGATCTGTTGATGATGATGTGCACGGCAGGGATGCTGACCAGACTGATATGCAGTGTATTCATACTGGGAGGTTTCCTGTTCTATGCTGGGAAGATGTACAGTGATAAAATGCAAAAAAGGAAAAAAAAAAATACCACCATGCCTCCACCCCCAGTTCACAGCAAATCTACCCTTGTTTTCCACACGACCCCTGGGGCACGCCTGGGTTGCAGAGGGGCCACTGCTTTCAAGCAAGTGACTGTAATTTTCTCTTACATTTCACAGGTTGGATTACTTGTCAACACACACATCTTTTCTATTCAGACCTTCCACCTCCTCAACTCCAAAACAATAACGCTGAAAACTAGAAAATGACTATTCTGATAGGGTGCCTAATTCCTTGACATACACCTCAAAGAACAAAAAAAAAGAAAAGAAAAGAAGTCATACGTTTCAAAGCCTCAAAATAGAGGAGAAAAGTTCACACAATTCTTTTGACCAAAAATAACACCCATGACTCACACGCATCCTCTCTCACAATCCGTCAAGCCAGCACGCGACGCCTGCTCATAATTGATCAGCCCTACAGAGCGCTGTCCCCGCGTTCTGGAGAAGGGCCCTGTGACCATCAGTTTAGAACAGCAGTTCCCGTGTACAGGAAATGAAGGGAAAGCCGCAGACTGCCTCACACTGGGAAGGAAGACAAAACCCAGAGATGGTCTTCTCCAGCTCTCCGGGGCAGGGGGTAAGACAAAAAGCCAAACCATAAAAGGTTTAAAAAGAAGCTTCTTTTAAATATTCAGATCTAGCCATTCAGATCTCACATTAAAGGTTGACATTTTCATTTCGAGAATGCAGAATGCTGAATAGAGTGGCAATGCACTGTAGACCCCATATATTTAAGTTACTTTTTCTAGTCAGGAGTTTATCTATTTATCTACCCTAACTATTGAGGGCAGCAGGTGGAGCGGTGGTAAAGGCACTGAACTCCCACGTGGCCCACTGCAGTTCAAGTCCTGGACCCGGTGGCTTAAAAATCACGCTGGGTATGTGTGCATGTGTGCCCAGAATCCCAAGAGGAGAATGAAAGAGAAGAGACTGCAGCCTGGCCATAATCCTGGGGGATTTCTCACTTTCCCTCTCTCTGTTTCTCTCTGGCAAACACACTTGCCCTATAGCAAAAAGCAAAAACAAAACACACACACACACACACACACAAATTGTGATGGGGAAGGGAGAAAAAGAGACTTGATGAAAATAGAGACTTGATGAAAATAAAGCTGAGATATTCAAGGCCAGGAGAACACGAAGTCTCCATTCAGGAAACACCTGTCTTTGTTGGGAGACAAGTTGATCCCCAACCCCAACTGATATCAACAGAAGCAGTCACCAAAGCCAGTCCGTGGTGAGGCAACTAGGATGCCCTAGAATCTTCTCTGCTCAGGGATGACGACTGCAAACCCTGATAACTGTGGGGAAGACAGATATGGGGAGTTGGGAGAGACCCCACTCTCCACCTTTTGCTGAAATCCTCACCGAGGTAGCTAGCCATCCTTCCACCTTTCCTCAAGTCTGACTGCATTTTAAGCTCTAGCTCCCACCGCTAGCACTGTTTAAATCCCCCTATAAATCCCAAAAGATATGTGAGAATGGCTTACACTATAGACACAACATCTTTAAAAAACCTCTAAGAACTTATGGGAGATTTAAAAATACAGTTGGGTGTCATATTTGGCAATGTCTGTCACTGTTAAGGACTCCTATTTGCAATGATTCCGTGATGAACATTGATTCACAGGTAGGGATTTTAGGACACGACTTGTAGGAAACGGGTCTAGATGGGGAGAAAAGGATTTACTATATACTATTTCTCCCCCAGCCATTAGAAAGATGGAAATGCAGGGGTTCAAAATATGTCACCCTAAATTATGTCACTTTGGCACATGGAGTATTTTGAGCTGAAGGCAAATGAAAATCCACAGCTGTAAAAGGAGCACTTTGCTATCCCCTTTTCTGTCTAAAAGCAGGGCACGAATTTCCCTTTTAAAGTGTTTCCCTCTCAGTGGCATGAGGGTTAAGGCATCGCACTCAGTCACCCACATGGCTGATGGAGGTTTGAGGCCTAGACTCGGCAGCTTGGAAATCACACTGGGTGCCTGCGTGTGTATGCCCAAAGTCCCAAGAGGCGAATGGAGGAGAAGGGGTTAGGAGCTGTTAGGAAGGACGACCTTGGATAGGCAGATACAGGTCAGGAAACCAGCCCAGAGCATACGAAGCTTTAAGGGGGAAACTATATGACCAACACAATTCCCACAGCATGAGTCTACAAGATATAAGAATGAGAAACAAGTGAAAAGAACAATGAACAAGTCAGTGGTGGTCTGAGGATGCAGACTTTAAATGAACAAAGGGTCTGAAACAGGATAGGAGACCCTGGGAAAGAGAGGAAGCCATTTGCCTCCCTTGGTACTGGCCCGTTCTGTCTATGGGATGGATCTGCATCTCAGTTTACCCACGCTCAACTCTCTCCTGTGATGGGGAGACCCAGACTTTCATTTTTTCATCCTAACAAAGAGAATGAGGGGTGGCCATTCTCTGGGCCAGGGGGTGATCTCTCTCTTTCCCTCTGTCTTTGGCAAGAACAAGCACCCTACAACAAAAAACTACAAAAAAATAAAAAGGATGTACACTAGAAAGTCTTGTAACATACCTCTCAATTAGTAGACATAATCTGAACTGGAACTGAACTGGAACTCACAAATGAGAGAACAACAAAATAAGAAAAATAGATAAGTAAATGCTCATCCAAGGCACTTCCACAAAAAGAGTAAGAAAAATCAAAAAAGTGACAGAGAAAGAGCCAGAGACCAGCTTTAGAAAATGCTTAGTGACAGGGTACTCACAGGTTTACTATGCTGTGTCCCTTAAATCCCACCTTCAACAGGGAAAATCACTAGATTAAGCAAGAATACATTAAAAAAAAAAAGTTTGATGAAACATCAAGTGTTCTTGAGAGGTGTGATTGATAGCGAATTTAATTGCAATTTCTACTCCACTGCTCTGGTCTGATGGTGACTCCTGCGGTACCAGTAATAGAGAAAAACTTGCTTTGCTTAGCAAGGACCCCCCTATTCATAGCAACTGCCAAAGTGATGACCTCTGCTCTAGTGACAGCTTTCTTATTTACAAAAAACACCACCCAAGAGCTTATTCCATACAAATTTTTTGGCTGCGCAACGAGCCATCAGCAGCCCATTCCCACCTCTTAATCTCAAAACACACACTTGCCATGAATGCATTTCCAGGCCCTACAGGCGGACGCTCTTGAATAGGTTTGGGAGGTTGCTATTTAAATAAATGTTCGCTTCATCGTGGTCACGATGATTCTGCAGCTGCCACTGAGTGGATCCATTAATAGCTCCCAAGTTCTTTAGACTCACTGAGTCTAAATTTCCTCATCTATACACTGGGGGGGATGCTCCCACCTTCCTGATGAAAGCACAAGGATTCAAAAAGCTCATAGCAAGGTGCATTAGCGCTGAGAATGAAGTGGCTGCTGAGACTTGGGACGGCTCTGAGTGGCTGGACCTTGGATTTCTCCCTAGTTTTCTGGGTATAAGAGTCAAGTCATCCTGTTCAAAGTGCTACAAACAGAAACAGCTAAAAGTCCTAGAAATCATTATTTTTTCTTTTCACAGAGATTTTTGCTATAGGGATGTGAACACTCACTAGAGAGACAGAGAGAGAAAGTGAGAAATCGCTCCCTAAGGGGATGACCACACTACAATCCCTTCTCCTCCATCCTCCTCTTGAGATTTTGGGCATGCATGCACATGCACCTGGTATGAGTTTCAAACCATCAGGTCCAGGATTCGAACCACGGTCAGCCACGTGAGAGTCCAGCACCTTAATGACCATGCCTCCTGCTGGCCCCGCTGGCGATCTTTAAAGGATATTTTAGGTTCTGCGCATCAAGCCAGGATGCATATACAAAGTGGCTCTGCTTGTCCATCATGAGGGACTAAAACAAGCTTCACCAGATTTCCCTACTAAGTTAAAAGGCTCCCTCCCAGAGCACCGAGGGCCACCCTCTGCTCTGACTTCTCCAGGGCCGTCATGGGACACATCTCGATAAGACATCACTGTTCAGAAACTCCTTCCTGACCAGGAGAATCACTTCCCGCGATAGGCCTGCTTGCAATCAAAACAGGAAAAGACAAAGATCTTAAAGATGCGTTTGCCTGTTTACTCACGGAGGAGTTTGCATGCAGGAGATGGAAAAGAAAGGAATCATCTTCTGATGAATTAAGATTAAGATTAACTAATTAAGATTAACCTGAGATCATTTCAATTCCCCTTGGCCTCCTTTGGAAGAACTGCTTGTTTAGCAAAAGAAAAATATTGAAAGGGCCGTCTGAGATCTTGTGGTGAGATCTCTCGTTGCAGTGCAAAGGGGCGCTCTGGCTACGGCTCTGCCTGGAGTCACAAGAGAAATTGCATTTCAACATCCCACGAGAAGCTATTAGTGCCATCACTGTTGTCACGGCTTCTTCGCCGCTTCTTTAACGGATGATTTGCCATTGGAAATTGAGTTGTTTTAAAAAGGATTTCAAGTTCCAAAAGAAAGTCTCAACAACTACATTTCTAGAGCTACAAACATAAATGTTAGCCTAGTCTGTCCTCTGAGAGGGAGACAAAAAAAAAAAAGAAAAAGAAAAAAGCAAGAAAAAGTGATGGCCAGACGATATTGGCTGCCACAGGAAAAAGCCCTAGCCTTTAACAGGAAAATCTCCTCGTTTTTTACAGGTAAAAGTTCCTCGCTCAGTTTCTGGTTCTTTATCCCTCCTAAGCCAAGAGCTTTGAACAAGGCACTTCATCTTTTTGTTTGTTTGTTTGTTTGTTTTGGGGGGGATGTTAAAAGAAGTTTATTTGTTCTGTTCATTATAGAGAGCATGTGCACATGCATGAGAGAGAGAGAGAACAGCCTTGATGGGGTCTCGTCGTGCTGTGACCCCCTGGATCTCACCTCCAGCTCACCACGCCTGGGCATGCGTGTGTTCTCCCAGTGTATTCATGAGCTTATCACAGGACCTGAACTCTTGTCAGCGGCACGGCTTCCAGCACCATAGCTCGGTTTGCTATCGACCAGACCACCAGAGTAGGACAAAACACTTAATCTCTGGACTTTCCCAATGGGTCAGACTGAATGTGGACCGAAGCTCCTCCCCACTCAAACGGTCTAAGAGTCCAGTGCAGAGCGAGGAGTCAGGATGAGAACACGGAGCCGGTCCTGCTCCGTTAACCTGCTGTGTGCTCCTCACAAAGCCACGGGAGAAACGTCAAATATCCAGCACCCCGAGCGCTAACCAACCACAAGGGGATGAGCACCACGAGCATCGCCACACCAATTCCTCCTGCGCATTTTCAAGAGGAGGAAATCGAGTCTCACAAAGGTCACGCGGCTTACCCGAGATCACTCAGCTGGCAGGGTGAACTTGAAATATGAACCCAAGCAACCGGAAGTCAGAATTTAAGGTCTTCCTACTTACTGCCACCAGGAGGGCTCCTGGCCACTTCGTGAAAGACGCACCTGCCAGTGTGGACCCAGAAGACAGTTGGGAGACTACATACATGCACACGTGGCTGGGAGGGGTCTCCGGCAGGTTCATGGAAATGTGGATTATGAAAAAAGAACCATGCATGGTTTCACATCTTTTCTGGGCACCAAAATAAACTCATACTTTAATTCCATTTTTCCACAAACTAGTTGAGGTCCCTTTCCACATACATGGTCTCTGAAAAGCACAAAGCCCTGGGGCCAGCAGGTGGTGTAGTGGTGAAGGGTGCTGGACTCCCACATGGCCGACCATGGTTTGAGTCCTGGACCTGGTGGCTCGCTTTCTCTTTCTCTCTCTCTTCCTCTCTCTCTCGTCAAATTGAATAATAATAATAATAGATGAATAAATAAATCACTCTTTTTAAAAAAAAATATTACAAAGCCTTGTGATCTCTAAGGGCAACTTACTGTTCTCTAACTATTTTCGAGAAGACCCCTGCACACATTTGTAGCAGCAGGTCTTAAATGCAGCCATGGAACGCCGAGCGTGTGACTCCATGAAGTGGTGTGTACATTTTTTGTGGGCGTGTACGTGGGCCTTTTCCAGAGCAAAGTCCCCTGGCTTTGGACAGATTCTCGAAGGTACCACTGACTCGCAGAGTACTCGGACCAGTGGTCCAGAGAAATGGAACTGAAACGAGGAGAAAGTCCAACAGGAAACGATTATAGCCGTCTCCCCACTGAGCCAAAAAATGCACAGAAGAGTCCAGGAAGGAGAGAGAGCGTAGAACTCCTCCTCCCTGGTCAAGAAGCGGAAGCCACAACTCTTGACGAGGGGCAATAACACATTCGATGCTGCATCTCCTGTTCCAACGTGTAGCTCTCGCCACCGCCATGTCACACCTGCGACCTCGGCAGCTGCTTCTCGTCCCGGTGTCTTTACTCATACAGGGTATATTTGCTTTCCAGGTGGAGCGGTAAATCCCTCACCTGCTGCTTGGCCTTCAGGATAAACATGCGCCGTATACAGGAGACACCAGGTCAGGGCGTGGCCTCTGCCCACTTCCCCTGAAGACATAGTTTAGAAACTAACCCTGCCTCTCCCATCCCTTACTTGCATCAAAAACTGTCTGCTTCCAGCTAATGGAAAGTTTCATTGTAACCGCCACCTAAAACTTTAATAAGCTCATGAAGAAGACCACGTAACACCACCTACCCCCAAACCAATCACATACTTAAATAAACTAACAATAAATTTAAAAATGTGTTAAAGGGGTAAGATTCTTCTTTCTTTCGAGTATTGGAGCTATCACCCCCCCATGACAGTCACCCCTACAGCCCTCCTGTCTAACAAAATAACAAATAATTAACATGGCCACCCTGACAGCCCAAACAGAAGGCGTGGCCACCACAATGCACGCTTCTTCGGCTCGGGGATCTGGGTCCGACGGTCACCCCTGCAGCCCTCCTGTCTGAAGCAGCACTGGGCACCCACGAGGTGTCCACTAAGCACTTCCTGGGTCATCATGGCCCCAGTGTGAGAGAGCCACGGGGAGCCCCACGGGGTCAAGCTCTGGCCGTGTCACCAGCCAGCTGCCTATTTCTGGTGGGCAATTTCTTCCCCCCCGGATGCCTCAATGGCCCCGTGTGTCAGATGGCCACAGTAACAGCAGCGCCCAGTTCCCACGCTGTGTGAGAACTAAGTGTGAGCATCATGGTGACCTGCTGGCCCGGCATCCTCCAGGCGGTGAGGCTGACCGCAGGGTGACCACTTGGCCATGCCACCACTGTGTCGGGAAGACCCGAAGCAGGCGGCCGTGACACTGTCTACCCAGCACCCCTTCCTATAACGACAGTAGGAGTGGCCTCATATCTTCGGGTGCCTGACACGCCTGTCGGATCCCGCAATGGGCCCCTGGCCTGAGCCCGCCCTACAGGAGCTCTCCTGGGACTTAGAAGCAGCCACATCCTAGTGGCCAAAGGTTAGGTCAGCAGCCCTAGAGCGGAATAGTGTGGTAGAACCCTGGGGCGACATAGGATGCTCAGAGCAACAGGAGGTTGAGCAGCAGACCTTGTTTCCCAACAAGATCCCCAATGGGAGATGGAATACAGGCAACCGGGCATCTGCTGCCTTCCCCTCCATTCCGCCAGACCCCACTGGGTCCCTCCACCACGCTGCTACCTCTTGTCATAGCCTGACCTCCACTGCCACACCTTCCTGGGACACGGAGGACTGCAGACAAGGAAAAGGCATTCTCTCTACATTTTGGGATCCTCAGATTCTCCCAGTTGCTATACGGTATCAGGCGTGTCATCCGAGGGCTGGCCCTGTTGCACAGTGGTCAAGCACTAAGTGCAAGGAGCCAGAACAAACATGGCTACCCATGGTTTGAACCTTGGACCTGGCAGCTTGAAAACCATGCCAGACGCACGTGTGTGCTTGCCCCACATCCCGACAGAATGGAGAACTAGAGGAGACAGGATTGTGGAGTGGCTGGGCCCTCCTGGGGAGAGTACTTTCTATCTGTCTATCTCTGTCTCTGTCTCTTTTCTGGAGAGCGCACATGCCTCTGGTGATTAAATAAAATAATAATACAATCTGAAATCAGGACCACGTCTTACCTGTTTCCTCTTTTCAGGAGGAAGTGATGGATCTCCATCCTATAAAGAAACAGATATTACATTTCACTATTTTTTAAGAAAAGATGTGCTTCAGGAACCGTTCAAGAAGTTGAACCAACTATGAACCTAAAGCTGAACCCACTCTCACCACCCTGCAACCAGTAATACGCTGAACCAAGCTCAAACATATATATTTTTTTAATTAGGTATAAACTAAACTAGTCCCTAGAGTTATTTTGGGAAAATCAGTTAGGATGAGTCAGTTCCCGTTAGGATGAAAACTATTCTAGGGGTCTTCAAATGTTCATGGAGAATGCTTAGTATAAAAAACAACCAAAAAAAAGGAGCGATTTCAAAAAAATTGTTGCACCAAATACATTTACACTTAAATTCCAAATGCTTTGAATTTCTCTTACATATTTTCTAAAACTTACGTGACTCAAACAAACAAAACTGGATCTATCAGATTTGTATATATGGAAGGAGAGAGTTCCGGGATGTATTTCTGACAGTCTCAGCCCCTGGTTAGCGGAGACCACGGAGCACCTGCCGTGACCGGCAGGTCTGGAACCCGAGCTCCGTGAAGCCCCAGCCTTGCGCAGCTTGGCCCCACTGTTTGCACCGCCTGTCTGCACCTCCGTGATAGGGACAACACTATTTCTGGGCAAAGCCTACATTGAAATAATTGCTTATTGGGTTTGACCTCCTCTTTTAAATATTATAGTTAAGACCAGAGGAACAGAAATGGATGCACGTGCATGTACATGTACACAACACCCACGCACACACACACACTCCTGAGTTTTTCCTCAATGGACAAAAAATGGGGGGGGAGGGTAAGGTAGTGTCTGCTAAAAAAGAAAGAGAGAGAGAGAGAGAGAGAGAGAGAGAGAGAGAGAGAGAGAAAAGGAAACTTCCAGTCCTATTAAGACTTTTTGTTCTAAAAAGACTCTATTTCTCTCCTTTTGGTGCCATCTGGTGATAAAAATATCTGGAGCGAATGAGTAGATGCTAAATTCTCTCTCTGCTGATGCTGTCCGTGCGTAGGTCAACGTTCTCTTAACCCAAGGAATCTTTCAGTCCTGTTTCTGCCCCTGCCAGTCTGATGACCCCAGCACAGATGGCTAGATGTTAGCACGGTGTCTGCACTTTAAAAAAAAAGAGATTGCACCAATGAGAAAAAGAAAAAAGAGGGGAGAATGCAAAACAGCTCTGTGCAATTCACTTCTACCACTTCAGCATCATTTGCAGCCTTAAAAATCTTGCCACTGAAAACCTAGAGAAAACCTACAAGCCCAGGGTGTAGGTAAGGGTACAAAGAGGGACACATCGATCCATACTGTGATTACTACGCAACTGTTTTAAGGATGAGTTAAGTATGCATGCATGGCTCAGAAAGACATCCGAATAAAGTGTTGAGTGAGAGGAGCATGTTTTAGAACAACACTGATACCGTGCTGTCCAACACACTGTCTATGCTGGATGACAACATCGTGCGTCTTCACTATTTGATAGTGTAGCCACCTCGGAAGTTTTCCGGATCAGCCCTGTCCAGTACAGTAGCCACCTGGGGCAACAGAGTCCTGACAATGTGACAAGTGAGTTTGAGAAATTGAGTTTCTGATTTTAATTCTTGTTCAATTTAAATTGACATAGGTAACTAATGGTCTCTGTATTAGAGCAGATGTAGAATACAAATCCAGGACCAGCAGATGGCGTAACGGTTACGTCGCTGGACTCCCACATACTTGAGTGCGGTTTGAATCCCGGACCTGGTGGCTTAAAACTCATGCCAGGTGCGTGTGTGTGCGTTCTCAAAATCCCAAGAGGAGAATGGAGGAGAAGGGATTGTGGTGTGGCCATGCCCCCAGGGGGGTGATTTCTTGCTTTCTGTCTCTCTCTGTCTCCCCAGCAAGCCCACGCACCCAATAGCAAAAATCTCTCAAAAAAATTATAATACAAATCCTCTTTAAAAAATAATAAAACAAACAAACATAAACACCTTTGGCCTGGTGGGTAGCGGCTGGATCCCACATGGCCAACTGTACGGTTCAAGTTCTGGACCCAATGGCTTAAGAAACATTGAGAGACCATGTGCACACGTGCCTGAAATCCCAAAAGGAGGCGGAGATGGAGAAGGGAGTAGTGTGACCGTTCTCCATGGGGGAGCACAGTTCTTGTTTCCTCTCTCTCTCTCTCTGTCTCTCTCTCTCTTCTGTAAGCACATATACCCTCACCCACTTGAAAAATCAAAAGAAAACAACCTCCATATAAATAAATAAATGGGTAAGTCAGCAGCCACACACGAACACATACATACATGTACATATGTCCACAGGTGTGAGCAGTCTGGAAATATGTATATACTTCAAAAGGCTCATGGTAAACGCTTATATGGAAAAAAAAAACTATACATGGACTTCAAAAATCTGTGTACACCAAAATAAACTCCTCCTCTCATTCCACTTTCCACACACTTTCCAAATCCCTTCGTAGATATGTGAGCTGAGGAGCGAGACTGGGTTGTGGAGGAGACAGGGTTGGCAGCTTTCCCTCTCCATCTCCCCTTCTGAGCTATCTGAATTGAGCTGTCTCTGAAGACGTGGGGTGCGAGAACGGCCCCTTCCTAGCGCGGGCGCGGGCACAGGGAGGTGGCCGAGCCCAACACCTACGATCAGCTCCCGGTACTTCTTCTTCAGGGCCTGGTGGCGCTCGCGAAGCTGGTTGGCCATGAGTTTGTACTGGTCTCTTTCCTGCTGGCAGGTGTCCAGCTCCTTGGACAGGATCAGCAGGGCTTCCTTCTTACTCTCCAGCTTCCGCTTACACACCAGGTACTGCGAACAGAGCAGGGCAAAGGGTCAGAGCCCGTTCACCGCCACACGGACGCTGTCATGGTGCCCAACATGCAGTCCGCTCATGACAAGACCCAACCGAATTTCCCAACCAAAGCCTAACGTGTAATTGGCCATTCCATTGAAAAGCAGATCATGTCTACAAATTATAAGAGGGAAAAACTCTGCACAGACTTCGAAGATGTGTTTACACCAAAGTAAACTCCTCCTTTCATTCCATTTTCCCACACACTTTTCGAATCCCTTCAGAGAGAGATGAACTGAGGAGTGAGACTGGGTCGTGGAGGAAAAGGATCTGCAGCTTTCGCTCCTTCCTCTCCACTTTCGAACTGTTTGAATCTGACCATCTTTGAAGACGGGGCATGAAAAGAATAAATGAATACAGATGAGTAAATAGATACTGAACCCCAATTTTGTTTAAAAAGGCTTCTTAGATCCAGAAATGAGTACATAAAATTTTTATTAAATTTTAATTTCATATCTAGAAAGATGCTTCATTTAAAAAATGGTCAAAATATTGCTAACGATACTCTCTTGGCAGAGAAATGATTTGCCTACTTTTTACATTTTTCTTCTTTATGCCTTTTTGTTTTCAAAATTTTCTGAGATAAGCCCATAGGCTTCCCTCACAAAAGAAATACCCAAAAATGTTATTAAAAACAATTTAATTGAACCATAAATCACTGCAATAGATTGCACTTGCCCACGCGACCGCGCAGACATTTTCTCACTTGCAAATTTGGTCACCGACTTGGCCGGGATATGTACGACTTCTTCCATGATTCGAATGCCGACACCCACCACCCAAAGACCAATTGTAGGAGCGAGTATTTTAGCCACTCTGAGTTCTCCCAAATGGTTGGGAGCACCGGGCTGAAACACTTGCCTCAGAGTAAGGGGATGCCTTGGTCGGTCCCTTCTCTCCTCTCCCCTGCACCACGAACCCCCTTCACCTGCCAATCACGCACCACACTGGCCAGTGTGGGCCTGGCCAGGACTCTTTCTGTTTATTGAATATATTGGATCATCCAGTGTTATTCATATATGTGAAATGTGGCACTAAATACCTTTTGAATTTGCCCCGTAAAAGACCAAATTCAGAGCATTCATGAAAACAATTTATAGTTTCATTATCCACTGTGACACGAGCACTTTGTCATTATGGACGCTCACACAAAGCAGAGCGAGAATCAGCACTCCCGAAGCATTTGAGTCAATGGTCTTTTATGGACAAAACGCATTACTCATATATAGTGCCTGCTCGGAACTGACTTTGTTAAGTTCAATTTCAAATAAATGAAAGGGGAAAAAGAGAGTTTTGTGCATTAGCACAATTTTTTTTTCTTCTTAAGAAAAAAAAAAAAGTAATTGCTTAGCTTCAAAAACAAAGGGGGAAAAAAAAAGCTATTCTGAGACAGATTTGAGTTCTAAGAGAGGACACTTCCACCTTGGAAGAATTTTATTCCTGGCAGTAATGAGGTTGGAATCCTGCCTTAAAACGTCCTGGATTTTGAGACGTTGACATCGTCTTCATGGAGGCAAACGCTTCTGTTGCCACAGTGATTTCTCAGAGTAAAATCCCCCACGAGTAAATACCAGAGAAGAGGAGCCCAGCCACCTAAACGGTGATGCCCCGGGGAGGTACTGCGATTTCGCAGGGAAAATACCATTTACACGCGATCTAGCAGGTCTGCCCCTGTGCCCTCAGTACCTTCCCATCGGCAGCAGCCTCGCTCGTCCGTGCTGTATCGGCACAAAGCAGCCACCTTTGCCCTTCCATTTATCAGATCCAAACCTGAGGTCCAAGGACACGGTGTCTGCCAACTTTGGGGAAGAAAATCCCAATTGCATGGAGACCTTGTGAATTGAAGTAGGTCGGCTTAGATGTAACATGCAGTCTAAGGAGGGAGAGGAAAGGGCCACCATTTACTGGCAAAGAGGAGATTCGAGCTCCCGGCCCTGGAATAGCCGTCTGTAGGGTTCACAAGAAAGGCCATTGCCCTCCCAGGGAAATGGGTCCAATTAGGGCCACAGCAGCTGTGAAGGACAGTAACGGACCTCCCTTGCTGCCAATGCCACGGTACCTGGGAGAACACAGGCAACTGAGGCTCTACCAAGACTCAGTGGCCTGGGATTTGAAGAGCAGAAACTCTGTTGCTCTGCTCCCTGAGGGCTGGAGAACAGGAAAATCAGAAGTTCCATCAAAAATCAGAAAGGAAATGCAGGCCGGTTCCATGGCCTGGTGGCTAAGGTAGCCAGATCCCCTATGGCTGACTGCATAGGTCAAGTCCCACATGCCTGGCATATGTACACGCGTCCCCAAAATGGCTGACGGCGTAGGTCAAGTCCTGAACATGCCTGGCATATGTACATGCGGGCCCAAAATCTAACAGGAGGGAGATGGAAGAGCAGGGACTGTGGCATGACCATTCCCCAGGGGAAGTGCTTTTGCCCCTCTCTCTGTCTCTCTCTGGAAAGTGCATTCATTCTCTAACAACAACAACAACAACAAAAAGCGAAAAACAAGAAACAAAGAAAGCAAATGCATTCTGCATAGAGAACAAAGACGCACCTAGGAAAGGCCGGTCTTCAGAAAGCACTGGAGAACTGCTCTTTCTTCTGCTTATGGTTAGAGCACTGACTTACGCAATTTTTATCCCATGTTATTTATTTTACTAGCAAGACAACCATGGGCTAGAAGCGGAGTTGCTCCGGCTGAAGGGGGGACTCCCTCTCCTGCAGCCCCCCCCCCCCGTACCCTGGCATGGTCTTCGAGACATCAACAAGGACCCCTAGAGAACACTACCTTGTGTCGCCCTGGGATGTTTGTCAGAATGTGGATTCCCAGGCTCAAGCCCAGACCACTGGGTCAGAACCTCTGGTAGCTGGCTCAGCAATCTGCTTCCTTAGCACACAGTTCAGAGGATACATATTACATGTTTTTTTTTTTTTTTCTTAAAGTTATTTATTGAAGGGCCAGCAGGTGGCTTAGTGGTTAAGGTGCTGGACTCCCATATGGCTGACCATGGTTCAGGTCCCAGACCTGATGGCTTGCTGTCTCACCTTCTCTTTCTCTCTGTCTCTCTCTGGCAAGTACATGTGCCTTATAGCAAATGTAATAATGATAATAAATAAAAAAATTTAAGTTATTTATTGAGAGCGAGAATAAGAGAAACAGAGACCAGGGAAGAAGAGAGAGTGAGAGGGAGGGAGCGAGAGAGAGACAACACCCCCAACAGGGTCTTCGCCACATGACCCACCCCATCTCATCCGGCCTGGATCAGAGGCAGGCACAGGCAAGTCCGGCGTGCTCAGGGAGGGCCCAGGACACAAACGCACGACCTTCCCAGGTGGGTCCATTCCTGCCACTGCCTCGCCCCGAGATGATTCCTATTCATGCTACATTTTGAAAACCCAGGTTCCAAAGGCCTCAAGCTAAGTTGTAAATAAGTAAATAAATTTAGAAACACATAGAATAGTCTGGAAGGACTGAGGCCAGACGGCTCACGTGTTCAGGGGCGAGGCATGGTCTCGAGCAGAGGGGTTCTGAACAAGCACAGCGTGGAGTCTGTGACTACCTCTAGGTGAAGAGCCTGTATATGCAGAGTCTCTTTAAGATGACAAAGGAAAACTCTAGCAAGGGGGTTGTGGAAGAATGGGATGGAATTTCTCATTCTCGTTACAAAATGGTGGTACGTTAGTCCCTCCGATAGCCGCTGTCAGAATGGCCCATTTCCTATCCCTCCAACAGCAATGGTAAAAACCAGAAGGGAAGAGAAAGGTCGTGAAGATCCTCCCTAGTTGGCAGCTTGGAACAACTAGCAAATATAAGGCTGCAGCACTAGAAGAAACCAAAGGTAGAATGGAAAGTCACCAAGCTGGGTTACTGCGCTCAGACACTTAAGCCCCTCGAGGGGGATAAACAAGCGTAGGGGACGGGGGAGTAGAGAGCAGAAGCTTGGGGTGAGGACCTCCAGCAAGGGGCCGGTCATGAATCGCTGGGACTTCGGGAAAGCCCGTGAAGCATGGGGATGAAATACACCCACACTACCAGGGCCTTGGTTCCCACACTGGAAGTGAGGAGGGGTCTTGGAGTGCCCTCCCATTGGAAGAACCTATCGTTGTCCCCCCTGTAGTCTCTCTCCACGAGTGCACGTGCCCTATGAGGACCTATCATTTTATCACCATGGACCAGTATCAGGGGAGGTCAAGGGTGCAGGCTGGGGGCTCCAGAGCCAGAGGCAGGACTCTTCAAGCACCCAGAACTTGCTTCCTCTGCCTTGTGTAGGCCAGAGCTGCTCAAGGATTTCCAAAGGTTGTCTGCAAGAGCGACACTTCCAGAATCTTCTCCAAACAGAGCCTGGAGGACAGCCATCCAGTTGGGCAGGGTGCTGGGCCTGAGGCTGAGTTTGTAATACCCGTTGTTTGCAGCATGAGAAACAGCCCGACATCTGCATGGTCAACACTCAAGCCTCTCCGTAATATTTCCAGGCATATAGGCAGATGGAGGGACTGTGCACTGCTTTGGAGTAAGGCAGAGCCATGTAACTTGCTTTATCCAATCAAATGGGACTGAAAGCACATGACTCATGTTCAGGGGATAGGAGCCAAGGTATGAACTGCTGGGCTTGCCTTGTACCTGCTGCAACCATGGTACCACAGGAAAAGAGGCCCGAGTGTAGAGGATGGCCCCGGAGAGTCCTTTGGGTCTACGGAGGACTTTGCATGACACAGAAATAAAGTTTTGAGGGATTATGGTACTGAGACTGGGGGCCTGTTACTCGAGCATAACTTAGCCCACCCTGGTTGACACAGTCCATGTCAAAGAACATGAAGGTGTGGGACGGGGTGAACTGTGCTTGCTCCTGTTCTAAGCTTCTGCCGGATCACTAAATGCTGAAGAGGACTGGCAAGGTCATCACTGTTAGTATTATTATTAACAACCACAAAAAATAAAGATTTGTGACAAATGCTTTACATGTACCATCTTCTTTAATCCTCCCAACAACGCGGTGAAGTCACAGTGTTGTCATCGTCTATTAGGTCATCAGGAAAATTATGACATATTTCTCTGTTTTCCTATGAAACAATGCGTCATAACTTTCCTGACAACACAATACATGCATAAATGAAGTGAAGCTTAAATGAAGGTGTGCATCAAATGTGCCAAGGGATTGCTAAGAGTCCGAATTTGACCCAGAGCTTTACAGGCCAAGTCCATAGAACCCAAATTCCTAACAAGCTAAGAATTCTGTACAAAACACAAAAACAAGACAGAATCAGAATATTCACGGAGTCTCACCCTACTTCTCAGTATTTGTAGCGTAATGAAGCTAGGAAGGGAATTTTGAACTTGGCTACTTTTCTGGACCCAGACCAAGTGGGTAAAGGTTGTATTCATCATTAAATCTCTAAAACTAGTCAGTCTGCCTCTTCTTTCCTCGGCGGCAAGGCCTCAAGGAAAATGGGAAAAAATTAAAGCTTCCACAAGCCTCCCTTCCCTTTGTCCCTTGTGAGGGAGCCTGAGTGGACATAGTAAGGTTTCCGCCCACTCGCAAGAAATGGGGTTACATGGCAGGGCCTCGGACAGGAGCCGGAGGGTCGTCTCCCCAAAGGCGGTTGATTGTCACAGCAGGGGTTCTCTGTGAGCTGCAGCTGGTCTCAGTCGCTCACGCCACACTAGTTTCTGGCTTCCTTCTATGAGCCAATCACTGGTCCCCTAAAGGGATAAATGTCCCTGCTGGATTTTGAAAAGGAAAAACATGATGCGTGGATAAGAAAATCCTGACAGTTCTGAAAACGGCCCATGTTTTCCCATCTCATTTGTGACCTACGCTGACATGAGGGCATTTATGGTCCATTTCCGGTGGAGTACAAATATTCAGGCATTTGCTGAGGACGCATCAGTGTGTTTGGTCCCTGGCTGCCACCTCAGACTCTGCCAGGATGACAGACATGTCACATACAGGATGTTGGCTGCATTTCCTTTCAGATTCCAAAGCTCCTGTATCCGAAACACCTCTGTAGGCTAGCAGAACCCCAGAGTGCATTAAACACAGTCTTCAAGCCGCCATGGTGCTCGTGTGGCCATCCGACAGCCTCTCTTTCTATAACCTTTAAGATCAGCACAAATAAAAACCAAGGGGACACACCTCGCAGACAACCCCAGTGACTCTCCCAATGGCAAAGAACAAGAGTCTGACTTCCAGCATGTTCCATAGCAACGCTTTCCATGGCGTGGGCCAGGATGCAGTAGTCTGGGGAGTGAAATCCACTCAACCGCAACCCTCGCTTTCTTTACAAGATCCAAACAATACAGGAGGCAGAGGGGACACGTCAGCGCGTATCCCACACAGTCAGGGTGAGTGTTGTGAGACTAGTTTTTAACTATGTGTGTAGAAATAAACACTATGAGGGAGTATTCAAAAAGTTCATGGGTGGACTAGTTGGTGGCATGGTGCTTAAGGGGACTGGATCCCACATGGCTGACTTCGAGGTTCGAGTCCCAGACTTGGCAGCTTGAAAAATATGCCTGGTGTGTGTGTGTGTGTGTGCATGCCCAAAGTCCCAAGAGGAGACAGAGGAGAAGGGGTTGCAGCGTAGCCATCCCTCCTGAGGGCTGATTTCTCACTCTCTCTCTCTTTCTCTCTCTCTCTGCTTCTTTGTCTCTCTCCAGTGAGCATGCATGCCCTATAGCATACAAAAAAACAAAAGCAGAAAATAAAAACCAAAACCAGAAAATGAAAAGTTCATGGACATGTGTCTTACACATGGGATTTTCAAAACTTTTGTGCACCAAAAGCAATGCGTTCTTCATTTAAATCCACTTTTTCTATGAACTTTTCCAAGTCCCCAGACATGCTTACTTTCACACATTTATTAAGAACTGTAATTTTAGAAGTTTGAGCACTACTATTGGCTAAGAGCCATGCCACACATTCGCTCATTCATTCAACAAAAGGCACCGAGAGAGGCATGGGCGGGGCTGGGGGGCAGGGGACGGGACAGGGGATGGGGCAGGGACGAGCTTCCGAGGAGACCATGCTTGAGACGAATTGTGGCGATGAGTAGGTGTAAGAAGCACCAGAATAAAGGCCATTATGCAACGGGAACAATTGGCCAGTCCTCTGAGAGAGAGGCACAACTGTGACTAATTCCTGCCTGCTCGGCCCACCTCCCCAAGTCCCTGTGAACCTGAAAGGAAGTGCGCTGTGTTAAAAGGCTTTGTACACTTTTCTTAAAAAAAAAAAAAAATGAAACACATTATTTTTATAGCATTTAAAGCTAACAAAACACTTTCACAGACACTCTCTTATTTGATAGTCAACACTCTGGGAAGTGGGACAAGAACTGTTTTTTTCTCACTCACTTTTGGGGCCAAATAGCTGAGACTCAAAGAGGCTAAGCGTCTTTCATGTAAGGAACGACTGTCGGCTCCAACCAGAACTCTCTGCTATGTAGTCCGGGCTCTTTTCATTACCCTCTATCAGCACCAAATAAGTTATAGGGGTTCAATGTGTTGCCGCTCTTGGGTAAAACTGTATTTTCAACTAGACATTCCTAGAGAATATTGTGTAACTCAAAGGGATGCATTTTTAGCAAACAGTTGTGCCAGAGAGAGAAGAAAAAGGTGAAGAAAGCGCTCCCCTTGGGGTGTGGTCACGCTGCAATCCCTTCTCCTCATTTAGGTCCCCTGTCAGGATTTTGGGCACACACGCACACACCAATGTGTTTCTCAAGCCGCCTTCGGGACTCGAACTGCCGCATCTGGGATTCAAACTGTGCAGTCAGCCACGTGGGATCCAGCCACCTCAACCACCATGTCACAGGCTGCCTCCCCCCCAGAATGCATTAAGTGTTTTTATTTCTCCCGCCAGTGTGAGAAGCAGAGACAGCACCCCAGTAAAAATGTGTTCCGCAGTCCGCCCAGGCTGAGTGGGCCTGGATCATGGGTGTACACCCACTCATCACCAAAGATCTCTGGACATAAACCCGGGACCTTCCGTATAGATCAGCCGCCCGGGGCCTTGTTCTTTACCGCCGGGCCACCGTCCAGCTCCCCGAAGGAATGCACTTTAACTCCTGGGATCTCAAGGCCCTGTTGGGAGACAGGCAGCCCTCCCAGGGCTGTAAAGGGCCACCCCTCATCCCCAGAGCCAGGCCAGCTGGGTGCTGGGACAGGCGGAGGGCCAGCATGGCACCTTCACCGGCTGAGGCATGGGCATGCAGGACTTGGTTTTTCCAAGAGCGCCGCGCACAGAGCTGCACACGTCATGCAGAACCCTGGACAGTTCCCTTCGCCACTCCTACCCCCAGTCCTAACTCCCTTCCATGCCCGCTCTGGGTGATCTCCTCTGTCCAGCGGCTTTCCGTGTAATTTCTGTGCGGACCTGGCCCACACCGCGACCACCGCTGGGCCCTGGAGGAACTTCCTGCCCTGAGCTCCAGGGGGCGCACCTCTGCCTGATGGCGGGGCCCCTTCCTCTGACCTGGTAACAGCCTCTTGCGTCTTCCCTCTCCGCCTGTGCTCTATTTCCCACAGAGTAAGGAGAAAAGCGCTCTTTAAATGGCAGCAGGTAGTGCCACGTGGGGGCTCGAAGTCGTCTGGGCCTTCCCATCACATCTACGATGACACCCGAAGTCGTCCTCCTCCGCACAGGCCTCCGGGGCTCCTCTGCCCACGCCTGTCCTGGGGCCCACTGCCAAGCCCTCTGCTGCACGGCTGGCTCGTTCCCCGGTTTCATGTCATCTCAGCTCTAGTGTCTCCTCCGCAGGACGCTCGTCCCTGCCTGCCACCACCCTGACTCTCGATCCCTTTGTCTGGGTGTCCTCTCCTGTACAGCACTGTCACTGCCTGGCCTCCAGTTACAGACTTCATTCTTGGCTTGTTTTCAGCTTCCCTCCCCGAAGGCAGCAGGAACTTCTCCCCAGTGAAAGAAATGCATGGGCTGCAGCTGGGACTCAGTACAGACGGACACACATACACGTCAGGGACCACAGAGCTGTAATGAAGCACGTGTAATGTTTTCTCGTGCACTGCTTTAGATATGTGTATGTACATACGTGGAGACTGAGTGGGAACATGAGCCTGTACATACATACATATGGACATACATATGCATACATATACACACATGCACGAGGAGACATCAAACAGCCTCTGGTCCGGGATTTGAACTGCAGTCAGCAGTGGGAGTCCAGAGCCTTAACCACCATGCCACCTGCTGGACCTCCACTTGAGTTCTTTAAAGTGTAATCTTCCTGGCCAATTTCATATGTACAGTAAGGACCGCGGTTTTCACGCTCCTTCCTAAATCAGGAAAGGGAGGTTTGCATGTGTTTTCAGGAAAGCAGAGGAAGAAAAGAAATTCCTATTCTTGAACGTCCACCATGGGCCAGGCACTGTCTGATGATGACAGTAACAGTTACAGCCGCTACTGACAAGCATTTCTATTTTCCAAACTGTGCTGAAAGCCCTACTTGGGATGCCGTGTTCAGTCCGCACGTGCGCCCTCTGAACTGGGCTGCGAGGTGAGCCCTGTGTTAGAGATGGCGAGCCGGCGATCAATGAGGTCCATCTCTCCTTCGTTACAGGCAGGTAGGGGCAGAGCCAGGCTGGGGTCCGCCTACGCCAGTGACGATGCTCCGGTGGGGTGCCACGGTAACTGCGGCTCTCACACGGGAATGCACTGGGAAGCTGCTGACACTCAGGGACTTGGCCACAGGACAGAGAGCAAGACTTAGACACAGGCAGGCCCAAGGCAGCTGGACAGCTGCAGGCAGGAGCCATCAACCGCCAGGTCTCATTGCAGAAAAGGCCACTCAGAGGCTTCCAAAGCGGGAGAGCTAATCAGATGCCTCAGTCTCGGCTCAGAGGCGCCTGCCGGCCTGAGGCAGAGCATGGGCCGCCCTCTGCCTGGAAGAGGAGCCCAAGGCCCAGCCATGGACTGCAGCCAGCAGTGACAATGCCTTCCAAGTCGAGGTGCCGCTGAGGAAGGGAGGTGAAGACTGGGGAGTGAGGACACCACAGCGGCCCACCACGCCAACCAGGGAGGACCTGTTCTCCAGGCCCATTTCTCAGCCTTGCTAAGGCTCCCCTGCCCGTGGCTTGTGAGGAAAGGTCAAAACAGAAATGGCGTCATCGAGTGCTAATTCTTTCCATTCTTACTTAACCCCTGGCCTCTCTTAACCCTGCACAGGAACACACACTCGATGGAACAGGAGCTGCCGGGACCCCCACGCAGAGGCTGCCGTGCGTGGCTGCGGTCGGGTGCACACGCCAAGCGTCCTGGGCCATCCACGGACGTGCATGGAATGGAGTCGGCAAAGCAGGCCCTGTTTCTGGCATGTATACTAGATATCATGAAATACTTTTATGATCCTCTCAAGAATAGATTCCTTCGGAATTGCATTTCAATTACATTTTTAAAGCAGAGCTCGTAACTCATCTGCTGTGGTTGATTCATGTCTGCACGCAAACGCCATGAAGGTAGCCCAAGTACCAAAACGCTTAAGAACCCAGACGCGCGGTTTCCGCCACCGCGTGGCTTTGATCTACCCGATTACTGTTATCTGCAATAAAGCGAATCATAATCGCTACAAGGAAGATGGTAATACTTAAATGACTAACATGTTACAGTTCTAGCTGGGTGGCTTTACAACAGGTAAGTGCCTCTGAAAGATGGCAGTAGCTGGGGGTCAAGGGGAGCCCCCCTCTACCACACGATCCTCTCCGTCGGATGACGACTCCTGGTCTGGGACAATTGTGCCGGATGGGACCAGGCTAGCTCTCATTAGTAGCTGCAAGAATGCGGCCTCTGAGTCCATGTGACTACACACACACATGGTGGAAGGCTTGCTGTTCAGGCATAATTCAGAAACTTCCCAACTGCAGACCCACTCTTCCCTTAGAGGGGCTTCCCGCGGGCTACCCTCACCTGACTCCTGCTCCTGCCCGCCCACCTCCCACCCTCACGCCCCAGTCAGTCACTCTCTTCCCATCCGGCAGACAGCCACAGGCAGGCAGCATTAAACGTCACACCTTCTCCAACCGCAAACCTGCCACGCCTCTTCTTGGAACCCCTCCTCTGCTCTGCCCTGGGCTCGCACGGCAGCCTCTCCCGGATTGCCTACCTGTCTAGCCCAGGTGACAGTCTCTTTGAAAACATATTAGGTCCTGCCATTCTTCTTAAAAAAAAAAAAAAATCTCCCAGGAACCAGGTGCTATAGTGGTTAAGGCATTGGACTCCCACATGGCCAACTGCGGTTCAAGTCCTGAACCCAGTGGCTTGAAACTCATGTTCAGTGCCTGTGAATCCATGCCCAGAATCCCGAGAGGAGAATGGAGAAGGGATCGCAGCATGGACATCCACCCTGAGAGGTGATTTCTTGCTTTCTCTCTTTTTGTCTCTCTGGCCAGCGGATATGCCCTATAGCAAAACTCTATCAAAACAAAACAAAACAAAAAAACTCCATGAAGAAGATTGGCAAACTAGAAGATTTCAACCTTTAGCCATAACCCACCTTCCTGGCCCGCCCACTGCAGCCCCCACCCTCACTGTCCTCACCTCTCTATTTTCTCGGGAAGCCTTCTGTCTCACCTCCGGGCAGAACAAGAGCTGGCTCTTGCTGGCCGCAAGGCATTCTGGGCATTGATTACAGTGCAGCTGTTCACAGCCACCTGCCCACCTACGTGACTGAGGCCTCTTCCCGGCAGAGGGTCCCTCATCCTTACCTTTGCTGCTCTAGAGCCGAGCACGGCTCCTGGCCCAGTGAGTGTAGCCACAGACACAGATACATAGCTAGATAGATACATAGAGCTCGGCGCATCAGGAAAGCCATGACACAGCTTTGCATAGAAAAACAGAGACATACGTCATGACTTTCCTGACGACCTTCTATATTCATATATGTTCATTTCATGTTCACATATATACATATGAATTTCAGTGACCACTAAGCTGAATGCAAATATACATAGATAGCTGCATTTATGTATTTTAGTAAGATAGCCATCAATTTAGTATTATGCCAAAAATCTCGAAATTTCCTCATAGTGTCATGGTTTAGAAACAAAACCCAACGACATAGTTCAGCATGCATGGAGACAGGGCAGGGTGGTTCCTTATAGAACGATCATGTGGACATTGCATTTTGATCTTATTCCTGTTGCTTAAGATATGCACGTCCCTGTCACCACAGGGCATACACCCCTCCCACACCTTCCCTCCTGGAAGTCCTGCAGGCGTGCCCACCTAGACAGGGATTCAGAACCACCGCCCGGAAATACAGGTGCACCCTCCAGGCGCCAGTGGTGGGGCATCTATGGAGCACAGTACCATGTGGCGGCAACCGTCTCAGCCCATCCCGCCACGTCTGCACTCCGTCCTCCAACTGTCCAACTCGCCGAGCACCCTTTAGCCCTCTGTGAACCCATATGCACCGCCATCATTTTTAGATATCATCCCAGCAATTTCAGGTTGGTAGCTTAATGATTCTAACGCCATTCTCTAAGATGACTTTTTTTTTTTATGATCTATCTTTCTCAGACTTCCCATCGCATTTTCCCTTCTCCGGTATTCCTTTCGTCAGGCAAACTTTGATTATTTGAAGGCCCCAGGGGATGTGCTGAAATTGAAGTTAAGTGAGATTTCAGGTAATTGGAAGAGTCTATAATGTGAACTATCGTAGCTGGGGGGGTGTGAAAGGCACAGACAGGCGTGGCTAACTGAAGTACTGAATATGGAATGTTTGCCCGAGTGTCTATTTCAATCCTCTCTCTCCTCTCATTTCTTCTTTCCTCTCTCTCCCATCTCCTTGGTCTCTACACTCTCCAACAAGCATGCTCTCTTATTTACGGGATGATAAAAAGGAGGAAGACATGCAAGGGAAGAAGATGGGCATGCCTTTTGGTTGGCCATGAATGGGCTAGGAAAGGCCCTCTCATTCACTAAAGACAGCACGTATTTTTTTTAAATCCTGGCCTGTCCCCAGTGAACGTGCTCTGTGTCACCATGAGGGAGGTCCACGCTTGCCTCAGGCCAAGATGCGGATGGGGGGTTGCCGTTCTGGTTTGTTGCAGAGATCACGTGTGAAGGGTGGATCGCTAAAATCACCCAGGCTCTGAGGCTCTCCTTTCTCCACCAGGTAGTCAGGGGCCTCGGATATGCTGGGTACAGGTAACAGCCTACCCCCGACGTTCACCTACCACACCACGATGACGTATTATAATGTGACAGTCACATACAGAATGCAAGGAGGACTTCCTGGTTACCTCACGACAGGATAATTATTTGGCTCAGTTGCCAAGGGCTTTTCCCGTGAGACAGGTACCAGTAAAAAGTCAGCACAGGATGTACAACATTTTGGTCTGACTTTTTCTTTTAAGGTTTTTGTCATAGGGTGTATACGCTTGCCAGTGGGAGACAGAGACAGTGAGAGGGAAAGAGAAATCATCCTCAAGGGGGGATGGCCATGCCTCAATTTCTTTTCTATTCACCTCTTGGGATTTTGGGCACATACGCACATGCACCCGGCATGAGTTTCAAGTCACTGGGTCCGGGACTTGAACTGCGGTGGGTCATGTAGGAGTCCATTGACATAACCATTACACCATCTGCTGGTCCCTCATTTTCCCTCTTCTCCAAGAGAATTGTAAAGACCTAACACCCATCTGTGAGCCCTAGCACCTCCTTGCATATCTACTGGCTCTTCATTGCACGGCCCTCCAAGACCAGGAGGTGAAGGGGATTACTGCTCTGTAGCTCTAACTCTGAGAGGGTTATGAGGTGGCACTGCAGAACCCGGAGAGATTCCTGGACTGTCCTAACATGAGAGGGAAGTCAGCGGGCACAGACGGGAAGGCGTCACTCACAGCAGCAACGTGGCACGATGTGGTGCCATCACCATCCCCTGCCACAGGGGCTATGGGACGCCACTCGCCCACCCTGTGCTCTGGTTTTCTGTAAATGATGACACAAGCAACCACTGTCACTTTGGAGCCTGTACAGTACCCACAGGTGACTCAGCATTGCATGTACACAAATAATGATTGTGTACATGGAACACAATCCCCCAATGTAGATGTTATTACTCCTTTTTATTTTTTTAAAAGATTTTTACCACAGGGTGCACGTACTTGCCAGAGAGAAACAGAGAGAGGGAAAAGGTGAGAAATCACCTCTGCCCGCTGCCCAAGGGGAGAATGGCCATGCTGCAAGCCCTTCTCCATTCTCCTCTAGGGATTCGGGGCACACACCTGCATGTACCCGTGATCCCTAAGCCACCAGGTCCAGGACTCGAACCATCGTCAGCCATGTGGAAGTCCAGGGCATCAACTACCATGCCACCTGCTGGCCCCATTGCTCCCTTTTGTAGATGAAAAAAAAATCAAGGCTCTAATAGATAAGAAAGGAAAGAACAAACAAACCAAAACCCAAGATCATGCAGCTCATTTGTGGCAAAGGGGGGATTTTAACTCAAGTCCTGTCCCACGTTCTCTCAGCCACAGGACCCTTTCTGACCCACAGAGAATCATAGGGGTTCTCTAGAACAATGTGAAAAAGAACACTTAGTAAATTCTAAAGGCAGTGATCTGACTATTACAGTGATAAAAATCACTGTGTCCCACTCAAAGGCGAAAAAACCTTCACTCCTCAGGGTTGTTTTTTTTTTTTAGCAGACTTTGCCTTTCTGACAAATATTATCCCCCTGCTGGGAGGAACGGTCCCATAAGAGGGCCAGAGTGACCAAGGTGGAGAGGCAACTCAAGACGGAGCGTGCGTGGGAACAGTGCCCGGCGCCCATGGCTCTCGAACTTGTCAGGTGCAGACACTCGGGGCAAGGTGGGGCTCCATCCCAGGCTGCCTCCAAAGGCCGTCGTCTGCAGACGTGAGATCTTGAAATCAGTCATGCAAATCCATCACCATTTTAATTAACCAAGTAAACAGAGCTCTCACTGCCCTCCGCCGAGATTGCAACCAGTCGTGATCGTAGCTTCGTCGCGAAAGGGCCGCTTGGGCCCCACATTTCTGCCTACGGCATGAAGGTCACCCCAGGCAAAGCCCGTGGCTGGGCGTGGTCTTCTCCCTTTCTCCACGCATCGCTCATAGTTTCCCGAGCGTCGTTAATTTGCTCCTGCACGTCATCTTTGTTCTTATTTTCTTCCCACCAACTCCAGGCATCACTGATTAGTGAGAAGTGATCCTCAACAAGCACTGTCAGTTCAGAACTCGGCCACACAGCTCAGTCAGGTGGAGATTTGTTCTGGGACACAGGTGGGTGTGCAACCCTGGTGAGTCAGACAGCTGGAGTTTGCAGAGGACAAACGAAAGTGCAAACACTTCTCAAGGTGAGACTCCATCCGGGTATGTTTTTCTGGTGGATGATTGTGCCAATGGGTTGATTATGTTAGGAGAAGTCTGCCGTGGGTGACCTGAGTTAATTTTGCCTTCAGAGAAGATGGCCAAAAATCCAATCCTGGGCCTAATGTTACCTGCTCCCTTGAGAGTGGACTTGCCCACTACCGTCATCACCATTAATCAGGAGCGCATTTAAGTGACAATAGAATGGGCCGTTCAGTTCACCCTTCTGCACCCACAGTCACAAGACCTGACATTACACAAACACATTGCCTTGGAGAAGGGCACACAGATCACGCCAACGCTGGGAACATCGAGGTTTGCACACTTCTCTTTCAGTAAGAAAAACCCAGTCATAATCGGGGTCTCCCTAAATAGCTGCATCCAAATTGATTGCTAAATATTTGACCAGGCTGATCATTCCAGAAGGAGACGCAATCCAGAGAAACTTCGAAGGGTACGGAGGCAGTGGGTAAAACTAAACAGACCCTGGGCTTGGGAATGAGACCACCCCCGGACTCCAGTCCCCACTCTGACACTTGTAGTTGAATGTTCTTGCAAATCCCACTGATGCTGAACCTGGAGCCTCTAGTACAGTGGAGATCGGGACAGTGCCAGCTTCCTGCGACTTCAGAGAGGATTAAACGAGCTCATGAGAAAAGCAAAGCACTTAGCTCGGTCACTGGCATGCGGCTGCCCCTCACTAAGAGGTTATCTTTGTTGTCGTCATCATCATCCTCGTACCCACTATTGTTCTTGTTGGGGACATCGCTGCCACTCATTGCCACCCCCAGTCAGCAGGAGGGTACAAGGACTAGAGGAGTTAAAGCAAAGCCATAGGACAGACCTATCACGGCTGCTGGGCTCAGGTCCAGATACGACTACGGAGCCATCAGCCGAGACACCGACGGCGGGCACAGCCGCGTGGGAAAGTGGTGAGAAAATGGACAAGCAGCACTAAAATGTTAACAGCAGTCGGTGCTGGGTCATTTATAGATGGCTTGCTTTTGTTTTGGTAAATGCATCTGTAATTTCTAAATTAGGAGGATACACTGAATTCCTATTTCCCAGTTTCTAACGTGGAAGTCCACCATTATGAAGGTGCTTATCGTCTCTGGTGCCTTCGGACACTTGCTTTTCTTCACAAATCCTCCCTCACTCATAGTCGCCGTTCAGGGCAAGGCTCCCACATCAGCCCCAGCAGCCCGGAAGAAGATAGAAACCTGAGGGCATGCCTTTACGGCAGCTTCGGACACTGTGGGCTCAGAGATGTCTCCGGCATGGAATGAGCAGGCAGGTCAGGGTTCTATGGAGCGTGGGGAGGTGGGAATAAGGGGTACAGGGGAGCTACCAGAGATGTGGCGGGAGCAGGGCCGTTGGAGGACAGCCGAGAGCCGACCCTGCAAAGGCGTCAGAGGGCTTCAGGCAAAGGAGGGGTACGATCATTTCGGTGCTTAGAATGACACGTCTAAGTTCCTGCAGGAGGAAGTAAGACCCTGGGGACACGGCAACATTCCAGGAAGAGGGGCTGAGAGCCAGGTCATGGTGGGAAAGTGGGAATGTGCCATGGAGGCCTCATTTAAGCACCTGTCCAGAGGCAGAAAGGAAGGTCCTCAATGAGCCAGCAGATGGGGGCTGGGGTGGATAAACTAGAAAGGCGAATCAAGGAAGACTCCACACTGATGTGATTAACTGAGATGGGGCAGACGGGCAAAGACCTAGGGACGGCGACGTGCAGGAGGAGGGGCTCCACCTGGGGCACACTGACAGGTCAGAGGGTAAACCGGCTTCCCGATGCAATGCCCTGGAGACAGTGAGGGTGTTTGTCCTAACACACTACAACAGCTGCACAGACAGAATAGACTAGAAAAGGGGAAATGAAACTGGGAAGACTTCGCTCTAAAAAGCGACCCAAGCTTTGTGTTCCTTGGGAACCAGGTATCCCCAAGCCCTGATGGGCCAGAGAGAAGGGCATGCTCTCCACGAAGCCAAGTTCTCTGCGCCAGGTACCCAAAGCCCCAGTGTGGTTTTATGGGAGGAAAACCAGGTGGCGAGTAAGAGATGCCATTCACGCTGGTCATTCTCATTCAGGGACTAGCCAAAGTCCTCTTTTAAGCTTCAGCCAATGTATTTTATTCAATGTGAAACTCACTAAATTAATTTTTTTAACATAATAAGAGTAGAAATTGTCAATTTTAGAACCACATATGCGAGTTTCCCCGCACAGGAGAGAACATGAATCCCATTAGTTAAAAATAGCAGTTGTGCTCACTTTCCCCCACACGCTAATTTTAATAAACTTACTCTGAAATTAGCCTGCCACTATGAAGATAGCTGCTCATCAAAAATGTTCCCAGTAAGCACTAAGCTTGCCTCGCAAGAGTTCAAGCTCTCCTAGGAAACAGGAATGCAAAGTTCTAAACCAACTCCTCTTCTCACCAGACCCCTCACCCCTCCACCTCCTGTCAACCCCAGCACCACCACGCTCCAACCCCTTCCAGGTCCACCCTGGACTCGGTCTATCCCATCCTTCTGATCCATCCAGCTCCAAAGCCCTGCAGGGGTCTTCATTTATAATGTCCCCAGAGCCACCGCTTTTTCTGTTCCCACTGACGCTATATCCCTTTACTACTTCATTCATTCCAGCATCCAACCACTCATATATTCTACATGTACTGAGTCCCTACCACACCCACGGCTTAGGGCCAAGGGCTCAGTGTAGAACTTAATAACATCTGGTCCCTATTCTTAAAAAGCTGGAGATCTTTTGGATCCAGTGCAGAGGTGGACAAGCCAAGGGTTCGGCAGGACATCATAGCAGTGGAATGACTTGGTGCAGGGGGAGTCACAGGGAACGCTGACGGTGATGGTAAGGACTAGATTACCAGGAACGCATCCCGACTTGTCTTTTCGCGGCTCCTGGCAGAACACCAGATTCGCTTTTATGTCTCTGCTGCCTGGTCCAGCACCTTGCAGACAACAGAAGCTCCGTGAGTGTTGGGCTCAGTGGAAATGAATCTATCCCTGAATATTTTCATCAACTTGGATTCCCACCCCAAATGTTCCAATGTCCCCTCTATTCCCAGCTACATCAGGATGTGTCCTGCTGTGTGGCTTTTGAAGTCATTGTCATCTGGCCCACTCTGGCTGTCCAACCTCGATTTCTACTATACCTCAATCCACAAGTTTCCGTCATTACCTAGAGCATCTCCTCAAAGGCCAGCCACCAGCCCAGAGCACAGCTGTTTCTGCCCATGGTGCACCTGCCGTCTTCAGCTAAACAGAGGGTCTTGGTTCAAGTTCCACTTCATCTCCTCGTGCCTCGCCCAATGCCCGGATATTCACGTCTGAGGTATACCATTGCTATGCGATACTTCTTATTTGTCTAAGAACTGTATTGGCTAATGAGAATGAGGAGCATTTTGAAAATAGGAACTGATAGCTTATCTTCAAGTAAGTACACTGGAGCTTCTGGTTTCTTTCCTTACCAAATGTTTCCAGGAGTCCTCTGTGCTTCTGTGAGGCTCGGTGGTCTGTTCCACCTTAATGGCATGCCATAGTCCATTCCACAGATGTGCCAGTTCACCCAGTTTCCAGCAGTTCTGAGCGGAATGGCTGTAGACATTCACATAGAGGTTTTCGTGTAGGTGTGTGTTCTGTTCACTTTAGGCCCACTTAGGGCAGAACTGTGGGTCGTTTGGTTGAATGCGTTTGACTTTGTAAGAAACTACACAACTGGTTCCAGCCGTGACTGGACCATTTCGTGTTCTCTCCAGCAAGGGACGAGACTTCCGGTCTCAGCATCCTGGTCAGCCCTTGTTCATCCAATTTGGGGTTGTTGCTTTCCGTTTTACAGGTGCACCGCAATTTCTCATTGAGGCTCAGCTTACGTTTCCCTAAGAACCCACGATGGCGAGCTTCTGCTCATGCGCACGTTTTCCGCCTTCTTTCTTGTCTTCACTGCAGTGTCTAGTCAACTCTTTTGCCAACTTTAAAAATGAGATTATTCTCTTACTGTTGAGTTGTGAGAGCTCTTTACATATTGTGGAAACAAAAAATGTATCTGGGGCTGGCAGCGATGGCACAACGGTAATGCAGGACTCTGCGAACAGGAGCCACACAGAAAGGTCTGGGTTTGCGTCCAGAGACCTCCCTGTAGACGCCCCCTGGGTGCGTGCCCAAGATCCAGGCTGATGGATGGTTGGGATGGATCGTGGTATGAAGACCTTGAGGGAGCCCCTGTGCGCCTTTCCCTTTCCTGAATGAAGAGGATAGGACTTGAGTGCGTCTTTTTGAAGGCATAATTCAACCTACAATTTCAGCCAATAAACTCGCTCTGAGCTTAACTAGTTGGGGTTAGGTTTTGGATCATTTGCATCAGGAAAGAGGCAGAGCTGAGACTCGCCACCAGGTCTCTTAATATCTTTAAAGTCGAAGTCAACAAAGACCCAGAGTTGGGCCTTAACCTTAATTAGCCCCAGGACTGGACTCCATGCCTACCCAACCTCTCACTTCTAAAAGGCCCTGGCTCTACTTAGGCAGAGATTCAGGGTTTGCCTCTGTCTACCTCACGGCCACCATACACAACGTACTCAAGAAAAATGACTGTGATTGTTGTCTAACTAATTAACCAAATTCTAACAGCAAAACTGAATTATGCGTAGTCTGTCAGAGGCTGTTAGGCTTGAGAGATGGCCAGGATTTTTATTTTAAAAATAAAAAGCTATAATCAATGGTCTACATAGCTGCATTTCAACATTTCTCTTGGGAGCCAGCAGGTGGCGTAGCAGTAAGGCACTGTATTCCCACGTGGGCCAACCACAATTCGACTACCACACCTGATGGGTTGAAACTCACACCAGGCGTGTGTGCATGCTTGCCCGCCCAAAATCTCAATAGGAGAATGGAGAAGGGATTGTGGCATGGCCATCCCCCGAGGGATGATTTCTTGCTTTCTGTCTCTGTCTCTCCAGCGAGCATACACGCCCTGTACTAAAATCTCCCTCAAAAAAAAAAAAAAAAAAAAAAAAAAAAATTCTCCTGAAAGTTCACATTAGGTGATGATAAGAGCATTTGCCCCCTCCCCAGATATTTCATTTCCAAGCAGAACACTGGCCGTGCTCTTTGCAAATGCATTGGTGGGTTTATTTTAGGGTCTATTTTAGCTGTCATTCCAGTTGGTTACATTAAAAATATGAAAATCAAACTGGTCTCCTTCTTGAAATGCAAAGTTCTTCCTAGGGGCAGGCTGAGGAAGCAAACTGATTGAAAGAGAGTGCAAAGCTCCAGGCAGGAAGGACAATGGAGCGAGACTCAAGGGACGGAGGATCTCGTTCTTTGACAGAAACAAATACAAGCACGTCAATAAGCCCATCCAGAGCAGGTCAGCTCTAAGGTGACGTCACCCCCACTCTTCTCCGGGTCCACAAATCACGTGTAACACCTCCAGACACTGATCACTCTCTTCCCCGAATCCTGCGTGGCTGGTACCCCAGGCACTTACAAGGCATAGGTGTGTTAGTTTCCAGCGGGTGCTATAACAAGGAGTATAAGTCTCCAGTGGCTGCTATAACAAATCACCACTAACGGGAGCTCACAACAACAGAAGCTTATTCTCTGACAGTTATGAAAGCCAGCAATCCAAAACCAGCGTGTCCCAGGGCTGGTTCTTCTGGGGACACTGAGGAAGAATCTGTTCACGCCTCACCCAGCTCTGGAGCTGCCACAACCCTCGGCACTCCTTAGTTTGCAGAGGAGTAACTCCAGTCTCTGCCTCCACCTTCGTGTGGTCTTCTCTCTGTGTCTCTGCCTTCCCAGAGCCTTCTCTCCTGCCTCTGTCTCGAATCTCTCTTTCTCTTACAAGGAACCAGTTACCATATTTAGGGCCAACCCTAAATCCAGGTGGTCTCACTGTAAGACCCTTACCTTGGCTGTATGACAACGACCCTAATTGCAAATAGTCACACTCATAGATACCGAGGGACAGGACTTGGACATACCTGGAAGGGGGACACGGTTCAACCCAATGGTCGATTTGCGAAGAGAACCAGCAATCTGCATTTTTCATAGGCATATGCCAAATGACTCATGCATATGCCAAACAAGCCCAGGCAGAAAAATTGACCCCACTGATGGAAATGACAGTTGAACAAGACATGATCCCCTCCCTGGGTACCTGCCATGTATGGAAGGTAGATCAATGATTAAAATTCAGTGTGGCTGAGTGATCTCAAGCAGGGCTCTGGAGTCAGACAGACCAGGTTCAAATCCTGCCTCCTCCAGTTATGAGCCGTGGGGTTCTGAGATGTTCCTTAGCCTATCTGAGCCATAGTTTCCTGAACTGGATTATAAAAAAGAGTTCCTGCCTTGTCCCATGGTGAGACTGAAGCTGTGTAAAATGCTTAACATCGATGCTGCACTTGGGGCACAGCCACTCGTTAGAATCAGGCTGGAAAAAGCCGAGTTCACTGTCACGTCTTCGAGGCTCCTAGCAGCGTCTCTACATTCCTGCTCTTCCATGAACTATTGCGAGAGGCAATACCCCACAGAAACGTGGTAGGGAGGACAGGACAACCCTGAAAGGCCCGTCTCAGGGTACATGACTTCCTGAACGAGTGTTTGCTGAGCACCTGCATTGCATGGAGCTCAGTGTGCAGACCCTGAAAATGGGGGCCAAAGAAGACACACAGCCCAGCCGGGAGGCCAGGCACAATACCATGTGGCCGGCGCCCGGTGGAAGCGGGCCCATCACCGAGAGACACACCTAGGGACAGCTGTTGGCACTTAGCACTTTTACAGTTGAACACGACATGGCCCCTCCCTGGATACCTGCCATACAGTGGAAGACGGATCAACGATGAAAAGTTATAAGGGGAGGTTCCTTCAGAAAGGTCATGGAAAATGTGTGTTATGGAAAAACTACACACGGGTTTTTTTTTAATTTTGCACCAAAATAATTCCATTTTCCACAGATGTTTTGAACTCCCCTCAGAGTATAGTCGTTTCGCTCATTGCGTGACTTTCCCCCAGATGACGCCATTAAACCCAGAAGTTCTCGAGGGCAGGAGGGGCTGCCCATCCTGGTGGCCACTGCATCTCAGTCACTGAACAAGTACTTGATCCCTGGAGACCTGTGACCCCTATTTATGGGTGTGGCGAATACTCTGCTGCTGTTCTGGAACCCCAAACTGGACTTCCATGGAGAACCACCTTGAGCCTCTGGGACTACTGATTTTTTTTTTCTTTTGAGAGTTTTTTGCTATAGGGCACGTGCGCTCACCAGAGAGAGAGAGACAGAGAGACAGAAAGCGAGAAATCACTCCCCAGGGGGGATGGCCACGCCGCAATCCCTTCTCCTCCATTCTCCTCTTTGGATCTTGGGCACGCACGCACACGCGCCCGGTGTGAGTTTTAAGCCACTGGGTCCGGGATGCGAACCGTGGTTGACTATGTGGGAGTCCGGCGACATAGCCATTACACTAACTGCTGGTTCCCACTACTCAGTGATTCTTGATAGGCCCAGAGACAAGACCTGGGTGGACCTGCCCCTTGTCACACAGTCTGACAGCTGGAGAGACCTGGCAGGCTGCGACCACGTGTCCAGTACCAAGCAGTCCACAGAGATTTTAACTAGCACACCCACACTTCCAAAGCAAGGTAGGGCAGGACGGGAACACTCTGGGCACTAGGTACTGTTATCAGAGTGGCCTGGGGACCCCGAGGCTTGGAAAGGAGAAAGACGATGTGGGGATCCTCTTCTGACACCCCCGAAGGGAAGGGAAGGAGCCAGCTACAGCCTCTGCCTTGCTGGGACCCGAGTTGGTCTTGAGATGGGGACGTTCCTTAGGAGAGCCAGGACGGAGACTGCCCAAGGTGGGCCTGGTGGGTAGCAGGTGTCCTGCCAACCCAGGCAGCCTAAGGCAGGGCGGCCCGCCTGCCCACCTGGGCGAGGAGCCATCAGCATCGCCTCACCTGGAGAAGCCAGCAGCCGCACCCAAGTCCACGAACCTAGGGTGGGCCGGAGAGGGCAGCATGAAGGGTCTGCGAGCGGGCCGGGGCATGTCTGAGACGAAGCCGTCGGGAGGCACCGCGGCCTCTGCTTCCACACGCCCCCCGGCCCTGGCGAGCTAACGGGCGCTGCGGCCCGGGCGCCCAGCCCGCACTGCTGCAGGTGCAGCCCGACCCAGGTGTGACGCCAGGCCCGGATGTCGCCTAGGGCACCACCTGTCCGTTCGGTACCGGGCGTCCCATCGCTTGGTTCCAGAACACGGGGACCACGCGGCGGGCAGCTGGGGCTCGGCTCCTCGTCCGCCGGGTCCCAGGGCCGAGCCTCTGTCCAGGGAGCAGGCCCTCCTCCGTGCCCGGCACCAGATGGCGCGGAAGGACGCGCGCCCGCGCAGAACGTGCAGGCGGGGACGGCGCAGCAGGCGGGCCGCTCAGGGGAGGCGCGCGACCACCGCGGCTCGCCCCGCCGCGCCCCGCGGGCCTCTGGGGGCTCGGGCCTGCTGGCCGCTCGCCCGCCGCCCGCCTGGCCGCGCCGGGCCTCACCTCGCTCACCAGCCCCTGCCAGTCGCTCTCGCTGCGGTCGCCGTTCATGGCCGCCTCCTCTGCGCCGCCCGCCGCCCCGGCCTCCGCGTCCTGCCGAGCGCCGCCGCCCACGCCCGGGCCCCGCCGCCCCGAGAGGGCCGGGCGCTCCGAGCCGCCGCCCGCGCTCCTGGCTCCACGTCAGCTCCGCGGGAGGAAGGGGAGGAGGAGCCGCGGAGGCCGCCGGGCCGCAGCCCAGCCCCGGCCCCGGCCAGGCTCAGGCCCCGGCTCCGGCTCCCGCCCGCCTGGGGCTCGGCCTCCCGCCACCCCGACCCAGCGCCGCCGCTCCAGCGCGGGCCAGGGCTGTGTCCCCCGCGAGAAGGAACCCCCAATGCAGCCATTCCGACCCCGGTAGGATGTGAGCTCCAGCGGGCGCGGGGTCTCCTTGGCGCGCCCGGGACGTTGGGGCCGACGCTGGCGCCTAGTAGGTGCTCCAGGAGTGTCTGTCGGCCGCGGGAATGAATGCCCCCCTCGTACGGACGACTGTGGGGAAGGTGCTAATGTCTGCGTTTTCTGGCAGCCTTCATAAACTAACAGCCCCTTGGGGCCAGCAGGTGGTATGAGGGTTAAGGCACTGGACTCTCACATGGGCGGCGACAGTTCAAGCCCTGGACCTGGCAGCTTGAAAATCACACCAGGTACATGTGCGTGCGTGCCCCAAGTCCCTAGGAGATCGGAGAGGGGACTGTGGTGTGGACATCCCCCCAGGAAGTGACTTCTCACATTCCCTCTCTCTGTCTCTCTGGCAAATGCACATGTCCCATGGAAAAAAAAAAAAAAAAAAAAAAAAAAAAAAAAAAAAAAAACCTTTAAAAAAATCCCCTAGTTGGATCCTCATCTAAGGAAGTTTACAGCAGATTCTGGTAGCGGGGGCTCTAAGGAGGAGTCGGTCCACTAGCCGGCACAGTGGTGTACACATTCTGTGCCTGTGGTATACACACGCGTGCTCTGCTCCTGAGGGAGTTCAGGCCATGGACCCTGTCCTGGGGGGTTTGCAAACCAACACTCTGGGGAGTAAGAACAGAAAAAGAAGAGGCGGATTCTAGCTTCAGCTTCCGATTTCTGGGGAAATTCTGGGCTCCCTGAGTCATTCTCTGTTTAATCTAAAGAGCCGGAGAAGGGGTCATTCCCGAGCTGCGCATCTCGGGGTAATTAACTCAGGGCCAAGCACTTGTCCCTAACAGCCCAGTGTCTCCTGCTGAAAAAGCATGTTACTGTCCACCGGCAGTGCCCTCTGACAGACCATCTGGTCTCACCCTGACTTGTCGATGAAATGGACTGTCAGAAGGGTGGGCAGCATGTGGGCCCTCTGCCTGGCCGGCTGCCCTGCCTGCACCCTGCTCTCCGCGGGTGTTCAGGTAGGAAAGCCCCTCGGGGAAAAGGCTGAGCCCTCCAGGACCACTGCTGCTTCGGGGCCTCCGCGGCCTGACCGGCGGCCAGCTCTTGGGAGCTGTGGCATCTGCACATGCGAGACCGCACACCTCTAAGAAGGCTCTGGGTCTCCGCTCTCCCTATTGTTTTCCCTCCCTGAAGTAGGTCAGGAGGGTATTAAGGTATTTAACAATGAAACTGGGAAGGGAAATTAAAGTGTGGCCAGCCTCTACCCTCCCCTCGGTGGAAACACCGTCACCTGCCGCCCTGCCTCCCTTGGAGGTCTCCGGCCCCAAGTGCCAGCTGGAACCTGCTTAGCTCGTGAGACGTGATGAGATCACAAACCGCGGCAGAAGTGCTGCGGGCCATTCTTTTTTCTCTCTTCATTTCTGTGGCCTGACATTGAGTAATAATAATAATTAAGTGCAGTTTAAGCTTTTAGGCACCTATACCAGAAGGCCTCTAGACACCTCAGCAGCAGCAGCTCCGCCTGACAGAAACCAGGCTCATTGTATTGTGGTTAACTCTGTCTCAAAGAAGAAAAGGCACTGTCCACCCCCTGTCCTGGTCACGAACTGTCCCGTCCAACAGTCCCTTTTGCACAGGGCCACTGTAAAACGGTGCCCTCGTCTTAAATTTGCCACCCTGGCCAAGGCACTGAAATATTGGCTTTAGCCTCTATTTCTACGGGACTTTGCTTTCTCAAAAACCATCTCTAGGGGCTCAGTTTTTCCATATATACTCATAGCCCCACGGCTGGTTGTATTGATTTATTTATAGGCACCTACAGTGGGAGGAGAAAGCGTTCAGATGTTTTTGAGGGATGCTTCTCACTCTTACAAGTTTGAGAAGGTTTTAGATGTGCAAACTCCAAAATAGCTTAATCTAAGAAATTGAACCAACACATTCTGATGAAAACAAAACGAAACAAAAATCTCTGGGGAGACCAGGGAAGAAAAGATACCTTGAACTTACTGTTGACACCTCAGCCTCTCGTTAGGGGTTCTCTAGTGACTTGCAAGATGACGCTGACCAAGTCCCAGCAGCACCAGACACACGGGGAAGCCCTAAAGCTTTTGAAACGACTTCTGCAGGCAGTATTTTCAGTTCAAATTCTGGCTGCCCAAGCAAAATTCCGGCTGTCAGAGTCCTCATTAAAGGAAACAAGCAAGCCTCCAAGGGGGTTCTGGCTGGTTTTTCTCTGAACTATAGCATTGGGACAGTATTCACGGCCATTTTCCCCCCCACACACTCTTCTCCTTCCTGGATTAAAAATCTCAATCTGGAAAAACAATATTCACCATGACCGTGGTTTATAATGGTGTGTGCATGTACATGTGCATACGTGTGTGCGTATTTTTAATTAGCTCTGTGTGAGCCAAGGTCTCCAATTCTTGCTCTTGTCAAGGGAGGGCCATTTTGACAAGTCCTGCCAGGCGACCCCATGGCCTGGTTCCTAGATGACGTCCTTTGCTCTTGATTATAACCAGGGCCTGGGGACCGCAGTTGTCGGTGGGAACTACAGCTAGGCCTCCTGCAGAACCCTGAGACCTGAGGTCCCCTGGACCACTAGCCCCTCCTTCCCCCTACCTAGGGATACCCTGGGAGGGACTGCATCCATCATTTTCCTACAGACAGGCAGCAGCCAGACCCCAGGGCGGCAGACAGGGACTCTGGCAGGGTGCTTGTCTCAGAGCCTCTGTCAACCCTCAGAGTTTCAGGTCCCCTCCACGCTGCCACCACTAAGCCCTCCCTGCCCACAGCGAACAATCAGAAGCGTGCAGCTCCCCTCCAGGCCTGCTGGCTGCCAATCAGCTGGGCAGCAGGGGATGGAAGGAAGTTCCACTCCCCACTGAACCACCACCAAGGTTGCTCAAAATGACCGAGCAGGGCTGATGACAGCCCGGCATGCTGGGGACCCGCGATTGTCATCCCAGGGGGCCCAGGCTCCAGTGTGATGGGCCTGGGCTTTGCGGGAGACAGGGTGGGAGGAATGGAGGCGGGAGGGCAGCTTCTTGGGTGGATGAAGGACTCCAAGACTGGGCAGCGAGATGTTAGAAGGTGGAGGATGAGCCAGGAAACAGCGGGAGGAGGCGAGGGAGGGTCCGAGAGGCAAGGCTGGGGTGCCTGACGCAGGAGGCACCCGGCAGGCGGATGGGGAGAAATCCAGCTCCAGGCTGTGAGGGGGGCCTGGACCAAGTTGGGGTCCACAGAAGGAGTTAAATGGAAAAGAGACAGGGAAAGTCGCTCCGCTCAGATTATTCAAATTTGTTGTACTTATTGATAATGTATTTCATTTCTTCTGCATGGGGGGGATATGATTCAGCACAAATTCGATGTAAATTTATGGAAATGGAAATGCAGAGAGCCTGCAGGCCCCGTGCTGCGGGCGGGCTGACTGCGTGGCCCTCAGAGAGGCGGAGGTTACTGCTCTCTGGACTTGGGGAGCTGGAAATAGAAACAGCTGACTTGGGGGGGGTGCTGGCCTCTCCTGCAGGCCAGGAGAGAGACTGACCCTGTCGCTCTGGAAGGCTTATGAGAAATAATTAAAAAAAAAAAAGCCTGATGAATGTCTAAAATAGGATCACCTATGTTGTCCTCCTGTCTCAGTTTTGTCTTACGGTGGGGACAGTTTTTACCCGACAGACACAGGTAGCCTAATTTCAATTAAAGAGAGACAAAAGAAGAGACTCGATATAATTTGGGACCTACTGCGTGCACAAAATCTGCTAGTGACGTGACAGAAATATTGTTTTCCTTCTGCGCCATGGTGAAATAATAGGGAAGTAAAATAAAAACAAAACAATTTGATAGGGCGAAAGGTGACACTTCATATAAATGGTTGAAGCTAGTGAGGTATTTACTGTCCATTAGGCTGTCTGTCCTTCAGCGCACTGATGTGGACTCTAACCTCCCCTAGCCCAGGTCATGCCATTGATCTAATGATGGACCTCTCCCAGGCGGTAGCAGCCTTTCTAGCCTGGCTGTGATGAGGACAGCACGTGGAACCTTTCACAGTGCGAGAGTCACCTCTCTGGGTCAGGCCTGCGCTACCACTTATAACTGCATTGAAGCAGGAAATTAAAGATACCAAGATACAAAGCCAGGCCAAAGGGTTTCACTGTCCCTGCATTCCTGGTAGAGACAAATATTCCAAGCCCTGATCCCTGCCTTCTAACAAAGCCATGATTCCTTTCAGTGCCCAAGCAGTCCTGAGGCCCTGAGCGGCCGAGGCTCTCTTCTTCTTGGGGTACACAAAGCAGAGGTCATCTGCAGCCTCCAGTCCTGGTTTGAGGGTGTATTTTGACAGCTGCTTCAAAGGCGGGAGTAGTGATCCCCTTATTGTGTCTGTGAGGCAGAGATTGTCAGCCCTTGGTGACACCGATTACAATTCCTTGACCCCATTCCGTCAAATTTCTCTTTGTTCTCTAATAAAAACTCAAATGGCAAATAGACCTGATTCATAAATAGTGACTGTCAACAGGATGTTTACCTGCTTACCATGTTCTCTGCCGTTGCATCGAGTGGCTTAACCCAGGAACAGAGGCGCCCTTCTCTGTCCACATGGATCACAGTGATAGGGTTACCCTCACAAAGCAAAAAAAAAATCTCAGTAGGGTGTCCTTAGCATGCAGGTCATTCACATGCTCAGCAGCTTTCTGGAGCCCTCTGTAGAGCTAGGTGTGGAGTCGACAGCCCAGCTAAGCCCTGCTCCTGTGCCCTCAAGGCTGTTAGGGTGTCATGATCCCAGGCAGCGTAACACTGCAAGAGCAGGGAGAGATGCTCCACGGCTGGACTCCGTGTCTACAATGCGACACGGTTTTTACTAAAACCATTATTACAAAGTAAAAAAAAAAAAAAAAGGAAAGAAAGAACCTAAAAAAAAAAAAAAAAAAGGAAAACCAAGTCCACTTAGGAAACTGGGAGAAGATAGGACCAAAGACCACAGAGACAGAGAAAGCGTGAACTGGCTGAGTTTACCCACTGCTTCACTGCTCAGTGTGAATATGTCCCCTGAACATTCATATGTTAAGCAATCATAACGGGCGGGCTTAAGAGAGTAAAAACTCAACCCAATTATTGTGCTCAAGGGGGCATTTGGGAGGAGACCCATGATGGGGTGATTAGGACAGGGACTCCCATGACTGAGTCCTGTAAGGAAAGGAAATAAGAGAGAACCATGATGGGGCACAGGTCACTGTCTCTCTGCACATGCCTGCCTCCTGTCCTCCTCTGGAGACTGTGTTGTAGCCCACCTCTCCCACCCCCAATGCCAGCTTGATGCCTTTGGACTTTCCAGCCATGGGAATTGTTAAGTCAAACAAACCTCTATTCTTTATAAATCACTTAGTCTCAGATATTTCTGTGAGGAACACAATAACAGACTAATTATTCCATTAATAAGACACTCGATCCAGAACATTGGTGAAAAAGGAAACAATGACCTCTCTCCAGGGTGAAGGAAATAGTAATTGTACAAAACTTTTAAAAGGGGAGCAATGGAACGGTGAGGGTGGAAGCTGGGAGACTTTAATCTCTATGTGACTGGTGTCCTCATCTCTACAATGGCAGACTGGACTAGATAATTCTGAAGGCCTGGGAACCTGACATTAATTTTACATGTGGGTGGGACTCTCTGCAAAAGGTTAGTGGAGGTGCTGTTGCAATCATTTAAGAAAGATTATAGTACCTTAGGGTGTCAGAAGTAGGAGGACTCTCAGACCTGGGACTCTATTGTACAAGAGAAGTAGTAGAGCCCCAGAGAGATATCACAGTGAGCCAGTCACGGAATATGTTAGGGACAGAGCTGTGGCTAGAGTCCAGAACTTCTGAATCCTGTGCTCTGACTCTTCCACAATGCTGGGAGGTGAAGATATTTGAAGTTGATGAGGAGTAGAATTCTGGCTATCTTCTTCTATACAACAAGCCACCCCAAATTGAGTAGATTAGACATCTATTTATTATCATCTCTTGTGGTGTTGTGGGTTGACAGGGCTCGGCTGGGTATTCTCCTATGGAGTATCCCTAGGAAGATCTTGGTTGGAGGCCAGGCTGTCAACTGAAACACCTGCTCATGTCTCTCCACATTGGGCTTCCCACATCATGGCAGCTGGCTTTCTGGGGAGGAGGTGGCTTCCCAAGAGCAAGTGTTTCAAGGGAGAGTAAATGGAAGTCACCGTCCTCTTTAAGCTTACCTCTGGCCTTGGCATAGGGTCATTTCCACCATATCCTACTAGTCATAGTGGTCAAAGACAAGTAGGTCAGCCCAGATGAAGAAGGTGGATGACTACACTGTGGCTCTGGTTGGGGCTAGAGTGGAGTCATGTGCATACAGGAAGGGAAGAGCTGGATGGCGGCCATCTTTGGAACAAGCTACCACAGCAGCAATCCTGATCTCTGTCACAAATGATCTCTTTACTTCTTGTTTGGAAAAATAATACTGGACATATATGAAATAGGTCTGACATTAATGGTCTTAATGAAAACAAAATAAGCTCAAATCAAGACTCAATATAATTTTTTTTTTTTTTTTTTTTTTTTAGAATATACCAGTTCAGAGATCACTTAAGCCAAACCATTGAGAGTCTCTAAGGAATAGGGTGCTCCATGTTTGACTCTAGGAGAGTCCCAAGAGAGATGGTCACTGAGGAGTATATGAGGGTACCTAGAGAGGAAAGGAAGATGGGCTTATCAGCGACAGGTTCTGAAACACTGGAAGGCCCTCAATTTCCCTCACTAGGAAAAGCCAGGAAGTAGAAGAGTGCCTCATCTGTGCTGAAGATAAAGTCCGTAAGGGCAAGAACTGTGTCACCCCACCTGGCAGTACCTTGCACAGAGCGGGTGTTTAATAAATGTCTGCTAACTTCCATTGAAATACCATTCTCAGGGCCAGCAGATGGCATAGTGGTTATCTGACTGGATTCCCACATAGCCAATCACAGTTCAAGTCCCAGACCCACTGGCTTGAAACTCACTCCCAGGAGGAGAATGGAGGAAAAGGGATTGCAGTGTAGCCAACCTCCTCACTTTCTCTCTCACCATCTCTGTCTATCTTTCTTTCTCCAGTGAGTACATGTGCCCTATGGCAAAAGCCTCTTAAAAAAAGAAAGTTCTCAATAATGATATAAACTAACTTTCACTGAGCACTTGTCCAGTGCTGGGTACTTTGCTAAGCACTCGACATGTGTCATCTCATCTAATCTTGACTAAATTATGTACAATTATTTCAGGCCTGACATTCAGCAGGGGGAAAAAAGCCAGGAAGGCCTTACTGGTTGAGGAAATATGGAAATGCCTCTATGCAGATTGGTAAATGACAAGTTCTCTGTGCCCTCTGAATAAACACCCTACTGCCCCACCACTTCTCTCCCACCAAACACCCCAGCCCAGGGAGACCTAAGTGAGCACTGCCTGGGAGCCGCCTGTGTACTGGGAGCCCTCTATGGCTTCCTAGCAGTGGCTCCCCTGTGTGTCTCCCTGGCCTGAGCTGACGAGACTCTAAAGACATAGAGAGGACTGGTACAGATATCGCTGGTTCCTCAGCAGGCAAACGCTTGGTGCCAGTCTAGCCTGCCAAAACTGAAATGGGTCTTCACAAGCTGATGCACTGCCAGTCGCCCCCATGGGCACTTATGGGAATCGCAGCCTTTGTCATGCACTTTAGGGGTTATTGAATGAATACTTGGCATTCTGATTTGAGAGAAACAGAAGCTGAGGATGTTAAGGAGTTGTTAAATGACCCGACAAAATTACATAGCTAGTAAGGGGTAGATCGAGACTAACCTGCTTCGAAAAATCTGTGCTCTGCTACTGTATTAGTTTGCTCGGGCTGCTATAACAAAAAAGACCATAGTCTAGATAGTTTGAACAGTGGAAATTTATTATTTCACAGGTGTAGAGGCTGGAAGTCTGAAATCGAGTGTTGACAACACTGATTTCCTCCTTGGGCTGGGAGGAGGGATCTGTGCCAAGCCTCTCTACTGGGCTTAGAGATGGCTGTCTTCTCCCTGTCTTCTCTGTGCGACTGTCTCTGCATTCAAATCTCCCCTTTTTATAAGAACACCAGTCATATCGGTCAGGGAGTCTACCCTACCACACTATGACCCCACCTTACCTACGGCCAACCCTGACCACACAGGTTTGAACTGCACGGGTTCGCTTATACGATATTTTTCCAATGAATAAGTTGGAAAATACAGTACAGCACTGTAAATGTATTTTATCTTCATTATGATTTTCCTAATCACATCTTCTTATCTCTAACCTTACTGTAAGAATACAATATGTTTAATACCTATGACGTACAAACTATGTATTAACGGCTATGTGTGTTATCAGTGAGGCTTCAGTCAACAGTAGGCTATTAGTAACTAATTTATGGGAGTCAAAAGTTATATACAGGGATTTTTTTACTGCATAGGATGGCGTTGGTGCCCCTCACCCCTGTATTGTTCAAAGGTCAACAGTAATCACATGGGTAATGGTCCCGTATCCTAATACAGTCACATTCTGAGGTACTGGGGGGTTAGGATGTCAACACATGAACTTGGTAGAGGGACATAATTCAACCCAAAGCAACCACTTTCTTTTCAATGAGGCATCTCCCCTTCTCTGTATAACAAAACAAGTAACGCATCTAATGAAGCCTCTAGAGGACGCTCGCGTCCTCCTGGTCTAGACTGTCCTAACGGATGTGACGCCATTCCCAGGCCTCCCCGCTGACTTCAGTCAGAAGTGGTTCGAATTGGTGCTGACTCTGTCATATTCGTCCTTCCCACATCCAGTCCGTAACTTAACTCTCCATTGTGCAGACCACCATGAGAGCGAGGTAAAAGCTATGAGATGGTGTGTTTTCGACTCCTTTTTATTCTTTTTCATGCAATGCCCTTAAGTTCACTACTGTTTCTACCGTCAGTGGCTGGCGAGAGCCAGCTCCTGTGCCTTCAGTAATTTAGTGAACTCTGCAGCCTGAGAGCTCCTGGAACTGCTAGTCACATGTGATGAATCCCTTCTTAGCTCCAAAAAGATACTACAAAGGCTTTCCCCAGTGGGTGCTATAGGAAGGTACTGCCTTTGGAGCTCCCACCGGGTGCTTGCGCTGTATTCTGAGTACGTGAGCCAGCCACCTGCTTTTCTCGCATACTCCTTTGAAACACACAGTAACCTTGGTCTCAGATGCAGTGTCCTCGGACTTGGAAACTCATTGGACCAAAAATGTCTACAACTTATTTTTCCCCTTAGATTTTCTTCTTTTATTGATTTTCCATTTTTAGCACAAGATTGATCACCAGCAAAATACCAATTTACATACAGATTCTGCTAAACTCAGCATCCTATATACTTGGGACTTTTTCATCCATAAACCAATTTTTTAAAGAGAGAGATTCTATTATCAAAAGTGTCCCTGTTGACACTCAATATGGTCTATAAGGAACAAATTCAGGAGGTCCACGTCCTGATAGGGAGGGCTCAACTGATTTGTGAGCATAATAGCCATGGGGAGAAGGTTGCAAGTTGATACCTAGAGGGGCAGGTTAATATTTTGCTTACTTCTGCGGCCACAAGCTGAAACTGTAGACCTTGGTCAGCTATCTTACAATAGTTCTTAACATGCAACAAGTGCTTTTTGAGAATGTACTATGTGCCAGGCAGTGTTTAGGCACTGGGAATAGAACAGGAAAGAAAAAAGACACAGACCTTATCTTCATGAGGCCTGTAGTATAGTAAGGAAGCAGATAACCAAATAATTATGTGTTATTGTTTTTTGGGGGTTTTTTAGAGGATTTTGCTATAGGGCATGTGCACTTGCTAGAAAGACAGAGAAAGAGAGGGAGAGAGAGAGAGAGAGAAGGAGAGAAAGAGACAGAAAGTGAGAAATCACCCCCGGGGCGGATGGCCATGCACAATCCCTTCTCCTCCGTTCTCCTCTTGGGATCTTGGGCACGCACGCACACGCGCCCGGCGTGAGTTTAAGCCACCGGGTCCGGGACTTGAACTGTGGTCGACTATATGGGATTCTAGGACATAGCCATTACGCCAACTGCTGGTCCCGATGTGAGGTTTATTGAACTGCTGAGGTGCTGGTTCCATGAACAAACCAAACAGGGTTGCTATGAGAGCGTATACTAAGGAATCGAAGTTAAGTCTCATTGGAAACAAGACCAGAAGGATGCACAAAAGCTCTCTGGGGAAGACAGGCTGAGCAAGTGTCACCCAGACAGAGAGAACAGCGTGAGAACCAAAGGGGCTGATGATTAGAGTAACCAGAGGAGCGAGAGTAAAAAGGCAGGGGCAGGAGATGAGGTTGGAGGGAGGTCCAGAGCCTCAGCATGTCAGGAAATTGGAATTTATCACACAAGCACTGGGAGCCTCTGAAGGGTGTATTAAGATTAGAGCTAATCTTCAGTAACAAAGAATCCCAAATAGACATTGGATTGACTAACATGAATTTAATTTCTCCTTCACGTGACTGGCGTGCAGGGTGGCCTGCTCCCCATGGCCACTCAGGACCCTGGGTTCCTTATATGTGGTTATATATTATTATAGATTCTTCTTTCACCTAGGATACTGTCCTAGGAGGAAAAGAGTCCAGGCAATCTCCTTTTAGGCAAGGGAGAGGGAAGTGGCATGGTGTGAATGTTCTAGTGAACAAAATACAAACTACACAGCCTTTCAGACCCAGCTTTGGCAGTCATGCTTGATCATGTTTGAAGTATTCTATGCATTACAAGGACTTCACAAGCCCATTTGGATTCTAGGAAGGGAACTATCCTTTCGATGGGAGGGTGTCACGGTCACAAGTAAAGGAATACATGTGGTGTGAAATTGTTGAGGCCATCTTTGAAAACCATAATCGGCCACGTCTAGGAAGGTCATTACTGACAAAGCAGAACTGAAACTTAGCTGTGTTTATGCCCAGACCCCCGTTCTTTCTTTCGCTCTATCACACTGATGAGTCATTAGCATCATTTGCATAAGTAAAGGAACTTATGTTATTAAAAAGAAAAGTTGAAACACAAGGCAAGAAGCCAAACTCAGTCTCAATTGAACATTCTCTGTATTACAAATGCAGCATAAATATATGTTTCCCATAGCTTTTGCAGAGCAAACAGCTGCATTTATTTGCGTCCAAAAACATGGAAAAGTTCCAAACTATAAGCAAATGGAAGGAACTCAAGAAAACTGCTCAAACTTCTGTAAGTCTTCATTAAAATAGTTGTAAGGTTGATTAAAGCAGATTCTTCTCGCCTGAAGTGTTCCACTTACAAACAACTCCCTTCCTATGTAATCATGCCATTCTCTAGGAACTTCTTGTATATTTGGCTAAGCAGTAAAATGCCTATTCAACTGTCTTATGTTAACTTGGTGTGCCACTCCCATCTCCAACCTACGTAGACTTGCGTGCTCTTTCTCTCTTTTTCTCTCTACCTACACAATCACACACAGAGCCCCAAACTTTCCTGTATTGTTCTACACACACACACACACACACACACACACACACAGAGAGTTTAGTTCTTCCATTAGCAAGAGAGAAAAAGACAGACACATCAAACATGGTCTTCATGCTGCAATCCACCTGTGACCCCAGCAGGCTCAGATTGTGAGCACGCACACCGAGCATGTTCAGAGAGATCTCCAGACATGAGCTCAAAATCGCTTCTGTGTGGACGCAGTTGCATTACTGCTGCCTCTACCTCTAAGACTTGACTTGAAAACAAGGCAGGACACCCATATCTGCACACATGCATAAAATCTATTCTCGGCTGAGAGAATTCCTTCTTTTTCTCTGTGAATAATGACATCATCTGAGAAATGAATGGGACCAAAGAACCTTCATTAAATTGCTCACCCCTTCTCACTCTCCCTCCCCCCACTCCACCATTCTATCTCTGCTTTGGGGATCTGAAAATGTCAGGCAATGTGTTGTTCCCTAGGATTTAGTCTTAGCAAGCAGGTTCTTTGATAAGATTCTATTGCATCTTTATGTCTTTGTACATAAAACTCAGTTCAAATTTGCTTTGCAGTGAAAATTCCTAAAGTTGTGGTACTAGTTTTGAGTGCTAAAGAAGGAAAACACCACTTAGGACTTTCGATGTGAGGAGCTGCATGCTGTTGCTTCTCTAGAGATATGTGCATTGGACAGTGGTCATCTAAATGAGGTCAAGGTTAGCACTGTGTGTGGGTGGGGCAGGTTCCCAGGAAGGAGGAGGCGGTAGAGGGGAAGGTGGGAGAGGGCGGAATCAGAGAAAGTGGGCCCAAGCTAATTCTGAAGGATATCTAGAAATGCCAGCAAAGTGGATGCCATGTGTAAGAGAGTTTGACATCAACCACCTGCACTTTTCTCATTTTGTTGCTGAGTTCACTGACTCCTTATCACTGCAGATATGAGAAGCTGACCATGACTGGGTGATGAAGGACTCTTATCCCACTCTGACTACTCATGTTCATCCTTTCTCTGCCCCAGCTACACTGGCTGGGTATCAGACACCCTGCACCTCAAGGTCCTACCACTTGAAATTTTCTTTCAGAAGCATGAGAAAATAAATTTCTGGGTTGTTTTGTTTTGTTTTGTTTTTGCCATCGAATGCATATGCTTGTTGTAGAGAGACAGAGAGAAACAAGGAAAGAGAAAGTAATAAATTACCATCCCAGGGGGAATGGCCATGCTGCAATTCCTTCTCCTCCATTCCCCTCTCGGAATTTTGGGCACATATGCACATGTGTCATGTGTGATTTTCAAGCCCCTGGGTCCAGGACTCAAACTGCAGTTGACTGTGTGTAAGTCTATCCCCTTAACTACCATGCCACCTGCTGGCCCCAATTTGTGGTTTTTTTTTTTTTTTTTTTTTTTTTTTTTTTGCCACCACATTTGTGGTGATTTGTTGTGGCAGCTCCAGAAAATAGATACAGAGGCTCTGTGGTCTTCTGTGGGCACAGGTGTCTTCCTGTCACTCCTTGTGTGTCCAGGACCTGAAATGAGGCCAAAAGATAAGGAAGACAAAGATCTAGAAGAGTGGAGTGAGCTCCATATGGTGGGCTGGGCAATACACACACTCCTTCTTTTAGGTGACATTTATGGTCGATTGAAATTATTTTGGGGGCCGGATGGTGGTGCGGTGGTGAAATGGGATGCTCTGGGAGGCAACCCCGGAAGATTTCTGGTTCAAGTCTGGAGACCTTTCTCAACCCACAGGCACATGCTTACTCATGGTCTGTATCTGACTGGAGGCCTGGGGTGCATCATGGCATCAAGACCTCATTGGAAATTCTCTCTCTCTCCCTCAGAAGAGATGAATAAATAAACTTTTAAAAAGAAAAAGTAGACATGATCTTACATTATTGCTAAACTTCATTCGGCAGCTTGTCTGTCTGCTCATGGAAGTGGAGAATCAGTACTCTTAGCCCACCTCTTGCTTTTATCTATTGGTGCATTTTTGAAAAGCCAAGATGGGAAGAAATTCATTTTCGAACCAGGGATTTGCCCACAAGGTGGTGAAGATTTTTAGTCCCATTTAGTGCTGGCGTAAATGTGCTGCTCTGTGACTTCTGGGTTTTCTAAACTGCTTGCCAAAGGGCACTGCTCTTTAGCTTTGCAAAGACAATCCATAATCCGCAACTCCTTTTCTTGTGTGGGTTCCCAGGGAGCAGAAACCGGCCCACAGCAGCTCATGAATGACAGCGTCAAGTGATCTTTTCAGTGTGAGACAGAAAGATTTCTGGGTAGATTAGGAAATTTTTTCAACCTCTCTTCTCCTTCCTAATCATTAGCCTCACCACCACCACTATCATTTCCATAATCATCTTTATAATTATTTGAAGTGGAAAGAGAGCAGGATACCTGCTTAATGAAAAATAGATGGGCAAAAAATAGAAACTGTGAAGATGGATGATTGAATAGCCTCCCAGAAATGCACATCACAGGTGATGAGGGAGCTTGAGGGGCTGGATCCCAACACACTTCTCCAACTTTCACTAATTAACAGCACATGATAGGTTTATATTTTGGTCATGTTATGTATTCACTGTAGGCTTGTATGTGTGGACTTGGATGGGAGGATGAGTCTCTCTGCTCCACACAGACACTCAGGTACCCAAGCTGACAGCCTTTCTGAGATGAGTGACCCTGTAATTCACTGGACCAGGAGAGAAAGAGATCAGATAAACTCAGCACTTTCAGACATAACCCATTGGCCAGAACTAGTCACATGATCCTGTCTAATTGCAAAGAGTTGGGAAGTGGGTGAAGCAAAATGTAATATTTAGTGAATATTATTGTCTTTACCACACATGCATCTTCCAGGAAACCTTCCTGGTTCCCTCCAGTTTCAATGTCTCCTGTCTCTGAGTTCTGACAGATATCTATATCCATCTGAATTCTTTCTAGATAACCATAACCCATAGATGTGGATATGGGTTACTATACTTACTACTATTGCTTATTTCATGCCAGACACTCTCCTGTTTGCATTTATCAGCTCACTTAAGCCCTCATAATATTCCTAAGGGGTAGCTTATTGTTTGCAACTTAGAGATGAAGGAACTGAGGAACAGAAATTCTAAGTAGTCTAAAGGGACGCTCACACAATTTAGTTCAATAGTGCATGCTCTGAACTATCATACTATAGTGTGGCTTATATTTTAAACTTCCTGATTATCAAAGATTAAAATATAAAATGTATTCATTTCCTTATTTCTTACAATGCCAAGTATGGTTTTAATCACTTAACAGCTTTTATGAGAGGCATTCCACACAGAAACTTTTCTGATGAAGATCAACAAATCTGCTGTTTTGGTCATTTTACTTTTATCATTGCCAGATTGCTTCTGCCATATCAGGAATCATTTTTGAGGATGTCATTGTTTCTCTTTTAAAGGCTACAGATCTTGACATAAGATACTGAAAGAACGGGGTCTTTGGTATGTCTACGGGACAGCAAGGCAGAAGGCAGAAGATGTTAAGGCAGGACACTCTGGGAAGACTGGAACCACTTTATTTATATTGGGTTTGATTTTGTGCTTAAGAGACTGTTAAATTGAAGAGGGGAAGTGTGGCTGCTAAGTCTATTTGGTCTTCTTTTGAGTCCCCAAACTCCGTAAATAAATCCAGATCCCCAGAGAGAACTTTCTTTTGCTTAAATGTGAATTCCTAGTCAGCTGTAATCCTCTTCCATGTAGAAGGCCATGAGCCTTCTACAGACTAAATTTAGAAAAATTAAATTACAACCCAGCCCCATGGCTCCCGAAATGAAATGTATAGGGCAGAATACCTGAAGACACCAGGGAGAGTGTTAGTCAGAGGGAAGTGTCAGGGACATGGTGATCAATCTCACAGGCTACAGTCAGGAAGGCAAAGGTCCTGTTCATTTAGAAAGAAAATGGGACTGTGAGATCCAATTTAGAACCATCAGAGCAATGATCTCGGAGAGGAGACTCATTCTAATTATGACTCTGTGTTCCTACCAGGCATGAAAGAAATCACAGTAAACCTATTTTAGAGGAAGGCACTGCCACTGTGGCAGCATCCAATGTCTTACGCATGGTGAGGGCCAGTGAGTCAGGGAGGAAAAAATGCTAGAAAATGAATCTTCTTCGATGACTAAGAAAGAGGGGGCTGTTCTTGTGTTGTCCTGATGGAAAAATTGGAGGGATCGCAGGAATTAATAAGGAACTGTCGGTCCATGTTTGGATGTTCTACCCTAAACGTGGGGACTTGTGTGTACTTAAGTGGGACGGTCTGGGCGGCACTAGAAAGCTATCCTGGGCAGATAGAGGACTACGTGGTGCTTTGTCATTAACCTACCCACAAGATAGCTCTGTCTACCCTGTGAGTGGTACCAATGCCCACATCATCTTAAGACGTAGGGCAGACCTTGAGCCAAAATCTTTTTTGGATTTTTTTTTAAATGCCTCAGAAGTTTGCCTAGTCACCTAATTGGGGAATCTCTGATTTAAAAGGTAAAATGTAATTGGATGTTGGCATTTAAAGGAAAATATTGCTGTGAACATGGGTATGATTTTTGGTGAAAAAGCAAGGCTTGTGTATCAGTTAGGGTTCTTGGCATAGTCATTTCTTCAACAAATATTTATGGAGCTCTGAAATAAGTCAGGCATTGTTCCAAGCACTGGGAATGTTGTAGCAAGGCAAAGTTTTTCTCTTCATAGAATTCATATTCTGAAAGGAGAGGCAGATAGTAAACAGTAGACAAACTAATGATTATGTAATTTCTTGTTGAGATAGTCATTATGAAGAAAAATAATCAGAATGAAGAGTTAGAGGGTATTTTGGTTATCTACTGTTTTATAAAAAAACATTCCAAGGGACCAGTAGTTAGTGTAATGGCTATGTCGCTGGACTCCCACGTAGTCGACCGCGGTTCGCGTCCTGGACCCGGTGGCTTAAAACTCACGCTGGGCGCATGTGTGTGAATGCCCAAGATCCCGAGAGGAGAATGGAGGAGAAGGGATTGTGGCGTGGCCATCCCCTCTGGGGGGTGATTTCTCACTTTCTGTCTCTCTGTCTCTCTCTGTCTGGTGAGCGCATGCGCCCTATAGTGAAAAAACCTCTCCAAAAAAAAAAAAAAATTCCAAGATCTAGTGAATTTAAAGAATTACATTTTCTCATTATCCTCTAGGTCAGATATCTGGAGAGGGCTCAGGTGGATGGTTCTTCTGCTCTGTGTGGTGTCAGCTGGAATCAACCCCTTGCCTGGATTCAGATGGAACCGCACTAGGGTGAAAGGTCCCAGAAACCATTTATAACTTTGATGACTCAGTGCTCCTTTCTGTGTTCTCTGCATCTTTTGGTCTCTCTTAAGATTTGTTAAGCTAGCTTCCTCGAGGAAAACACAAGCAGAAGCTTCCAGGCCTCTTAACACCTAGTCCAGAATTGGCACACTGCTACCTCTTCTGCAGTCTATTGATCACAGCAGGCAAAATTGAAGGCAGCCATTGTTGAAAACTGGGGCTGGTGGATTATGTTCTAAATTGTGGTCTTAGGAAATGACATTACCTGGATAGTACCTGGATAAAGTGATAGGTTATGCCATGACAAAGACAGGGAAGAAATGTGCACTCTGGACAGAGAGAGCTCTAGACAGGAGGACGAAAGTCTTGAGATGGGATGCACTTAGTGAGTTTGAAGATTGATAAAATGGCCAAAAAGAGAAAAGCTACTTGCACCCTCTGGCAAAATTAAAAAAGGCAGGAGAGAAATTAATAAGTACAGATAAAGGTTGTAAGTTTGGGAATTTTTTTGATTAATTTTTTTAGATGAGTACGAGTATGTTTTTCCATCGATGGGAATAGAGATGGGCACAATTTGTGTTACAGGAGAGGAAGGAGATACTTGCTAAAACCAAGTCTCTGAGGGGTTGTAATCCAGTGCCCAAGGGGAAAGGTTGGCCTTAAAACAGAAGAGAGGGTAGATGGAGATGCAAATGGCGTGGCTGATGCGATGGTCAAACCATGGGAAAGTTCTTCTCAGGAGCTAGGGAGTTGGGAAGGACCCTAGAGCCTTAAGGCTAGAAGACAGTGCTTTAAAAACAGAGTGGGAAAATTTATTGATTAATGGATTCTGAGCCCACATGAGGGTTATGGTCATAAACTTATAAATTTAAAGTAGAACATGGTTGCGGGCTTTTCTCTAGAATTGAGTTTACCCAAGGGTATGGTTTTTGCCAGGTGAATAAAAAAGGGGAGGAGGAAATAAGATGCATTTTTAAAAATATGTGGTTTAGGAGTCTTTTTAAAAAATGAACACACACTTGTGTAGTGGCTTCCATGTGTCAGACACTATTCTAAATACTTTACAAACATTAACCCATTCAATCTTTTTTTTTTTCAGTTTACTAGAGGGTGTGTGGGTTCTCCAGAGAAAGTAACAAATCACCCCCTAGAGGAGATGGCCACACCGCAGTTCCTTCCCTTCCATCTTTTTGAGATTTTGGGCATGCACGCACATGTGCCTGACGTGATTCTCAAATATGTAGGCCTAGGACTCAATCACTCAGTTGGGCATCTAGGACCCAGATGCCCTATCCTCCGTGTCACCTGTTGTATCAACCCATTTAATCTTAACCTTATAAGACAGATTCTATTATTCCCTCACTCAAATTCTATACATAGTTAAATTTAAGCACAGAAAGGTTAAATAACTTGCCTAAGATCTCATAGCTAGTTAAGACAGAGTTGGTCTCATAGTTAGTGAAGACCTAAAGGATAAGAGTGGCTACAGGAATGGGCCTTGGAAATGAGATGAGTAAGGAGGTAAGTAGAGGCATGAGGTGAGTGATGGACAGCAGAGGGTCCGTAGGGTCCCTGGAATTGAAGGTTTGGGTTGGTGTTGGGATAACAGATGGAATGAGCTAGAAGGATGGAAGGAGGGCATCAGAGACTGAGCTGCTTTGCGAAATAGAGATTTTGAAGGGGGTGAAGTTCTTGAATACTCAAATTCTAGATCATGACCCTGGAAATAAGTAGACCAGAGGAAGTAAGAGAAAAGACAATGGAACTGAACGGCCAGGGTGCTGGATGGACCACCTACAATGGAACTGAAGTCCTGAGAGTGCTGATGAGTAAGGTGGATGGAACTCACAATGAGCCGAGTCAGGGGTTCAGATTTTCTCTGATTAAGGAGGTATGTCTCAGAGGCTGGCAGGCAAAGCCAGCAGGGAAGTAGCGGGCGTGTGTGCTCCCAAGGAGATGTGAGGCCTGCCGGATGCTGGGTGTGGGGTTGGAAGCAGTGGTCTGGAAGGAGAAATGAGAAAGCTGTGCCTCCTCCAGAGAACCCCGGAGATGATTGGAGAGGGCTTTGGGGAAATCATATTCTCAGGGACAGCCCAGCTGTAAGTAGAGAAGAGGCTGGGGATGCTCCTGCTGATAGAACAAGGGCTTTAGGGTGCACTAGAAGAGCCCGGTAATTGGGGAGGGTTACATGTTGAGTTACATTAGGAGACTGCCAGAACTGTGGGAATCAGAGCGGCGAGGACTGGTCTGGGAGGCTGGTACTTTTTTGCAATGTCCAAGGTCATGAAGTTGGTCCTGATGCACTCAGGGAAGGGAAATAGGCAGTTATAACAAGAGACTCCTTCTTAGACCTGGCCTCTGAGGTAATATTTGCTTGTGGGGTGGACAATGCTCATGGCAAAGGAGCAGTTAAAAAGAAATTCTCTTCAGGATCATAACTGGACCTCCTTTCATCACATTATTGGTGGTACCAAGGCCCAAAGGAAGCAGAGTCCCACCAAGGTCAACAGAAACAAATGCTGGCTAAATTAAGCAATGGTGAAATTATTGGAAGGATACTGAGAGACCCAAAGAACTGACAACAACAACAGCAACCAAGCCTAGAGAACCTGACTAGAAAGCAGGAACTTGAGAGGACTGAATAGGGGTGTATTGCCCTATTGGTTTTATGGCTGGAGAGTCTGAAGAGCAGCCGTGGTTCAGTGAATGAACTCCAAGCGTTTATTCATGTACTAAGACACTCGCTCAAGACTCAGAATCATGAGGAAATAATCTATTGATCAAAGTTAAATCAGCAGCTCGATTCGTGGGACCAACTAAGCTATGCTACAATCCTGCATTGACACCCACATCTCAGCAGCTTAACTGATAGGACATGGTGCAATGGATCATTGAACACCCATGTCTCGGTGGCTTTACCAACAAAAACATGTTTCTTCCTCAGTCTGTAATAACCAGGAAGCTCTAGTACACTTGGCCATGCAGACACTCGGCTGACGGAGGTGACACTGCCCGTACTTCTTCATTCAGTAGCTTTGAAGCTTGCTGTGGAGGGAAAGATGGCTGGAGAGTCACACACTGGCTCTTGAATGCTCTGGTCTGGAAGCAGCACATATCCCCTTCTGCTCACACTGACTGGCTGAATTGATCACGTGACTCTCCCCGACTGTAAGGGGACAGGGACATATGGAGGAGGGCATGGAATTGAGTGAGGAGTGACTGTGTCTGCCACGGGCTGCTCTGGAACAGAAAGAGGGAAGACCACATATCTGAGGTCTTTAGACACCAAGTTCACACTCTTAATGCTGCATTGCTTCCGTACAAATTATATGCATGTGTGGGAGTGGATGGGTAGACGGGATGTTTAATATTTCTGTATGTAACTCCTTATTCCCCTTCAAAAATGCTTAGCATAGTGTTGGCGTATATCGAACAAGATTCAAATGTCTTCTTGTGATGGGTAGATTAATATGTGGCACAAAGTTTAATCACGGTGAACTAGCCATCGTTCATCTGGACCAAGATCTTGAAATAGCATAAATTCAATTCATCCAAGCCCTGAGAATGAGTCTACACCACACACCAGTTACTGTATTAAAGAGAAATGGCAGGGAGCCCTATTCAGGAAAAGTAGGACTGAGTTTAGTAATCTTAAAAGAGAATATAATCAGGACCAGTAGATGGCATAATGGTTACATTGCTGGACTCCCACATAGTCAACCATGGTTCAAGTCCTGAGCCCAGTGGCTTAAAACTTATGCCAGGCATGTGTGTATGCATGCCCAAAATCCTGAGAGGAGACTGGAGGAGAAGGGATTGTGGCATGGCCATCTCCCTGGGAGTTGATTTCTTGCTTTCTGTCTGTCTCTGTCTCTCCAGTGCGTGCATGCTCTCTATAGCAAAAAAACTCTCTCTAAAAATACATTTTTAAAAAAAGGAGAATAGAATTCATTTTCCCTTTGGTTATAAAAAAAAGTCTTAATTTCTCTGAAGGGGGAAAAACATTAAGGACTTAAAACATAGTTAAAAAATAAATCTTTAAATCATTATTGCCAAGGAAGATGTGTTATCCTTTAATGGATACATTTTGAAAGCTTTTATGTATGAGCTTGTTTTCTTCCATACTGATTTGAATGGATGAGGATGAGGACTGTGATGATGGTTATTTTGGGTAAGTTCAAGTGTATGGTGGCTTACTAGCATTGGCAAATTCACTGGGACTCAAGTGCAGGTCCACTCTTGCTTCAACATCCAGCTCTACAACCACAGGCCCTCCCCCCTCAAACATCAAACCCACCATTGTCCTTAAAATGATAGCTTTTTATGTTTTCTGTGAGGTCTGAATGCTGGAGTTGGGCAGTGCAGGTGCAGCTGCTTCCAGGACCTCGATTCTCATGTTTTAGAGGTATTGGAATGCCCTGGGGATTTTACATAAACAGTGTGTGAATTTCACTCCCAATCTTGATGGCTTCATAGGTCTACGGTATGAGATTATGCAAGTGTGGAATTTGCATGTCTTAGATGTACTGAGTTGGATAGTGTTCCCCCCCCCCCCTGCCCTCCCCCTACACCAAATCATACCCATCAGAAATCTCAGAATATGGTCTGGAAAGAGTCTTTGGAGACATAACTAGTGTAGACGAGTTAATACCGGACTAGGGTGTGCCCTACTCCAATATGATTTGTGTTATAAGAAGAGAAGAGACTTCTGGACAGAGGAGAAGGCCGTGTTGAGACAGAGACCAGAGTGATGTGGCTACCAGCCAAGGAAACCAAGGATTGCTGGGAACACCAGAAGCTGGGGGAGGCGAAGAAGAAGTCTTTCCTCACATGCCGCAGAGGGAGCACGGCCCTGCTGGCAGCTTGACTTCCAACTTCTGGCCACCAGAACTGCGAGAGTCTCTCAGTTCATGGTAGTTTGTTAAATCCTAACAAACACACCCAGCAGTACTGATGCTGTTGGCCCGGGGACCACCGCTTGAGAACTATTGCTCTAGGAAACCAGGAAAGAAGGCCCTGAACCTTTCCATGGGAAAAATGAAAGAATGTGGGCAATAAATATTTTTGAAAAAATAAAATTTCTAATCTGGCTCTTTCTTCTTCAGAGTGGTGCAGTGAGCGTGTTTTATTTTGGGGTTGCCCCAGAGCATCCCAGGTAGCTTCTGGGAAACTGTCACCAAAGTGGTCATTCCAGGAGACTTTACTGTGCACCTGGGTCCTTGTTTTCTCTGAATGAGGTGGACTCACGCTTAGCTAATCACATCCTCTCTTCTGGGACTTTGGATTGTAAGCAAGAGATGCAGACATATGGCATTTAGCTCTTTCGAGAGCAGGGATCAAACACTGTTATAAAAAATTGGGAGTTGGTTTGGTTACCTACCCTGAATTTTGCTTATTTCGGGCCAGTTTTCCAGTCCCCTAGAGATTCTGTGAATCCCCGACAAATTTACAGTAAATCCAGTTTTTTGTTGTTGTTGTTGTTGTTGAGTTAGCGAGTTAGTTTCTGTTGCTTGCAACTGAGGAACCTAAACAAATATAGTATTTCCAGTCTTCCTATAAGTCCATGAATGGTCTATACCTAACTGGATTGAAGAGAAAGGAGAATTTACTTTTTGCTTCAAATTTTCTTTTTTTTAAAATGGATTTTATTCATTATCATTATTATTTTTTTAATTTGCCATAGGGCACTCGTGCTCCCCAGAGAGACAGAAAGTGAGAAAGCAAGTCACCAGGTCCAGGACTCGAACTATCATCCACCACTTGGGAGTCCATCACCTTAACTACCATGCCACCTGCTGGTCCCAGACATAAAATTTTTTCCCAATGGAAACGTCCTGTTTTTTTGGGCATGTTTTTTGTTTTTCTAATTATGGAAGTAATGCAAATGTTGCGAGAAAGGGAAGATGCTTCCTAGTTTTTTAAAAAAAACCTTGCTCGACTTTCCTTCAGGTAAAATGCCATGGCATAGCCAGAGAGCATAGAATGATGATTAACTAAAGCATGTTCCCTTGAAGAGGGAACATGCATATTACATAGCAATCTAAGGAGACCCCAGTTCTGGTGGAAATGTGGCCACTCTATCCCAGAGAGGGATAGGCATTTCATCTCTGCCATTCTGTTGGGTAATTGATTTTAGCACCAGCTTTGTGATGAGAAAGCTGCCTCAAAAATCTTATTTATGCTAACTCCAGATGCACTCTTAGAGTTGAAGACTTGGGTCTTTAGCACACATTATTTGTGGTGTCCAAGAATTCATATGTTCTCATAGCTTTTCCTCTCTGAATTGTGAATGATGTCCCTTGTGATACCATCTGCTTTCTCCCTGTAAGCCACTTTGTAACGCTCTTCTAAAATCGGCTTCCATCGCTTCCTCCCTGCCCTGGAAATCAGCTTCCTGTGAAGGACAATAATCAATATTTTCACCACCATTCGGATACAGTATGTCAACTTGGTCCAGTTTAGGAATGCATTGTTTATAATGTATTGTCAATTTGCTAATGCAGGAATAGCCCGGCCAGGTTTTCACACCTGCTCTGGGCTTAACACACTCCTCCCTCCTCACTTAGACCGAGTCACAGACGTCTGAGTCCAGCTGGCCTCTGTGAGCCCTCCCCACGCCCAGTCCCCACTTCCGTGAAATCCAGAGTTGCCTGGACCTCCTCAGCAACCCTCCCTACAACACAGGAAATACTTCCCACTTGCCACCACCCATCCTGTGGGGTCATAGAGAAATACAAAACGCTGCCTTTTAAACATTAAAAAGCCAGGGAAGTGCCTTCCAAGGTTCAAGCCAAGTTTAGGAAATTCATTACAATGAAAAGAGAAGACGGGGGAAAAAAATTTTCTTTTTTATTGCTGATAGTTAGTGGCAGTGATGTATCATGGCAGAGTCATCCGCAATATGGCCAAATAATTTCACTGGGGAGGATTTTATATAGCTACAGCTAAAATTCAATGAACTGATTCAGAAGACTCAGTATAAAATATAACAGTGACTTCGAGTGCCAAGTCAATTTGGGGGCTTGAAGGGGTTGGGAGAGCCTTCGTCCCCTCCCCACTTCATGGACGTGACTTTAACTGGAGCTGTAAATTTAGAGGCATAGGCATGGCGGGCAGTGGGTTCCAGCGGGTGATTTAAGAGACCTGTCCTGGAAAATCAGCAAGTGGTTGCAAATCCCAGTGCTTAGAGAAGTGTGTGCCTCTGGAGTGTGTCTGGGAGAAAGAGTGAGGATATTGAGGACAAATTAGGGATGTGTCTCCAGTTGGGATTGGGTGCACACACACACATGCACCCAGTGTGTTTTGTTTTGTTTTGTTTGTAATCAAGCTTCTGGGTCTGGGACTCAAACTGCACCACTGGCCATGTGAGACCCAGCCACTTTAACCACCAGGTCCCAGGCTGGCCCCAGAATAATGGTGTTCGAGGTCTTGTTTTGTATTTTATTTTTTTTTTTTTTTTGGAGAGGTTTTTTGCTATAGGGCACATACGCTCACCAGAAAGACAGAGAGAGACAGAGAGATAGAAAGTGAGAAATCACCCCCTAGGGGGGATGGCCACGCTGCAATCCCTTCTCCTTCATCCTCCTCTCGGGATCTTGGGCATGCACGCACACGCGCCCGGCGTGAGTTTAAGCCGGAGCCAAGCTGCCCAAGTCGGAATTCAGCCTTTGCTACTTGCTGCTGAGTAGTGCATATGCTTTCAGTCTTCTGATCTGTAAAGGGTCGTCCTACCCCACCTCATAGGAGGGCTGAGACCGTGTAATTAACAGATGCGAAGCACTTAGAACAGTGCCTGGACAGCACCTGCCAGCAAGTGTTAGTCATTATTACTCTGTCACCTTACTATTTTCACTTACAGATGACCAAGTCATAAAAAAAATAAATTCCAAGATGGCCCCAGAAGCAAGTGGATGTGAAGGTGCCAGTTTGACTGACGGGTATGAGCACAGTGTGGGAAGGGGAAATGGAGAATCCGAGGCTTGAGAGCAAGACAAACGTTTGCATCTTAGCTCTGCTCTGAGCCAGCTTGATGACCTTGGAAAGGACTTATACCTTCTCCAAGCCTCAGTTCTCTCATCTATAAAATGGAAATACTGGGACTAGCAGATGGCGTAATGGTTACGTTGCTGGACTCTCACATGGCTGACCATGGTTCAAGTCCCGGACTCAGTGGCTTTAAGCTCACGCCAGGTGCATGTGCACACGTGCCCAAAGTCCCATGAGGACAATGAGGAGAAGGGATTGTGGCATGGCCGTGCTCCTTGGAGGGTGATTTCTCACCTTCTGTCTTTCTGATTCTTTCTCTCTCTAGTGAGTGCACAGATCCTACTTTTAAAAAAGAAAAATGGAAATACTGACCGTACTTAACACTTAGGGTTGTGGTAGGGCTCAGTGTGACTCCTTCCTTCATTTTTTTATGCACTCATTCATATAGCCAATGAACACATTTTTCCACCAAGCAAGCTGCATTTATGAAGGTAACAAACTTGTTTTCCAACGTGGGGGTCTAAAACGCATGCAGCTGTTCTTCAGAGCCGTGACGAGCAGGACCAGGAGAGTTGCCATAGGGAGGGAATTGACTCATTCCCGTGCCTGGGCTGGACAACTCAGCATCTGGGTCCTTGGGGACCCCTTTGGGGAAAAGCAGCTGTTCCCATGCTGTGCAGGAGGAAGGGGCCATGGGCAGGGGTGTGGAGGAAACTGATGCCCACGCTGGGTGATTACACGTGTGTGGGTCCCGCTGGTGCCTGCCTGGGCTGTTACCAGGACTGCAGGCAGCAAGTGACAGATCTCATGCTCACCTCCTCATTCGAATGCACCCCGTGGTCCAGCTCTGCCTGTTCCTGAGGAGGTGTCAGAGCAAGCTGCCCCAAATGTTTCCATTCAGAATGATGCATCCCCACTCATTTCTGGAAGCTCTTAAACTTCAGGGTGGACAGCGTGGCCCTTAGGAATGTGCTTTCATGCATTAGGAGTTGATTTTAAATAGCCAAATATTCCACAGTCAGCCATAGAGGGGAATAATAATACAACTTCAAAAGAGCAGAGCCCCAAAGAAAGGGTATTATTAATGGGAAAAAAAATGTAAAGTCATATTAAAGAGCCTCAACTCTAGTGGAAAAAGCCAGGAAATGGGAACAAAATTAGCATTATTATAGCTTTTCATGGTAACTTACTCTGGGTTTTTATGGTGGCTTAAAAAAAAAGGAGAAAAGAAGGTAAAGTCTAGCTGATAACAATTTATCCAACCAAATACATTTCCCGTCCTAAATGCACCTGCGATAGTGACTGTATTTAAAATGTTTTCTTTTTATATCTGTTTTGTGGCCACTTATACCTCACAGTGTTATTGGAGAAAGCAGCACTTTGTGTGGAATAGAAAACAGTAAAAGCTCTTTGAGGCCTTTCGGGAGGTTCAATTGAAGGGCCAGGAATTATGATTATTAATTTGCATCTTAATAAGCCAAGCCCTCACAAAAGCCGACACTGCAGATTCACCGTACGAAACTCCTCCACGGGCTAGTGGTGAATAGAAAGAGGGAGCCCTCAGGTCATAGAGGACAAGTCAGTTCGATGAAAGGGGAGGCCTTTTACCTGTCCCCACTTCCCAATTCTCTTCTCAATGGATTCCCATTTGCCTTTGCTTTAAATGCTTCCACTCAGCCAGGTCACTCTTCTCGCAGATGTTCCTCTTCCTCGTCATTTCTGACACAATAGCATTGACGCCTGATGTCACAACTGACGTGTCTTGGTTTGGTTTTAGGATACTCATAACTCCACTCTCCAAAAGTATTATGGAGCTGATGTGTAGACATTCGTGCAGACCGTGTGCAAACGTGCACTTCTCAAACATGAAAGTAGGTGGTGTTTAAATGATTTTGTGTGTTTCCTTCTGTCTTTCGTGAAAATACACACCTGAGAAAGAAAGAGGGCATTTCAACAAGGCGGAAGACTGCTGTGTAAGAATTTTGGAATCAGAGGCACAAAGCAGCCCTGGGCCTCTACCCTGAAACTATTCTGTCTCTAAGGCCCTGGCACTTTGGTCTCTGATGGGCATGGCAGCCCTGAAGATCTCTGAAATACCTTTGAGATCATTCTCTCATTGTCTTGATGAATAGCATCTGGCTTCCTTCTACCCTTACTGATCTAGTCAAATGATCATTTGACCACATCTTTGATTGTTTCTCCTAAATATACTTTTTTTATTCCTTGTGTGGCCAATCTTAGTCCGCCGATTTATCACCTTGATATGAAGAGGTGGGCCTAAATTAAACCACCACCACAGTACAGTCCCATTCAGGGGTGGTTGATGCTTCTGGTCATCCATTTTGTATAGAAAAATAAGAGATCCGAATCAAGAAAATATATGGGCACTGTCAATGTTTAGATCAAAAGTCAGCAAATTCTAGTCCATGGGCCAAATTCACCCCAATGCTTGGTTTTGCAAACAAAGTTTTATCAGAATACAGTCATACTTCTTCATTTTCATCTTGTTTGTGACTATATTTGCAATATAAGGGCACATGAGTAGTTGTGACAGACTGAGTAGCCTGCAGAAGCTAAAATATTGACTATCTGGACCTTTACAGAAAGTTTGGTGACTCACGACTTATGTGATAGATAATAGAACTGGAAGGAGCAACAATGGAAGAGTAGAAATAGGAAAATCTGGAGAAGGCAGATATGGATGAACTCTGAAAGTAGACATAAATATAGTATCTTTGAATAGTAGGTAAACACTACAGTATATCAGCACAGTAAAGTATATCATCCTCTGTAGAAGAGACAGTAAACAACCAAGTGAGAGAAGGTCCAACCTCAGTGGTCCAATGAGTAGCATACTGGACAGTGGAGCTGGAAGCCACAGGCTGACTGTGGGTCAAGTCCCTGGCCCAGTTTGCCTGAAAACATATGAGGTGTGCAGGAGCTTGTCCAGGATCCTGGAAACCTGAGAGACCAGAGAAAGTGGATCATAGGATGACAGAACCCTGGGGAGGGTGCTTCTCACACATGTTCGCTCTCATGAATGGAGGGAAAAAATAAAACAACTAAGTGTGTCAATGACTTGGCCAGTAAACATCAGTAAAACTCTGTCCTTCGTCATCCCAGTTTTTGTACAATGGGTTCATGAAGGGAGTTGCCATGGTGGCAGACATGCAAGCTCTTCATGGGCCCAATGGCATAGGTCCTCTTTCATCAAAGCCTATCTGCTGGGTTGTTGGAAAGGTCATGATGCATTTTTGCATCACATAAAAAAAGCCAGAAGAATACATCATGATTTTTCCGACAACCCAATAGCTACTCATGCTGCTAAATATGTGATCTGTCAACAATAGGCTAACTAGTAGCCTTGCATACAGCACCTTTCCTTGAGGAGTCCAACTAGCCACTTTAAAGCAAACTGATTAAGTCAGATGCCTTCTACTTTGGAAAGGGCAATGTTCCATTGTAGGACGGTAACTCATATGTGGGTTTGCTTTTCTGCCTGCAGTGCTCAGACAGTACCACTATCAAAAGGCTCACCAAGTGCTGATCACTAACATTGGGATCCTAAATTACATCTTTGCAGACCCATTTAGTAACAAAAGTGATGGCATAAGATCCACTAATCCCATCATGTATCACACCATACAGGTCTGGCAGCTGACAAGAACACTGAAACAGTTATTATAACTATTTTCACAACTTAGAAGATATCAGTCCCATTTCTTGGTATGTACCCAAAGGACAGAAGAATTCTTAATTGGAAAAGTACTTGCACATCCATGTTTATTGTGGCATTATTCACAATTACTAAGACATGGAACCAACCCAAATGCCCACTAACAGATGAATGGATTGAAAAACTGTGGCACATATACTCTATGGAATACTATTCAGCCATAAAAAACAACAAGACCCTGGATTTTTACTTAGATCTAATTTCTAAAGATTGAAAGTATAATACAGGAGACAAACGAATGTACTACATGGAATTAATGACTGACTAGATATTTCAGAAACAGTGAACTTGAAGGCATAACTGTAGAAAGAATCCAAAATTACAAACACAGAGAAGGAAAAATAATTTGAAAAATAAAAAGAACTTTAGTGAATTGTGGGCCAATTATCCTTATCTGCTAATTCTAGCTATGTCATCTCTGAGTTGGTTTCTATTGATTGATTATTCTCTTCATTATGGGTTGTATTTTCCTGTTCTTTGCCATGCCAGGTAATCTTTGATTGGATGGCAACCTCGTTCCCAAAGGACAGGATAAAGTAACACAGAAAATAATTTTAAATAAATAGTGGCAAAAATTGTTCTCAATCTGACAAAAATGATAAACCCTAAGACCCAAGAAGTTTAAGTACAAAACATACGAAGAAAATCACACCAAAACGCAGCATAATTAAATTGACCAAGATCAGTACTAAAGAGAAAATCTTAAAAGCAGCCAGAGAAAAAAGACATTTTATGTAGAGAGGAACAAACACGAAGGTGACAACAGCTTTCTCATTAGAAAAAATGCAACTGAGAAGACAGTGGAACATTCTCTCTCAAGAGTCAAAAGAGGAAAACTGTCAGCCTACAATTCTATGCTGAGCAAAAATTCATTCAGAACTAAATGCAAGATGAACACATTTTCAGACATAAATGCTAAAAGAATCCATCGCCAGCAGGCCTTTACTGCCAGAAATGTTAAAGTCTTTCAGGAAAAAGGAAGATGATATCAGGTGGAAATAGAAATGTACACAAAGGAATGGAGAGTACCAGAAAAAGGTCATAACATGGATAGATACATACTGTTCTTCTTCTTTCTGTCTTTCTAATAGGTAATTTCTCTAAATGATAACAACATATTGGGATGTTTTTATATATGTAAAGTGACATATATCCAATATTTCTAAAAAGTTATACCCAAGCACTCCTTACTTAATGACTGAGTCCCATTCCTATGACTGGGTTATTAAGTGAATTGGTCAATAAGCAAGGAGCTTAGAGGCAGATGGTTTCTGTATGTTGAGGTGACATAGAGTATGTATTATTCAATAGTTATCACACAGCAGCACACAAGAAGGCTGTAATTCTATCTGTACAAAAAGCATACATTATATAAGTGTCAGAGAAGAACAAGACACACCACAACACAGTAAGTCTGGCATAATCATTTTTATTTATTCTAAATATCACTGAGGTGCACGATAAAGTACGAATTTAGAAATATGTAGTCTGTGTGATTGGGAGGACTCCGTGTAGTGAATACTAACCAACTGTAGGGATGAGACAAAGCCTGGGAAAGAGGATTCTTGAAACTCACACTCGGACTGAGAAAGGGGACCCCTGATGCTGGAAAATGGGTTGAAAGTCTGAGTGTTTGTTAAACAAGTAAGTCGTTAAGCGAGGAGTTGTTTCCTAAATGCATGCTTTTCGGTGCTTCAACCCAGGAAATCCTCGGTGAAATGGGCTAGTTGGTCACTCTGCATAGATGACTCCGCTGAGCAACAGCAGAATATACATTCTTCTGCATTGCACACAGAACATACACCAAAACAGACCATATGCTGGACCTTAAAAACAAGTTTCAATGTATCTAAGAGGATTCAATAAGAAGATCTGGAAAGGAAGAAAGAAGGTGGTAGCCTGCCCATGGACCTCAGGATTTGAGGAACGAGGTAGTGGTGAGTTCCATGTATTCCATACAGGGTGCTCCAGGGGCCTCCAGCCAGAATTGCTAACAGACACAGACAAGAATGAAGAGAGAAATCAGATTCTCAAGGAAAAGCCCATTTTCCCTAGTCAAGGAAAGGGGTGACCTAACAACAACTCACAACCTTTTGGCAATACTCATCCTACTCCAGCCAAACATCAAAGGAGAAACCATACACCTGTGGTGGGACAATGAGTTGATCTTCCACCCCGTGGAAGCAAGAAACACAGTCTAATCCTCCGCGTGGTTGGATGAGTGATGACAAGTCGGAGCTAATTTCCCATGTCCTAGCTGGTAGAATCAGGAGCAGCAATCTCCATGGTGGAAACAAGGGGAATTTCCCACCTACTCAAAGCAGATGGTGCTCTGATCTCAAAAGTCAGGGTAGTGGCAGTGGGGTCCAGGGGCAAGCAGAGCCTCCACCCTTATTCAGCAGCAACAAGATTTAGCAAGGCAGCTTAAGGTGGAACTAGTTACCGCAAGGCTTTGCACACATTCCCCTGGTCTGCAGACCCTAGAAGGGAGGTGAACATCCACGTTCACCCAACAAAAACAACACAGTACAAAGCAAGGTAGCTGTCTCTCCAGTTGCCTCACCCTGAAGTTGGTGGGCCCAATGGGGAGCCACATTTATACCTCCATTCAAAGGCAGTAAGGTGGTATAAGTCCATGCCTTATTTTGGTGGGAAGGTGTCAGTGGAGCCAGTAGGAAGTTGAACTCACATACCTATTCAGTCCTCAAGCCACACCCCAATGAGAGGTCTACCTGCTAAAAAAAAAAAAAAGAAAGAAAATCAATTAGAATCCACAGTCACACAATAGAGTACCCAAAATATCTAGGGTGTCATTCAAAAATCAGTAGTCACTCAAAGAACAAAGAAAATCACAGCATAAATGGAAAAAAAAAAAAAAAAGACCAACAACAACAGATACCAACACTGAAATAAATGAGAGGTTGGAATTATCTGCCAAGGATATTCAAATAACTATCATGAAAATACTTCTACAAACAATAATAAATTATCTTGAAGTAAATAGAAAAATAGAACACTTCAGGGGAAAAAAAAGATTTTTAAAAAGAGCCAAATAGAAATTACAGAATTAAAAAACTGTTGTATCTTAAATGAAAAGTTTGCTTCGCGATCTTGGTGGGAGAATGTAAATGACAAAGGACAGAATTCGTGAGCCTGACAGGCTTTACCACCTGAAGAGACAAAAAACAGACTGAAAAAAAAGGACCTGTGGGACAAGTGAGTCGACATTTGCTTCATGGAGTGCCAGGAGAGAACTGAGCGAGAGCAGAGTCAGAGAAGTAAAGAAATAAGGGCTGAAGATATTCCAAATTTGATGAAAGATAGAAACTTACAGATTTAAGAAACCGAGTGGATCCTAAATAGGACATACCCAAAGACATGTATGCCAAAGGACGTCATCATTAAACTTCCAAACAAAACAAAACAAAATCTTGAAAACAGCCAGAGAGAAAAGACATAATATTAGACATCATATTAATAAAACACTAATTCAAATGACAGAGTTCTCATCACACAGGCTAGAAAGAAGTCTACTTCCTTCAAATACTAAAAAAAAAAAAAAAAAAAAAAGACTGAAGTGCAAATTTCATTTCTAGTTAAAATGTCCTGACAGAATGAAGGAGGAATTAAGATATTTGCAGAAGAAAGAATTTGTTGCTGGTCAACCTATCCTTGAAGAATGCTTAAAGGAAATTTAAACAAAAAGTAATGAATGAACAGAAGAAGGTTTGGAACTTCAGAAAGGAAAGAATATTGGAATAAGGGAAATCAGGGATAAATAGATAAGGGATAATAAATAAATACTATATGAGGGAGCTTCAAAAATTTCTGGAAAAGTGAAAATCAAGTATGAGTTTATTTGGGTTGCAAAAAAATGTTGAAATCCACTCCTTTTTAAAAATTCTTTTTAAAAATTTTTCAAATTCATTTCACATTTTACATTAAATCCCCGTCATGACATATATATTTTTTCAGAGAATGTTGTTTTTGGTCTGTTCATTGTTCTTCCCTTTACACTTCACACCCACTCTCTGTCACCCACTCCCTCCTACCCACTCCCCTCCCTCTGATATCTACGCATACCCTCTTTTTTAAAAAGAATTATTTAATTAATTTATTTATTAAAATTTGACCTGAGAGGGACAGAGAGAGAGAGAGAGAAAGTGAGAAAGCAAGCCACCAGTTCTAGGACTCAAAGTGCAGCTGGCCATGTGAGAGTCCAGCTCTCAGAGAGTCCAGAGGGAAAGATGACCAAGGACACGAGGAGCCTGTGATGGTTGTGGGTTTATTCACCATCTTGACTGTGGTCATGGTTCTCTGAGTGCTCATGTATGTACTAATTTGTCAAATTGCAACGTGTAGAGCGTATTGTGTCACTGTACCTCAATAAAACTGTTTATATATATATATATATATATATATATATATATATATATACACATAAGGGAGAAGAAACCTTTTTTGGTTGAACTTGGAGATCTGAGCATAAACGTTTGATACTAGGGCAGTCATCTTGACCTCCATGAGCAAAAAAGCCTTGAGAATGAAGTCAGCCCAGAGGAAAAAGAGCTGAAAGAGGCCAGAATCTAGTGATCCATTGACACCTGGATCCATTTGTGCCTGAAAGCACCTCTGGATTTAGCCTACTCTTCTGAGCTGTCTTCCTGCTGCAGCTGAGAAGTCCCATGTAACATTGTCCACAGTCTGCCCAGCAGGCACTTCAGAATCAGCAGATCCCATAGGGCATAATTTGTTTTGAGTTCTGGGAGAAACCAGAGCAGCCTGTCTTAAGGCAGGATGGCCTTGCCCAATCCCCTCACAGTCCCCAGCCCAGCAGGCCCAAGAGGAGCTTTTCCGTGCTTGTGCACTGGGCTGTTTCAGCCGGTCACGGTCAGTTGCACCTCTGTTTCAGAGAGTGTTTAAGTGGCGAATAGAGTGGTTTGCAAATAAACACCTTGGACAAACCCTGGGAAAACTAGCGCCTGTGTTCGGCCTGCTGTCCAAGGAGGGCGGCCTCAGGCACAACTGTTAGTGACAGTCTGCTCCTGAAGGTGGATGGTGACCGCCAATCAGCCACCTGTGGTTTGAGGCTCACAGGCCCAGGAGACCCCTGGAAATAACAGCTCCATGTCCCCCACTCCCACGTATGCACCGCCACTCTGGAACGCCAGAGGGGTCAAGATCCCCTGGATTCCATAGCGGGAACTTGCACCTCTTTGATGTTGGCCATTTCAGGAGATGTGGTCTTTTCAAGTGGCAAATGTGTGGCTCTCGCGGCTAGGTGACCACCCTGGGCCAGGCAGATGTGCTATCAATGCTGAACTCTGCTTAGCCCTAGAAATACGAGGACCTTCTGGTATGTCCTGGTGACTCCTCCTAAGGACTTAAGGATATAATTACCCAGCACTTAACAAATTTCTCGACCAGTGTGACTTTTTTTCTCCTCATTAAACTTTCAACTTTTTTTCAATTGCCAGAGGGTTAGTGTACTCGAGAGAGAGAGAGAGAGAGAGAGAGAGAGAGAGAGAGAGAGGATGCAACCCCTCACCCCCATGGTCAGGTTGCATCCTTTCTCCATCATGCCAGGATTTGGGGGCACCAACACTTATGTACCCGGCATGTTTTTCAAGCTGCCCTATTGGGATTCAAACCACGGGTAGCCACGTGGGGTCCAGCTCCCTTAACCACTGGGCCATGGGGCCAGCCGGGAACTTTTTATCTTTGTTTTTCTTTCTTTTTTTTTTTTTAACATTTATTTATCTCTTCCAAGAGCACGGAGGGGAGAGAGAGAGAGACAGCACCCCCAATGGGTCTTCATGCCATGATCCACCCCCAGCCTTGGCCAGCTCTGGATCATGAGCACAAGCACACCTCGTGTGGTCAGAAGGGTGGTCTCTGGATGTGAACTCAGGGCCTTCCCATGTAGGCCAACCTCTCAGAGCACTGTGGTACTGCCGTGTCACTGTCCAGCCCCTGGAATGTCGCAAAGGGCAGCCATGTCCCGTTCACCAATGCATCCTTCACACCAATGTCTGCACACAGTAAGCACTTGATAAATGTCTGTGCCCCATCACAGCTGGTGGAGGAGAGAGGGTGGTGGGCCTGCGCAGAGAGACCTGGGAGACCTGTGTAGGTCCTAAGAGGGTGGGTTGTTACAGGAGGATGACGGCTGTAACAACCCACCCTCTCAGGAGCTATGCCTTCTCCTGAGAGCCAGAACTCACCAGGGATCATAGACGGGCTAAGCCCTTCATGCAGGGCCTGGGCTCTGGGGTGACCCACGGACCCTCCTCTAGTGGCAGACATCCTTCACAATCAAACAGAGCTTTCGAATCCCTCCGGGTCCCAGCACTAGTGTGGACTGCACGGCACAGTCGATGCTGGGGTGACATTCCATCAGGAAGACACCAGGCAGCATGGGCCAGCTCAGGGCACACCATGTGGCCATGTCCCGGCGACGCCCCTCTGCCCACCCTCGCCTTGCCTGCCCCGACACCCTCCACACATCCCCACAGACCCAGCTCAGGGTGATGCCAAGGCCCATGTGGGGGAATGTGAGGAGCAGCGATGCAGAGTTCCCGCTGAGGCGTCCTCGGGCTCTGCACTTCCCAGTACTCCTCCCCAGGCTGGCCATAAATGATGGCCGGACCAGGTCTGCAAATCCAAGGCGGGCATGCGAGACCTCGGGGAAGACGCCCGTGCTTTCTCTTCCGGCATCTGTCCACTATCCCCTTCCTCTGCAGGTGGGAGTGACCACACTTCCCCTGTCTTGCTTTCACAGCCCCAGTGTGGAGCACGTGACCTAATCCTGATGTCTAGTTATCGGTTCAGGATTGGGTAGAGGGCCAAGCCAGACCAATGAGGTCCTTCCTCAGGACTTTCGCTGGAACTATTGAGAAAGAGGCTTTTTTTTTTTTTTCTGAGAGGTTTTTGCTATAGGGCGTATACACTTGCCAGAAAGATAGAGAGAGACAGAGAGACAGAAAGCGAGAAATCACCCCCCAGGGGGATGACCATGCCACAATCCCTTCTCCTCCATTCTCCTCTTGGGATCTTGGGCACGCACGCACATGCGCCCGGCGTGAGTTTTAAGCCACCGGGTCCGTGATTCGAACCACAGTCAACTATATGGGAATCCAGTGATATAGCCATTACGCCAACTGCTGGTCCCAAGACAGAGGCATTCTTTATGCCCTGAAAACACCAAGCTGGCAAGGTGAAGATACTCTTTGCCATCTTGCAGGGAGATGCTGCCTAAGAATGATACCTGGCACAGACGGAAGTGGAGCCGTGGGTCGGAAAGCGTCAGTCGTCCCCCTTGATCCAGCCGTTCCTGAGACCACGTGCACTCATTTCCTAAGTCAGAATGTCCTCCCCCACTTTTTCTTTGAATGGACTGTCACTTGTGGCCAAGAGACTCATGACTAATATCATCTGTCAATCAATGAGCCTGTCTAGCAAATACTAGATATTAAAGACGGTGAAAAGGTGACATGCACCCAGGTGACATACACACGGTGAGGCTTAAGTTCCAGTCTGTTCTTTTATACCCTTGGGTGTTCTAAATGTTAACTGCGATCATGTCGGGATGGTAATACCACTGAGTCTGCTTCTTAGGAATGTCGACCAAGTGATAATAGGCATGGGAAAGCATTTTGAAGCCAAGAGCCTGGTGCAAACACCCTAGCAAGAAGCGTTCTGGATCGGGGCTGTCCGGGACGGTTCCCCTAGACACGTGGAGCTACTGCGTACCTACGATGTACAGTCTACACTGAAGTGAGTAGTGAGTGTGCAACACACATCACAGAGTGAGGACTGAGTATTTTTTAAAAATTTGCTAGAGAATGAATGCCCTTGCCAGAGAGAGAGAGAGAGAGCGAAAAATGACTTCCACCCCCAATGGGGATGGTCATGCCGTAATCGTTCTCCTCCGTCTCTCCTTTATTTTGGAATTTGGGGCACGTAAGCACATGCACCCAGCATGTTTTTCAAGCCGCCAGGTCCAGGACTTGAACCGTGTAGTCAGTCATGTGTGATCCAGCTGCCTTAGTCACGAAGCTCCCAACTGGCCTAGGATTTTTTAACAATAATGTAACGATTCCATGAATAATTTCATATTGATGACCCGTTGAAAGGATAATATTTGTGATCCATGAAGTCAAATAAAAGAGATGATGACGATTCGTTTCGCCTGTTTCTTTCGCCTTGCTCAGTGGGGACACTAGACATTTTTAAGCTGCACGTGCGGCTTGCGATTTGCGACAGGTGCTTCTGTTGTATTTCTACCAGACGCCGTTCGTCTCAATTGTGAGCGAAGTTCTGCTGTGGGTGAGGGAGAACGGGGAGGCCTGGAGTAGTCAGGAAAATGAGAAAACCCCTCAGATCAAGCAAGGGCACGGGCGCGGACTCATTTGGGACCAGTCCCCTCCGGTCTCCTCTCTAATCTTCCCCACGAATCTCCTCTTCCCATCACTCCCTCCACCATGCGCCATCCCCCCTCCACAAACGAACTGGGGGCAGCTCTTGAGACTGTGCTGGGACCGGTCTCTCTAGGGCCCAATCTCAGACCCACAGGCTTGGCTCAGTTTTGCTTCAGGGCGAGCGGGTCAGTAAGAACAGATATGTCCATTCCTGATCTAGCCACAAGAGGGCACTCCGGTGGTTGGCCACACCTGAGTGGGAACTGTAGTCCTGGCCTGGAAAACTGATGAAGAAAACTTGATTTAAAACGTGTCTCCGGACAAACCTCCGTATCTTCTTGCTCACATGCGAAGAGCAATCACAGAACACGTTCCGTCTGCTCAGTGCAGCCTCCGGGGATGTGAGAATCATTGTCCTGTTAAATCTAGGCCATCTGATTTTGGGCATCAGTTTATCTCGGGAGCTGCTCCTACGCTTCCCAAGGTGGATTTCAGAGCAGTAAGATGAAGATTCGGAAAGCAGGGAAAGTTAACACGGAGCCCTTGGGCCTGGTAAATCCACAATGAGCCAGAGTAACTATTTACCATTCTAAAGCTCGGATCCTCCATTCAGGACTCTGAAGAATGCCACCATTACCTAGCTCCCCTGCGTTTGTCTGAGTCTTTTCAATTCATATTCGAATTGATTCTCTTCCCCTCTCTCTCTCTCTTTATTATTATTATCATTTTTGCCGGGGACTTTGGATCATTATAAGATTGCCGGTAATGACAGACTATAATTAAGCTTAAAACAGATTTTTCTTTTAGGAAGGAGAAGAATCCACTCTGGTAGAGACTCCAGATTGCCGGGGCTGTAATTTGCGGCGCTGTCACAAAGGGGTCCTTTTTCTGCATGGTGCGCCGCAATGATGAGCAAGGAGCTGGAGTCGAGGGCTGTGGGCCTCTCCCCGCCACTCTCGGAGCGAGTAGAATGGACGCTTAAGTAGCTAAGTATAGCTTGAAGCTGATTACAGGCCCGGGCCTGCTATTGTGCATCATCAGTTGTCATTGTTGGAGCTGCAGTTGCACTGGATGGTGCTCTTTGTCGCCCGCTCCATGCCCGTTTCTAGGACAGGAGGACACTGCATGGCGAGCCTCCGGCCCGGGGCGGGAGGCCTGTTCTGGTGCGTTGCCCGAGGACGGGCTTGGCAGGTGCCCGGAAATGGAAGCTGGACTGGCTTCTGCCATGAAGCCCGCATTGTGCGACTGTCAATAGCTCCCAGGTTTCGGGGTGTTGTCTAGGGAAGAGGGGGGCCGTGTGGCTCTGTCCTCACGGGGACCTGCAGACCTAAGCAGGCGGCTTCATTGTCTGGCCTTCTGTCTCATCTGTCCTAAGGGGACAGCGCTCCTCCTGTGCCCCAAGTAGCTTTGAGGACCCATTGAGATGAGATCTAGGAAGAGCCCGGAGACATGCACACACGCTCCCTTACACACGTGCATACATGTATAAGCTAACGAATGAGTCATCAGAAAAGTCATGGCATATTTTTGTATGTTTTTCTATGCAAAAATGCGTCACGACTTTTCCGATAACCCAACACGTGGTGGATAAAGATGCTGCTTGTGAGTGTTGTGTGTGCGTGTGCATGTGTGTGTATGCGTGTGTGCATGTGTGTGTGTGTTCAAATTCCTGAAGGGAGGAAGAGGGAGGGGAGAAGGGGCTGTGCCTGCCCGTGCCTCGTTGTGGTGCTTTCTCTCTCTTCCTCTCTCCACCCCCACTGCACATGCCTGCTAGCACAAAATAAATAAATAAGCAGCATCTCACCAGTCTCTGTCTCCTTTATGAAATGTGGCTACTAGACAATGCAAAAGCGCCCTCTGAGCTGCCCTGGTAGCCAGGGACACATTTCTAATGGACAGTGGGTGTTGAGAAGGGGGTTGACCCAAAAAGATGTGGAACACTGCTAGGCCCGCCCTGTCCGTACGCATATTCTCTGTCTCCTGTACGAACAAAGTCCTGATTGTGTCTGAGATGGTCTTGTACTAAATGTTCTTACCCTCAGACACCATCGTAACCCAGATTTTATCAAAAGGGTATAAAAGAAGTTAGCTGGGAGGGGATTCTGGGAAAGCTGTTGGTAACGTGAAAGAAAGAGGACTTCGCTGACATGTGCTTTTTGCCCTTTGTTCCTCTTCACTTCTCCTGCCTGGAATGTAGACACAATGTCTGGAGGTGACGCAGCCTCTTTAGAACCATGAGGCTGACTGCTGCATTATAATAATGGTGGAAGGAAGAAGGAGACTACTGCCTTGAGCAGCCTCCCCAGCCCAGCACAGTGGGACTCTTCATTATGTGAGCAGGACAGAGACCTCGTCCAGCTGGGCCACCATAGGAGGGGTTCTGTTGTGTGACTTGAGCAGGAGCCTGGCTGACCATTGTCATCTCAGTGAGGGGACACTGTGGCAGATGGTTTCACCTCCTCGTGCTGTCTCAGGCATAAGAGCATCCCTGCCATGTTGGGGAAACTCTGACATTACGAGTTGGGCCCCCCACAAATGGTCAGGCCCCTCCCAGCAGGGGGCTCTGTCAATCAGCTTGATTGATGGGAGACTCTGGCTCAGAGAAACTGGGACGGGCAGATGGATGTATTTAGCCCCAACCACCTTTGAGAAGACTCCTCTGTGCAGCCAGCGTGAGTCACGGGGCTTGTCTGCAGCCTGAAGTCCCGTAAGATGCAGCAGGGCCTCTGTGAAGGTCCTGCCCCACAAGCATCTCATTAAAATCTACTCCCCAGGGAAAGGCACATGAGCCCTGAGCTCCTTAGCAGGGAAGGTCAGGTCCGAGGTCTCACACTGGACCCGTGTGACAGGCAAAGTGGAAAACATGCTATTCTCCCTCCCACGTCTCTCCAGAGCCCAGTACAGTGCTGGCTTCCAGAGCAAAACTTTATTTATTTCTTTTTAAGGTTTTTGCCATAGGGTGTATGTGCTCACCAGAGAGAGAGACAGAGAGACACAGTGAGAGGGAAAGTGAGAAATCACCCCCCTCAGGGGGTGGCCATGCCACAATCCCTTCTCTTCCTTTCTTCTGGGGTTGGGGGCATGCACGCACATGCACCCTGTATGATTTTCAAGCAACTGGGTCTGGGACTTGAACCTTGGTCAGCTATGTGGGAGTTCAGCACCTTAACCACTCTGCCACCTGCTGACCACGCTGCAATCCCTTCTCCATTCTCCTCTCAGGATTTTGGACACGATACACATGTGCCTGGAGTGAGTTTCAAGCTGCAGGGTCTAGGACTGCAGCGGTGTTGACCCTGTAGGAGTCCAGCACTCCAACCACTACGCCACCTGCCGGCCACCCCACTGAGGACTCTAAGACAGAAACCCAGGCCCTGCGATTAGCCAGAAACACCCCAGGTCACGCAGGAGCTCCAAGCTGCTTTCCTCTTCTAAGGTGCTGACGGTCTGCCCTGGGGAGTGTGGGACTTGGGGACCAGGCACACCCTTCTGGTAATCCTCAGGACCCTGCAGGCCCCACCTCTTCCTCCAGCCACTGCTGCTGGCAGCAGCTCCAGGCAGACTTGGAGCCGCTCTGCCCACGTGGAACTGGCCATGTTGTCTGGGACCCACCGTGCGCTCTGTCCTCCTGCCTTGGGGACACGGGCCTCTGATGCCATCGGTGGGGGCGCCCAGGGTCACCCCTACCCTGCCCAGCCCCGCAGTTGATAGTCAAGGTGCGTGTGGAGTCCTTGGCAGAGAGCAGGGGCAGGGTAGGGGCGAGGTCCGATAAATAAAAGCCTCGAATTCCAGGGATCAGCAGGTGGTGAAATGGTTACATCGCTGGACTTCCATGTAGTTGGCCACAGTTCGAGTCTTGGGCCCAGCAACTTAAAACATACCGGTGCATGTACGTGGGTGCCCATAATCCTGAGAGGAGAATGGAGGAAAAGGTGTTTGTGGCATGGCAATCTCCCCTGGGGGGTGATTTCTCACTTTCTGTCTCTCTGTCTCTCTCTGTCTGTCCAGTGAGTGCCAGAACTCTATAGAAAAACTCTCTTAAAAAAAAAATAATAACAAAGCCTCCCTTTCTGTTCCTCATCTGGCAACTCAGAAATACATCCTACTGCCACCCAGAAGCCCAGCGGACTGCACAGACACCCTCACTACGTGCCGGCTCGCTTCCTCCTCCTGTTCCTCACGCCAGCTCCGGGGACCCCCACCCCCCAAGACTATAATGCAGCCTTTGGCTGTTTCTGGGAAGCTCAGGCTACGACGATCCCCTTTGGCTCCTGAAATTCATTCATAATATAACCTGCCTGTACTCTTACTGCTTCTTAAAATCCATGTCAGTAGCATGCTCTCATTTTTTCATAACAGAGAGAAAGAGATGTTCTTGACAGAGACTCACCACAGCCGACCCGGCCCCAGCCGCCACTCTGCCAGGATGGCAGGGGTCTGTCACCGCCCCCAGCTGGGTCAGGTTGGCAGGACCCGAACCAGGACCACCAGCATGGCCCCCACGGTGCGGCAGGACCCTTCGCTGTGGCACTGCGGCTGGGCTCTCGGACACCTTTTAATGGAGACATAAAAGGGTAACAATCTATTAAGAAAGAAATAAACGTCTTTCAATGTGTGCAAGTTCCAGAAGAGCTCTCCCGGGAAGCCATGGGAGCGGGAATAAATGGAAGGATACGAGCTGACTTTGAGGTGACCCGGGGAGATGAGCCTGAACCGGCCTGACCTAAGACTGGCCCTCTAAAAGAAGCCTAGGCCTCCCCCGATGGTGAGGTCACAGCAGCAGAGACCCTGTAAGAGTAGAGTGATGCCCCTCCTAAGTTCTGGTATTAAAGCCCTAACGCCCAGTACCTAAAAACGGGACTGTATTTGGAGATAGGCTCTTTGAAGGGAGGATTAATTTAAGACGAGACCATGAGGACGTGCCTTAGTCCAACCTGACTGATACCTGTACAGTAGGAGAGGGGAGGCCCGGGGGGTGCGCACAGGAAGCGTGTCGCGATGAGAGGGAATTAGGAGAAGGCAGGCGCCTGCCCGCAGTGGACAGCAGCGCCCATGGAAACCAACCTGCTGGCACCTTGATCTCAGCTTCCAGCCTGCAGAACTGAGAGGAAATGCGTGTCTGGCTTTAAGCCGCCTGGTCTGTGGCATTTTGTCATGGCTGCCCTTGTAAACGAACACACTCGTCTTGAAGAAGTCCACTGCCGCGAATGCTACGGTCAGAAGGGAGCTAGAACGTGGCTCCTTCCCCAGCTGAGCCTTCGACTGAGAACACCGCCCAGCCAACACCCTGAGTCTGTCCTTGGGCTCCAAGCAGAGTGCCCGGCTAAGACATGCCCGGCCTCTGAGCCACAGCAAGTGTGACCTCGCCACGCTGTGGGGAGCCACTCAGTCTGGGGCTGTTCATTACAGCACGTGGGTATGTCCTTGAGGGCTGGCTGGGCAGTCAGAGCCACCTCTGCTGCATCTCACCGGCCACGAGTGAGCCACAGCCTGGCCAGCTGCGAGCACTGGGAGGGGAGGGACTGCTCTGGCGAAACCTAGGAAATACAGCCTGTGACACCTGCATAATTGAATTTTAATTTGTGACTCATATTTAAAACTGGCTGGCATTCTGCGTCCACAGCCTCCTAATTTACGCTGTGGGTTCTCTCCAGCTGGTCTTCCTGTGGGCTTCCTCGAGGCCTGCTAGAGCCCCTCCACAGGGTTTCTGCCTATCCCTTCAGGAGCCCCCTGAGCCCGCAATACCCGCAGACATGATAAAACAGTCGTTTGTAAACTTGCCCTTCACCTCTGGTCACTATCTCTTCGGGTGTTGTCACAGAAGGCCTGAGTAGACAGAAACATTTATCTGTTTTTACAGATTGTCCTTCATCCCCCCCCAGGCCCCATCCCTTTGCTCTGGGTGGCTGAGTCTGTCGGCTGAGTCTGTCAGCTGAGCCTAGGACAGCATGCGTGTGATGGGTCGACCAGAAGTCTGCGTCTCAGACTTGCAGGGTGACTCCCAGAATAGGTGCATTTAGCCATTTTTGGAGTTGTAAGAAACCTCCATTCTGGACCTGCACTGTCCCTGAAAACCCCACAGGAAAACCAGGGCCCAGAGTGCTGGTCCCAGGCTGGAAATCTAGAGTGCCCTCGGCTCTACATTAGCCTTGACCCTGACTCAGGCACCAGGCTGGGGAGGACCTTGCACGACGTTCAGGCCAGGCAGACAGTGGGTGCTCGGTTCCCTTCTACAACAGCCCCACCTAGTGGCTCTGCCAGAGCGCTCCTCCGGTGGGGACACTAATTCCCAATTGCCCCAGGGAAGGTTCTATCCCGGAGAAAGAGGCCATTAATCAGCTGGAGTCTCTAAACCGCCTTCCTGACTTCTCTAGCAAGACAGTAGTCTTGACAGCCAGCTACAGTCAACAGAGGATTTTCCAGATTCCTCGAGTTCCCTTACTGTATTCGAGCGGGGGTGACTAAATTGTAGAGTATTACCTAAAGACAGGGAGAAAGAAGCCATGGGATGACGCGGCGAAAACGGAAATCCATTCTTCCCAGTCCACGAGCCTGTGAGAGGGAGAGGAGGGGCAGCGGGAGCAGACGGGGGCAGGACAAGGTGCTAGATGTGGGGAGAGGAGATGCCCCAGGGTGGGCACCCTGCATTTTAACTGGCACGCCTAGTCCGGTAAACTCATTGTATTCATATTCCAGGTCTTTTTCACTGTGCAAACGTGAGAGGTGGCCTCACTGCTCTGGGCCATGTCTTCCTAACTTTGCCTCTCTTCAGCTGTGTGACCTGGGGAAGCCCTCAACCTCCTGGTGCCTTTGCCTTCTCATCTGTAAAATGGGGCTGTGAGAGTGCTTGCTTCGAGAATAGTGGTGAGAATAAATGAGTTAGGGTACGTAACACTTTTGCTTTGTTTTGTTTTTGCCATAAGGTGCATGCACCTGCAAGAGAGAGACAGAGAGAGGGGAAGTGAAAAGTCACTCCCCAGCGGAGTTGGCCACGCCTCAATCCCTTCTCCTCCATTCTCCTCCTGGGATTTTGAGCATGCATTCACACTTGCCCCGTGTGATTTTTCAAGCCTCTGGGTCCAGAACTTGAACCTCGGTCGACCATGTGGGAGTCCAGCACATTAACCACCATGCCACCTGCTGGTATGTAACATTCTTTCCCTACCGCCAAGCACTCAGCAAATGCCAGTCCCCCAACTCAACCGGCATCCTTTCAGCAAAATATTAACCGAGTGACCCTTTTGGGCTAGGCACACTGGGGACCCAGTGAGGGCTGGTGTAGACACAGTCTCTGGAGTGAGCTATCTCTGTCTTGGCTCTCCCTCCCCACCCTCCCTCTCATGTGTACAATTGACGTAGCGTTAGTTTCACGTCTTTAGTTTCCTAACAGCACAGCGAGCGTTGGGTTGAATCCATTTACTTTCTACAAATGTCCACTTGTTCCTGCCTCTGGGCCATCGTGACTATAAATCATCATCTATGGTCACATGCTTAGAAAGAGCCAGGGCTAGAACCTACTCATCGGAGGGTTTTACTGGGTTATTTATTGTGACAGGAAATGCAAATGTGCTGGCAGTAAACATCAGAGGGAAAAAGCCACCTCAGCAATATGGTCAGGGCATAAATGCAGTTGGAGATGGGGAGTGTGCAGTGTCATTTTTAGTAAGTGGAGCAGATACTCTGCTGAAAATACGAAATACCAGAAAACTCTCCTGCCTTGCGATGCTATTGAAAGAAATGTAAAGTTGACCTGCTTCTGCTTTCGGGACCCCGAAATGACATTCCGTCTCATTATAGTCGGTGCTATTCAATGTGGAAAGCTGATAAAATGGCAAATAAAAAATTAGAAAGGGATTGTGTGGGAGCACAGAGCTGTCCTGGCACGTCGACTCCCTTCTCCTCACCTGCACTGCAGAAAGAGCTTCTCTCAGTGCTGCCAGGCCTTCTTTTTCTGGTCTGCTTCCTACAAAAAGATCTTTTCCAAGTGGTTAAAAATATACTCCCCTGGTCTCCGTGCATAACTTGCCAATAGAGTTAGGAAACAGGGCATGCGAGCTCCCCGATCCGCTCAAGGATAAAGAAGCATTGCTTTGTCGTGAGTGGTTGAGGCTAGAGGGGAGCCCCAGGCGTGCAATACCCCTGGCCCCGATCTGCACACCTCACTCTCCAGCCCCGAGGGGGGTGACCTAACTGGTCCACAGTTAAGACCAACCACAGACCTGCACACGCTAAAACCACTCTTGCCATCTTCCTTCTCTGTGTGCCAAACACAAGCCTTTCTTCTGCTCTTCCACCGTGCAAAGCTGCGACTAAACTTATCCAAATGTGTCTTTTGGGGGGGTCTGTGTATTTGCTATAGGGTGCGTGAGCTCGCCAGAAAGACAGACAGACAGACAGAAAGCGAGAAATCACCCCCCAGGGGAGATGGCCACGCCACAATCCCTTCTCCTCCATTCTCCTCTCGGGATCTTGGGCATGCATGCACACGCGCCAGGTGTGAGTTTAAGCCACTGGGTCCTGGACTCGAACCACAGTCGACTACATGGGAGTCCAGCAACATAGCCATTCTGCCATCTGATGGTCCCGGGGGTCCATGTTAATAATCCACTTGCCTGTAGTGAAGGTAGCGTCTCCAGTGTGACCTGTCCCGTGATCAGAAGTGCTGTTCTGGCATTCTGTCGGGTCATTGGCAAGGTAATGATGGATTTTTCTTTGCAAAACTGCATCGTGACTTTGCCGACAACCCAGTATTTCTCATGGGGTGCCGTGTCAACCAGAGAACAGGGTCTTGTGACAGGGCGACCTCAAACGCCAGGCGTTAACAAAGATGTCTGAGTTCTCTTGGGTGTGGTCTTTAGAGCCTCCTCATCGTCAAGATCAGCCATGAACAGAAACCACGGGCTGGAAGGCCTGTGGCCCCTAAGAACTCGTCCTGGAAGGGCTTAAGGAAGTGGAGGCCCTGACATTCCTCTTCCACGTTCAACCCCCAGTCAAGACTTTGCTGACATGCCTTCAAGAAATCACCTCTGAGTTTTTAGCTAAGTTGATCATTTCTTGCTTTTGAGTTCATGGACGACTTATTCATAAAGCATGAACCAGGCTGGGCAAGATTCCCTTGGGAAACGGCGTCTCTCCCTTAAACAATGTGTGGTGGTGCTGTGGTCTGTATCTGTAGTGGTCCCCAAACTTGCTCAAATTAGCAGATTTATTTGGCAACAATCTCATTCCTATAAGTCAATAAATATGGTGGTATGTTAATTATATAATATATAACATAGACTGCTTTGTGAGCATATTTTAAAACCACCATACGTAGCCTGGTGCAGAAAGAAACAAAATAATCTGAACATTTACTCTGAGTTTTCAGTTTTCAATGGCAAGAATAAAACGTATCACTGTTTGAACATTAAGAGCTTCTTTCCCTCAATGGTCTGCCCAGGTGGGCAGATGGGGAGGAGAGGTGGTGTGGGGAATGGAGAATAAGAAGCAGGGGTCAGCCAGTGGCATGGAGGTTAAGGCAGCTGGGTCCCACATGGCCAATTGCGCTGTTCAAGTCCTGGTCCCGGTGACTTGAAAAACACGCCGAGTGTGGGTGCGTGCACGCACAGCATCCTGAGAGGAGAGTGGAGATGAAGGGATTGCAGCGTGACCATCCTCGCTGGGGGTGCCTTCTCTCTCTCTCTCTCTCTCTCTCTCTCTCTCTCTCTCTCTCTCTCTCTTTCCCTCCCTCCTTCCCTCCAGCAAGTGCACATGTCCCATAGCAAAAATAAATAAATAAATAAAAAGAATGAAAGAGAAGAAAGAAAAAGGAAAAGAAAGAAAAGGAAAGAGGAAACCTAGAAGGAGGAGTGGGCTGCACCTGGAGATGGGAGGCTGAAGAGGCTTGAGGGAGGGACCAGCAGTTAGCGTAATGGCTATGTCTCTGGACTCCCATGTAGTCGACGGCGGTTCGAGTCCCGGACCCGGTGACTTAAACTCACGCCGGGTGCGTGTGCGTGCGTGCCCAAGATCCCGAGAGGAGAATGGAGGAGAAGGGATTGTGGCGTGGCCATCCCCCCTGGGGGGTGATTTCTTGCTTTCTGTCTCTCTGTCTCTCTCTGTCTGGCGAGCGCACGCGCCCTATAGCAAAAACCTCTCCAAAAAAAAAAAAAAAAAAGAGGCTTGAGGGAGAGGAGCCTGGGGGAGCGACACGTGACAGCTAGGAGCAGCAGCTTCTCTCAGCAGGTGACCAAGACCCGAAGGACTTGTGTTGGATGTTTGTTTTGGGCTCCAAGTGCTCCACTGGTGAGACTGGGTGTCAGGGACATAGTGTTCATTCAGGGCACACTCACGTTCCCGAGATGTCCCACCCGAATGTAACCTACCAGGAGAGCACGACGTGAAGGGCTGTGAAAACGCTTCCGCACCTTCCTCGAGACTCGGTTTCAGCCCGAGCGCGGTGCTGCTCCTATCACAGACACGGAGAGAGCGGAAAAGACTCCGGGACGGGTCGTCTGGATGTTCACACGATTTATTCATGCGAAGGGACAGAGAAGGGGTGTCAGCGCAAAATGAAAATACTCGGAGGCTGCAGGGCATTCCGAGCCTTGGGCAGATTACGGAAAAGAACACAGGAGATTAGGCGGGAATCGGAGCGGGAGGGGGGGCGTGGCCCAAGAGGAGCATGGAGAAGGCCACTCCCCCTGAGGCCCACTGTACTTGCACGTCCCTTCCAGCCTGTGCTGGCCTTGAAGGCAAAGAGGGAGCCGGTGGAAGTGACTGGACTGGCAGCACCAGCCCTGCCGCTGGGGGCGCTAGTGAGAAGGCTGGGATGCCGGGTGTGTGGGCCGTGCACGGGGAGCTGGACTTGGGTCTGGAAGACAGCGCGGACTCGGCTGTGCTGCACGGACTTCCCCGAGGTGTGTGCAATGTCCGGGCTCAGGGATAGGCTCCAGCAAGTGCCAGGACAGCAGGTTAGCGTTTCCTGCCCTGCCGGCCTCTCTTCCCCCGGGGCCTGTTCTCGCTGTCTGGCTGAAGGCAGAGGCAGGCAGAGCTTACATGGAGCAAGAGTCTGGCTGAGCAGAGGCCGGGAGGTGGGGTTTGTCCGAGGCCTTCCGTCTCAGCGCTGCCACCAATTTGCTGGCAAAGTCATTTGTGCCAATTAGACTCTGGTTAGGAAAAGGCTGTTCCGTCTGGGAGGCAGGAACAGAAGCCAATCGCAAGGACAGGTGATCAATGAAAGTGACACATTACTTACGCCTCCAATTCTGTTTAGGCAGTCAGTCCTCTATCAGCTCTCTGAGCCACAGAGGAGGTGAGTGTGTGTGCCTCGCTAGTGGGTACACGGTCGGGACTGGCCAATTTACAGAGCACTTTAATTCCGAGATGAGACGCGCTGAGATATTAGGCTTCGCCTCGGCTCTAATGAGCATCTGACTTGCAGGTTTGAAAGAAAGTAGTTCTTTTTGCACTTCTCCACAGATGCAAAACAATGATTTCATGGTAAAATAATCACGCCAAGGAACCGGCCCTTCGTCACCTCTAAGCTGCTCAAGGCTACTGCCCCTGGCCTGAAGCGACCTTTCCTCCTGTGCATTCATCGTCTTTATTCAAGCTCATCTCTCCCCCCACCGCCCGAAGGCACCGGCTCCAGGTAAACAGGTGTTCATGGTGACCGTGTCCTCTGATCAGCTGGGCATCCATGCTGTACGCTGGTGTCTCTGGGGCCTACACCTTGAAGTGACCCCCTACTCAGCCCCACAAGTCTTATTCTTGTACAATCTGCTCCCTTTGAGTGACAGCGAACCTGTGACCTGTTTCAAACCAACGGAACAGGGCAAAGGTGATGGGACATCAGTTTAGTGACTCCCGATGACCTTGAAGAAGCCAACAGTCGTGTTGTCACAGCACTTTCGGAGAGGGCCACACAGCAAGGAAATGCAGGTGGCCTCTAGGAGCTATGAGAATCTCCCAATTAATACCTACAAGAAAGCAAGGGTCCCGGTCCTATCACCACAGGAAATGAATATCTCAACAGCCCGATGAACTTGAAAGCAGATGCAGGCTGACCGCTACCTCCCCTTGCTGTCCACGATCTTTGATGGTTTGTTTATTGATCTACTTCTTTCATGAGAGCCAGAGAGAGAAGCATTCTCAACGGGGTCCCCATGCCACAATCCACCCTCAGACACAGTCGGGATTTGATCATGCATGCACATGTACCCCACACACACACAAGGAGATTCCGGGAGGCAAACTCAGGACTTTCCCACTGTGCGTCCAGCTGCATCACTGCCGGCCCATGGCCAACACCTTGCTGACAACATCGTGAGGACCTAAGAAGAGGACGCACCTAAGCTGGGCTTCTGACCCATGGGAACTGTGAGCTAAGCATCGTCTTCGTTTGAGCGCTCCATTCCTGCTAACTCACTACACAGCAAGAGAACGTAACACAGCGCCAGGCCACACCAGGAGTCTGACGTGTGATTCTCGCCCTGACTATTTCACTCATGGCACAATTCATTACACGCTGCTTCATGATGCAGAATTTATCTAGACCTCGTACGGTTGGCTGGAGTCCATGCAACTAGGACTTGCCCTTGTGAGTGGGTGGTATGGGCAAGAACTCTGTTCTTGAACTTTCAAAAACTCTCCACAGCATGTCCAAGTACTTGGCACACAACAGGTGCACGTCCTAGGTGAAGGGCTTTTCACCTTTCACTGACCCAACCAAACCAAGTGAGTCTTAGACTGAGGTGCAGGTGGCAAGCACTGGCTTCGCATGACCACGGACCACGGCACAACCTAGACACGCAGAGACCAGGTCAACGACCACGGGCCACGGCCCAGCCTAGACACGCACAGACCAGGTCAAAAGGGTCCACAGTTCTCCCCAACCAACGAGCTCTTGCCATCTCGCCTTCTCTCCATGTAGAAACAGAAGGCACCGGAGATGTCTCGAGTTCTCAGTCAATCCGTCAGGACTGAGTCTACCGAGCAGGTAGGCGTGTTAACTGTCAAGTTCTTCTGCAACCTTAGTGGATTTTCAGCTTTCAGGTAGAGAAGGCAAAAGGCCTCTATGCTGTCTGTCTTCCCTCGAAATAGAAAAGAAGCCACAAAGACACTGCTGTCCCTCGGTATCTCGTGTTGTCCCTTCAAACCTGTGACTCAAGTGGACATACCCATATGCAAACAGACCAGAGATCAAAGCCATGGTGGACATGAACTACTTTTTATTCATAGGCTTACAGAAGATATTGAATTAAGAGGCAGGGTGTTCGTTAACTCTATTTTCCCCAAAGAGCCAAACCTAGGCGGCCTGAAAATGCATCCATTTTAGCCTGCATTTTGCACAATTCGCTTTCATATACAAAGTATTCTTATTTTACCTCTAAGTTATGCATTTGAAAGACATAAAAATGGTACCAAATGGCATACTGGCCTATTTTATCACAGGTATACATTCTTGATAGTCAAAGGGATCGATGGGGAATGCATAGTTTCCTACTGGAAAAGGTAGATTTCATACAAGCTATGGAGATAGTAAGGAGAAGAGGGCCTCGGTTTACACCTCAAGAGCATTCTCGTCCATCTTTATTGGGATTAGCATTCAAATTTAGGTATTATTCACTGACATGGTGACGACTGGCTGGTCATTCTAGGCGCTGCTTGCCTGGCCGAGGCAAAGGAACTCCTTAGCAGACTCTTTCTCCCAATTCATCCCTGCTTTCCCGAAGGCGTTCCTCTCTCAGCCACCTGCTCTGCATTCCCGCCCATCCCCTTTCCACTGTCCCCAAGAGCCAAACCCCCATCCTCACCGCAAACACAACCAGACGACTGCACTCTATCCTAGGGCCTTTTATGGATTTATTTTCTAGAGATTTTTCTTATAGGGTATGCGCATTCACCGGAGAGACAGAGAAAGACAGAAAGTGAGTGATCATCCCCCAGAGGGATGGCCATGCCACAATCCCTCCTCCATTCTCTTTCCAGGATCTTGGCCATGCACGTGCACACGCGCACATGCCCCTGGCGTGTAGCTGGGTCCGGGATTCAAGCTGTGGCCCCGGGGCTTTGGCTGCTTCGTAACTAAGGGTCTGCCTTCTGCAGCCGCTGGTGAGGGGCTGCTAGCTCTATAGAAGAACCAAAAAGCCTGCTGGAGAGCTTTTCTTTAAGTGGTGTGCAAATGCACTCTCTCCTGCACACCTTTCTGTCTCTTTCATTATCCCCCCAAGCCCGAGGAACTTCCATTGTGCATACTCCTGGCAGCCAGACCTCCAGCAGCCCATGCTGATTTTTTTTTCTAAAAATACACAGATGCTCACTCCATGCGGAATAGGAGTGCAACACTGCCATTTTCCGGTGTGCTCCCCGAGGGCTGACGACGGCCAGGAGCCATTCATCATCCATCCTGCATTTGGGTTTTAATGTTTTCCCTCAAAGAACTCTTTGCATTTGTCTGGTGGGCGCTGGTGACGAGAACCACAGGTGCCTGGCCCTCAGCATCCTTCCCATGGCTATGGGGGTGAAGGAAAGGTGGAAACACCCACCAGCTGGAAATCCTCCTCCGGACAACAGAAACCCATCTGACACTTCCGGAGGACTTCCCAGGGTGGGCTCTGGCTGTCACAGCAGTTGCCTCTGCTTGCTAACTGGCAAATGCACCAGTTTCAGCTCGGTTTTCCTCCTGGCTGTGCCGATTTTGCCACACTTCTGTGTCATCTCAAGGTGCTGCTATATTCGAAGTAATGATAAAAATGCAAGGCTCTTTTTCAGGGTGCTGCAGAGTGCCAGAGAAAGACGCACAACACCTGCTACTCAGAGGGAAAAGTCTGGCTTTGCCAGTCACAACCGACCACCATGGTTAAGTCACCCCCTTCCGTCCTGTGTTGATTTCCCTCTCTCTGGAATTAAAATAACACCAGCCCTCCAATAAACCGAAATTATTTCTGACCTTGGGATGGACACAAATGTACACTGGAGAAAAGGAAAGCTCTGTCAAAATGCAAGGTGGGTTTATTACCCTCTGCCGAGGGCAGTGCCCTTCACATCTAAGGCTGGTTTTTAGAGTCTTGAGAAGAGACCTAGTCCTGACCCTATGGGGTCTGGGCACAAGTCCTTGCTCTAAGGCGCTGACCGCGTGGAGGGAACTGTCCAAGAGCCTAGCCAGAGAAGACACAAGCTGAGCCAATGAGCACCAGCAGGTGACAGGAGGGAGAAAGCAGCCAGGGGCCCCTCCAGCCAGTCTCAAAGGGGACCTCCCATGCTCCTCTGCTTTGGGCTTCAGTGGTGGTTGTTTGCTTGGTTTTTTGTTCTGCATTATTACTGGAAGAAAACTTCTTACAGAAATTGTTTTAAAACTTCAGGAAGTGGAGGGAGCAGTAAGATTAACGAAGCAAAGCTTCCACCACCTTCTGCCAAGAACGCCTATGCTCCTTTGGTAAGCCGGCCAGGAGTATATGCCTCCTCCACGGCACGGACACCCTGGAGACCACAAGCTCTGTTCTTGCATGAAATTCTTCAGACAGCAAACAGGAGGATGACTGGATTGCAGATGAGGTCGGTGACCACCCACCCTCTCAGCCACCCCTCCAACCTGGTTCAGTTCTTTCTTTCTCCCTCTAGTGCTCCGTCTGGACTCCCCAAATTCCCATTCCACGCCCAGGACCCTGAGCTTCCTGGCGTTCAGATTGCAGGCCCTGCGACCCCAGGGGTGAGTGCAGATGGCTTATCCCTGACTCCACCCTCAGAGGTACGGCTGGGAGCCCGGCACCCTGCTCTGCGGTGGCAGCTCTGTGAACACCATCCGAGCTGCCTTCTTTATAGCAGCTAGATTAGGTCACCATTCCAACCCGGTGCAAACGTCCCTACGCCGTGTGCCGAGTACCCACTTCTCCACCTCGACTTGTCCAAGGGGCTCTGAGCTCCAGAAAGAACAGCCCATCTTTCCAGCCAGAGGAAGGGTAGACCTAGCCTGATCCTGGCCTCTGGCTCGGGCCGTGTCTAGTCAAGTCAGACAAACCAGGAGGCCGAAGAGTGCAGGAGGAAGAGGAGTCAGGCTCAGAAACGGAAACAAACCTCCGCTGTGTCTGCTTGGTGCTCAGAACAGTTCAAGCCACAAGGCGTCTGTGAGTGAGTTCCGCGGTCTGGTAGACTGGATGCCTCAGCCTACGGCCCCAGAACATAGCCAAGAGCCACAGTGACATCGCACCGACGCGTCATTCTCAGAGTGCTATTTATCGCCTCGTCTGTACTGCTCAGAAGCCACAAAACAAGGAACACAGGCGCACCCGTGGCAAACCCTACCTGCCCGGAGAGGGCAGCCGTCGTGGGGAAAGGGCACTCGGGGACCACGCGGTGGCGCTGCTTCACGGCTACAAGAGCAATCACGGGGCTGCTCTGTCAGAGCCTCCCCTACCAACATCCACCCACACCCTCCAGCAGAACACCCACTAGGACCTCCCGCAAAAGCAGGCCCGCGAGTTCCTACTGGTCGCACCACCGAGGCCCGTATAGACACAGGCCACGTGGTCTCGCATGTGGATCTGGTCCACGCAGTTGGCTTGCCTGGCTCCGAAGCCGGTCCCTACACAGGATAACCTACTGGCAGCATGTGGCCCTGGGGAAGCGCGTGGGGGCTGGGGGCGTCCTGTGACAAGTGCTGGGACAGGAGGAAGCGTCCTGGTCTGGAGGGGCCCAGCTTGTGATCTGGGGACGGCAGCAGCGACGCAGCGAGGGCCAAAGCCGGACGGCGACGCGCAGGGAGGGAGGCGGTGGGCACGTGGGCATTCAGGGATTGGAACATGAAGTCCTCCAGACGGCAAGGACATGCATGAATCAGAAGGCCACCTCTGGACTTCAAAGCACATCGCGATCTGTGGAAAGTCCCTTTGACTCCATAGAAACCTCACTTCAAAAGCCCTACCCCAAGCTCACCAAACGGAAATACCTGGCCCAGCCCTCCGAGGGGCAGGATGAAAAGCACCGTTCGGTCTCCGGCCCGTCTGTGGGTAACCCTCAGCTCAAAGCATGGGTTCAGAGGGCAGCGGAGGCTTGGGGGCATCAAGGAAGCGTGATTGCTGCAGCCACCTCGGGGTCAGCTTCAAACTGCGAGGGAGAGGGGCCAGCGCCTTTGTCTCCCTTCAGAGCCGACGACCCGTTCTGGGCCCGGATCTGTGTCACCAGGACATCTTCCCGTGGTAGAGGAAGCAATGTCAGACATTCCACTGTCCCGCCCCAGGACGAGCATCCAGGGGGCCAGGAATACCACGGTGCTGAGGAGGAGCATGCAAGAGGGCCGGGTGTCACTTTCAGAGAGCCAGCAGGACAAAATGGCCCTGCTGATTGTCGCCAGGCTTTTAACTCACCCTCCGCGCACCTCTGAGGCTAACATGGAATGAAAAGGGCCCGTAGTTTGGTTGTTTCTGTTTTTGCTTTTATTTAATTTATCAGAGCTACCCCCTCTTATCCCATTTTCTCTTTCCTCCTTAAAAAGAAAGATAGAAGGAAAAGCACGTTGCTTTTCCAGATGCTAAGAGTAAATGCTGACCGCTTTCTCCCCAGGAATTACGGACTGACAGATGTCTTTGTAAATGGCAGGATGGGCATGTCATGCAGTTAGCCAAGAAATGCAATCCCTGATTAAAATGCGAGTTCTACCAATCTGCACACGTCTAACTACTCCCCCAGTGCGTTTGGGATGTCCGAGCTCTGAGCCGGGCTCGTACTTTTATTTTTCCCCTTCTCACTCCTCTCTCGAGAGACCTAAGGCTATATCTCTTTTCACTTCACCGATCACACCCTCACAAACTTAAGTCCACAATGATATGTTCGAAAATCTTTGTTTTCCCTTTGAAACTGGATGCAAAAAAGAAATCTCTCCGGTCGGTGGAGACCGCGGTGAAGGAACGCGGGGCCTGCACGTAGATCTCCTTAAACTTCTTGAAGAGCTGCTTCTCCTTATCCCACTGGTAGATCTGGGAGAACGTGTAGTCACTGCCCAGGGCCAGGTAGTGATTCTCTTTAAAGGAGAAGGGCTGCAGGGTCATGGCGCCCCGGGACGGAAGCGCCTGGATCTCCACGAACTGCTTGCCGTTCCACCTCATGATCCTGGAGTCCCCGATGAAGCGGGTGAGGGACAGGTACAGGCTGTTCTGCATCCTGAAGCTCTTCACGGCCAGCACGTCCTCCATGTTGGGGATGTCGCTGTGCGGGACGAACTTCTTGGAGCTTTTGTTCCACTGCAGGATGATGGGGACCTGGGAGCGGCTGGACAGGATGAGATGCGACTTCCCGTCTATGTCGACGAACTCGGCATCCGTGTCCCTGAACCACTCGTGCAGGGACTGGTAAGAATAGAAGCCTTTGCTGTTCCATTTATACACAGTCGACAGCCCCGCTTTGGAGCTGTCTGCGATGACAAAGAACGTCTCGTCTTCGATCTGAAACAGCTCGATGTCGTTGGGCTTGGAAATACGCGAGACCTCGATGTCCTGGAACTTGACGAACTTGGTCCAGCTCTCGTCGTATCTGTAGATGTGAGAGCCGCCAAAGAGCTGGGCCACCACCACGAAGACCTGGTCGTCTATGAGGATGGCCTTACAGCCCACGATGGACTGCCCTGCACCCCGAAAGAAAGAGGGATTAGTGTGGCCACAGTGTAAGCACACCCCACAGCGAGACTACATCTTGGTACCCCATTGGTGGAGATGCAAAATGGTGCAGCCTCTATGGAAAACGTGGGGAGGTCCCTGGAAAATGAAACACGGAATGACCCCATGTCCCTGCAATTCCATCTCATGCTATGTACCCAAAAAACCAGAGAGCATTGGTTCAAAGAGATAATTGAACACCAATGCTTCTGAAAGAATGCTTGAGTACCCCCCAAATCCATATGTCGAAACCCAGTCTCCGACGTGATGGTATTTGGAGGTGGGGGCCTTTGGGAGGTAATTAGATGGGATCCACAGACTTTTAAAGGGACCCCAGAAAGGTCCCTATGCCCTTCCACCGTGTAGACACACTGAAAAGACAGGCAATTTCGAAGACAGACCTGGAATCTGGTGTCTTGATCTTAGCCTTCCCAGCCGCCAGAACCAGGGGAAAGAAATCTCTGTTGGTACTAAGCCACCCAGCCTACGTATGGTGACAGGGGTCATAACACATGAAGAGACCCAAATTCAGAGCATCTTTATGCACAAAAGCCAAAGACAGAGGCAACCCCAGTGTCCACCTACACGTGAGGAGATGAACTAAACATGATCTATCTACCCGATGAAATCTCATTCAGCCTCACAAAGGAAGGAGACATTGGCTATGCCCCGGCATGGATGAACCTTGAGAACACGATGCTAATGAAATAGGCCGATGACAAATGCTGGAAGATTCCATTTATCCGAGGTACCTCAAGTGGACAGATGCCCAGAGGTGGAAAATAAAAGGTCAGCTGGGACCAGCAGTTGGCGTTATGGCTATGTCACTGGACTCCCATATAGCCAACTACGGTTCGAGTCCCGGACCCGGTGGCTTAAACTCACGTTGGGCACATGTGCGTATGTGTCCGAGATCCCAAGAGGAGAATGGAGGAGAAAGGATTGCGGCGTGGCCATCCCCCGTGGGGGGTGATTTCTCACTTTCTGTCTCTCTGTCTCTGTCTGTCTTTCTGGAGAGCGCACGTGCCCTATAGCAAAAACCTCTCCCCCCCACCAAAAATAAGGATGGCTGCCAGAGGAGGAGAGTGGAGAGCTATCAGCTGTTGTTGCATGGGTATTGAGTTTCAGTTGTTCAAGACGAAAGAGTTCTGGAGATGGAGCCCACAGCAACGTGAACAGGCCTTACACTACTGACGAGTACTGTAAAAAATGGTTACAGTGGTGAAGTTTATGTTGTGTGTATTGAGCACAACTAAATCTTTTTTAAAAATCTTTTAAAATGTGCCTTCATAGAAATGAGCATGAGAGGTCATTAGGGTCTCTGGAGTCTCAGAGACAGAAGTACGATTCAGGAGATTAACACACCAAATGAACTGTCTTCCTACCATTAAAACATGCACGTTAGCTAGCTCAATTTCACCATTCCACAATGTACATGTATTTCAAAGTAACTTTGGTACACAATGAACATAAACAATTTTTATTTGTCAATTAAAAAATACATTTAAGGGACCAGCAAGTGGGATAGTGGTTGTGGTGCTGGACTCCCACATGGTCAACTGTGGTTCGAGTCCCACACCCAGCAGCTGGAAACTCACACCAGGTGTATGTGTATGCATGCTCAGATTCCTGAGAGAAGAATGGATGAGAAGGGACTGCAGCATGGCCATCCCTCCTGAGGGTAATATTCTTGCTTTCTGTCTGTCTCTGAGTCTCTCCAATGAGTGCACATGCCCTATAGCAAAAATCTCTCACATAAAGAAAGAAACAAACAAACTTAAACTGGGCCAGCAGTGTGAAGGTTAAGGCACTAGATCTCATATTGGGACTGCGATGTGGCCATGCCCTCGGGATGTGATGTCTCACTTTCACTATCTCTGTGTCTCTGGTGAATGCACACACTCTATAGCAAAAGAATCTAAAACTCTAAAACTAAATGAAAAATACATTTAAAGCATTTAAATCCTTAAAAATAAATTCCCCATCCCATATGGCATAACAAGGCAATTAAACAAGCTTTTCTTGGTGGGGAAAGGGGAGGGGAGAAAAAAAAGAAAAAAAACAGAAACTCGGAGTCAGGTCTCAGGAGTTGGAGAAACGGAAGTTCTGAGGGCTCTCAAAGACATCTGGACTCCTGACTTCCAGAAGACCAAGGAAAGCAAGTGGAGGCAGATGAGTGTGTGTTCATCCTGTGGGCCTAGCCCAGGTGGCCTGGGGTTCGAGCCCCAGCCCCACACCTCGTAAGCTTTCTGACTCAGTAGCAGTTAACACAAGTACCTGGGCTTGCGCCTCCATGCAGAAGTGGAGGCTGAGGACCTTAAGGCGACTGGGGATCAGTCAGGGGCTCCTCTTTAGTGCAGCGCACCACACGTAGGCAGGGGTGGCAGTGGTCAGTAGCTATCGCACTGAATAACTGAAGCGGTTATCTTGACAATCCGAAGAGTTTTGCCCCTAGTGTTCTCCCCCAGCAGGTGCTTAACAGACACCTATGGAATGAGTGACAGACACCCGGCAGACCCCAGCATTGGAGCTGCTCAGACAAAGGCAAGGCTTCGCTCTGCTCCCACCTCCTACCTGGGCAGAGAGGGGAGAAGCAAAGGCAGAGAGACCAGCTCAGGACCAGCAGGGGGCATAACAGTTATGTGACTGGACTCCCATGTAGGCAACTGCAGTTCGAGTCCCACACCTGGCAGCTTAAATTCATGCAGGGTGCCCAAGATCCCAAGAGGAGAATGGAGAAAAGATTGCAGAGTAGCCATCCCCCCGTGGGGTGATTTCTTGCTTTCTGTCTCTTTCTATCTCTCCGCTGAGTACACACATCTTATAGCAAAAAATCTTTTTTTTTAATATTTTTATGTAACTTTATTTTAATTTGACTAGAGAGGGACAAAGTGAGAGAGAGAGAGAGAGAGAGAGAGAGAGAGAGAGAGAGAGAAAGCCACCAGGTCAGGGACTCAAACCACAGTCGGCCATATGAGAGAGTCCAGGACCCTTAACCACCATGCCACCTGCTGGCCCAAAACTCTCTTAAAAAAAAAAAGAAAGAAAGAAAGAAAAAGAAAAGAAAGGAAAGAAAGAAAAAAATCAAGAAAAGGCAGAGAGTCCAGCTCACCCCTCCCTTCTCCACGTACAGGAAAAGACGAGGCGGAACAGAAGCCCCTGGCTGTCGGAGCGCTCTCTCAGCTCCCCGCTTGCTCTTCCAGAGCCCCAGTGCCACCGCTTCCCCACACATTCCACGCCACCACGGGGCAGCTCCTGGGAAGGTAAACTCAGCCCTAGAGGGGCCAGACGGCATCTCCCAGCGTCCGGATGTGCGTCTCACAGACCTCTGGGGGGCTGCAAGGTGAGCCTCACTAGCAGCTCTGCTCCGGAGGGGTGGGATGACACACTCCGCCTCCCCTCACCCCTGCACCGGCTGCAAAGCCACTCTGCTTGAGAGCTCTAGATGCCTCCCGGGGCAGAAGTTCCACCACACATACTTCTCACTGCCACAGAAAAATGCCGCTCTAATGCCGCGTCGGGAGCCTCCAAAGGACACCCTTTTGTGGGGCAATAATTGGGCTTTGGTAGCACCGTTTTCAAAGCTGGCATTGTGGTCAGATTGCACTTCGATGAGAGAAGTCTTTGAAAGACTGGCTTTATTTTCTGTACTTACTTTAAAAAGTAAATATGCAGGGACCAGCAGTTAGCGTAATGGCTATGTCGCTGGACTCCCACGTAGTCAACCGCAGTTCACATCTCGGACCCGATGGCTTAAACTCACACTGGGCGCGTGTGCGTGCGTGCCCAGGATCCCGAGAGGAGAATGGAGGAGAAGGGATTGCGGCATGGCCATTCTCCCTGGGGGGTGATTTCTCGCTTTCTGTCTCTCTGCCTCTGTCTGTCTGTCTGTCTGACGAGCGCATGCGCCCTATAGCAAAAAAAAAAAAAAATCCTCTCCAAAAGAAAAGTAAATATGTAGACAGTCCGTTTTTAGTAGTGCTAAGACACTGGGGTACCAAGATGACAGTGAAAGCAGCCTTAACCAGAACTAGCAGGTGGTGTGGTGGTTGAAATGCTGGACTCCCACAAAGGTGAACCATGGTTCAAGTCCCAGACTCAGCAGTTTGACAAGCACATCGGTATGTGTGCACGCATGCCCCAAATCCAAGAGACTAAAAGAGAAGAGATTGAGGCATGGCCATTCCCCTGGGGGGTGATTTCTCATGTTTCTTCTCTCTGTCTCTATCTCTGTCTCTTCCCAGTGAGCACACATGGCAAAAACCTGAAAAAGTTTATTTTTAAAGAAAAAAAGAAGCATTAACCAGCCAGGCAGTGTGGGGTTCCGGATGTGGTGGCTTAAAAACACACCAGGCGGGGCCAGCAGGTGGCATGGCAGCTAAGAGCGCTGGATTCCCATGTGGCCAACGGCAGTGTATGTGTGTGTGTGTGTGCGCGTGTGTCTGCATGTTAGTTACCAATGAGAAGCTGTAGGATGTGGGTGTGTCTGCACGTTAGTTAACGAAGAAGCCGTAGGGTATGTGCATGTGTATGTGCATGTGTATGTGTGTGTGTGTGTGTGCGTGTCTGCATGTTAGTTACCAATGAGAAGCTGTAGGATGTGGGTGTGTCTGCACGTTAGTTAACGAAGAAGAAGCCGTAGGGTATGTGCATGTGTGTGTGTGTGCGCGTGTGTGTCTGCATGTTAGTTACCAATGAGAAGCTGTAGGATGTGGGTGTGTCTGCACGTTAGTTAACGAAGAAGAAGCCGTAGGGTATGTGCATGTGTGTGTGTGTGTGTGTGTGTGCGTGTATGCATGTTAGTTACCAATGAGAAGCTGTAGGATGTGGGTGTGTCTGCATGTTAGTTAACGAAGAAGCCGTAGGGTATGTGCATGTGTATGTGTGTATGTGTGTGTGCGTCTGCATGTTAGTTACCAATGAGAAGCTGTAGGATGTGGGTGTGTCTGCACGTTAGTTAACGATGAAGAAGCCGTAGGGTATGTGCATGTGTGTGTATGTGTGTGTGCGTGTGTGTCTGCATGTTAGTTACCAATGAGAAGCTGTAGGATGTGGGTGTTTCTTCACGTTAGTTAGTGACCAACCCAACAAAGCCAAGGCCATCACCAGCTGCTAGAAAGTGCTGTCTCGGACTTCCAGAGGGACCACGGGATGTTCAGAGTGACTTCTCCGCTCCCAGAAAACGCCTGACGACACAACACTCCGCCCTCTCCCTTCCCAGACGGGGCGCCCCTGAGGCCACGCTCTCACTGATAACCGACCACGCGGAGAGCAAAGCTGAGCCCACGCGGCTGGGCCACGACCCGACTCGGACCCTGTGGGCCAGCCGCGCCCTCCACATCACAGAGAGCGCCCCGTCCCCCGTGGGCTGGGGCCGTGCGGCATGAGGCGCCCACACGGAGCGAAGGCAACGCACCTGTGATGTTGTCGTGGCTCCGGAAGTCCATCTCGATGTGGTCCCACTCCAGCACCATGCAGTTCTCCATGCTGGGCTGGGCGATGGCCACGTACACGTCGTTCTTGGAGCTGAACGTGTCCACCGACACCGACTGGAAGGGCAGCGTCTGGTGAACCACGAAGTCTGGGATGGGGAGAACGTGGCATGAGTACGACCTGCGGACACTGCGTCCACCAGGGCCCCCGCCCTGTCGTCAGTTCCCACGGGGACCGGGCAGGCCAGGGAGGCAGCACAGACAGCAGCCTGTGCTTCCCGGGGGAGGGCGCAGGGGCCCCGGCTCCCTCGGGACTACCGCGCAGATGCACAGCCCTGGGACAGCTTCCTGTGGGTAACCGGCCCCAGGACTGCGGCTAAAGGACCTTGGGGCTTTAAACACACTTGGTGAGACTTGGCTTTTTAAAAGACAAGACAGGACAGATGCTGCAGAGCCCCTCCTCTTGAAACTCTCACGCCAACACTCGATGACAAGGGGCACCACAGTCCAGTTCATTCGGGGACACTGTGTTTCCAGCCTGCCCTCCAAACACCCACCGCAGGAAGAGAAGCCCTGTTGGCTTTCCTTTGACATGGGCTTCTCAGACTTCCCTGAGGGTGGGACCCCTTCATTCCCTGACACTCTCCAGGGGGCTGAGGCCCATGTTGGCGAATGCCACCGCAGACCTAAAACAAACACCACAGTCCCCACCCGGCATGGTGCACATTTGGCAACAAAACCTTCCCCTCTGCTGCAAACTCAGAGGTTTGGGGAGCCCGCAGTGGGGGAGTTAACCCACAGGCGCTGCTGGCTTCTGGACTTGGGGTGGGGGTGGGTGATGGTGGTCCCTCAGGTGCAGACAGTGAGCAGGCACAGAACCCTCCCGTCTCGGCCCGTGTCCTCCCTCAGCGAGGAACCAGTGCTCTTGTGCAGGCTGTCCCTCTGAGCTCCTGCTGACCACTGTCCCGAGTCTGGGCAGGGATGTGTGGTGACCAAGGAAGAGGGGGAGGCCCCGGGAGCAAGGGTAACTGCAGTGGGCTATCTAGAGAAATCCAAGGAAGAATCTCAAAACAAACCCCAAAACCCAGGAAACCCCCAGTGACAATGTTCAAGAAGTGAAGTTTAAGTTTAAGCTCTCTCTCCGGCCATAGATGGGAGTGAGACGTGGGGCAGATGGTGGGCCCTGGCTACGGAAGCCGTTCCCACGCGGGCAGCCCGGCTCTGCCCGCCTCTTCCCACCCCCACCTGCGTCCCAACTTCACGCCTCCAAAAAGCCTTCCCTGACCAGCCCAATCCTCAAGCCCCTTTCCTGACTCGCTGGGCTCATAACCAGGTGCCGTTATGTGCTCTTACTATTCACCACGACACCAGATAATATCAGAGTCAGATCTGGAAACATGGACTGAGCTGCAAGGCCTGCCCTCCGCGGCCACTCTGGGACCTGGGGCAAGGACCATGGCCTCCTCTTCATCATCGGAGAAATGAGGGGACCATGGAACCCGTGCGGCTGCTGTAGGAACTGAACGCAGGACGGGCCCACCACGGGCTTGCCCGACAGCTTTAGACGTGCAACACGCACAGTCCAGGCGATGGCCCCTGCCCCACCCCGAACCACCTCCCCGAAATACCCGTGTTGCCTGATGCAAGACTAAGGCAGAAAAACGCGAGTTTCCACTCATTCTTGCGGGCACTGGCGGAACCAGTTCCGGAGCCTGAAAGCGCCCATGGACTCCAGGAGGCTGTGGGGGTTTCTGCGCTCACGGGTAGAGAAAGAGACGACGCAGCAGAACCACGCGCTCCTTTTCCAGGACCTAATGGACTCAGAGACCCCAGCTGCCTTCTTCCATCACGGCCGAGATGCTACAGACCCGCTCCTGCATCTCCGGCTGCATCTGTGCCATCCAAGCCCGCTAAAGGTTCGAAGCACTTCCGCGGTGCCCACAGCTCACTCGACCCCTCGTTCCCAAGGGTCCCCCAACTGCGCTCTTCAATCTCAGAAACATGAGCACAACTCGGGCCGATTACGCGGCAGACCAGTAAGTCTCCATTTTTACAGACGCCTCTTAGAATGAAAAAGAGCTGCTGGCATGCGGACACTTCACAAACCTAGCCTTTCCAGCTCCTGTTTTCAGTTATTTCCCCAAAACAGCGGTTTCATAGTATTTTCTATATACTGACTATCTGGTATACCAGACTATGAAATGTGAATTGCAAATCTAATTCATAGGAGACCCCTCCTTCCGCCCTTACTCTCTCGCCACCCCACCCCCCCCAAAAAAAAAGAGGAAAAAGAGGAAGAGGATAAAAAGAAAACCAACGATGTGTACGTTAGTGTGTGTCGAAGAAGGGACCGAAAGGATTTATAATCTTCTCCCATCCCCATTTAAATTTCCCTTTCACCAACGGCAAAGCGCACATTCATTGTGGAAAGACCTCAAAGAACACATATACTGATGTGACATTAATTTCCCGTGTTAAAATATTAATGGCACGCCCCGCCGAAAGAACTGCCACTGCCATTCACACTGGATTAAGCCCGTGATGTCAGCGGGACCCTTCCCGTCTCGGCCTTTCTCCCCCTGGAGTCCGCAGATTTTTACGTGGCTATTTATAGCACTTGCAGGAAATAAATTATACATGATGCCGCTCCTAGTGGGAGAGAAACTGCACGTGAATGCATTATTTCTCTTTGCATTTTCATCAGCCCTGAAACGGGGGAGTAACAAGACAATTAGGATGCAAAATCTACTCCCTCGAAGGAATTCAGTGAATTATCCACCTAACACGGGAATCATCGGGAGGGAACGGGATTTCTGGCGCGGTTAAAAATAGACTTGAGGGCGAGGACTGGGAAGGACTGTGGTTACTCTGCAGAGCTGCGACAGCCCGATGGTGGCTTTGTGGGATTAATTACACCCCTTTGGCGAGGACCAGCGTGGTGACAGTATCTTCCTCGCTCTGGGAAAAACAGGGGGAGATGTGTACTCCATTCCTGAAAATCTGAGCCAGGAGGGAAATGTACTCTGGAAATGCTCGTTCCCTCCAGGGAGGACACGACTGCCGGATCAGGAACTCAGAACGCGGCCTCTCCCCTCCGCCTGCCCTCACGCGCGTCCTCCCGGGCCTTGGTAAACCACAGAGGCCAGGGCTTGATCCACCCAAGGCGGTCTGTTCACCTACACTGGGGGTGGCTCACAAGGTCGCCCGGCCACGTGGTCCTGATGGCGGAAACTGTGGGCAAGAGCCAACGTGCTCACGAGGCTCAAAGGGCCGAGAAGCATCAGCAAGACAGAATCGCCATCTCCCTCTTCCAGGAAGCCCTGTGTGGACTTCCGACACTGCAGGAGGAAACTCAGGGAAGACGGATACAGAGACGACAGACAAGAGGCCCTAAATGTGCTAGGGGGTTCGTGCCACCCATGGATTCTTATCAGTTCCTTGTCTCCTCAGTCCCAAGCCACCTCCACTCTGGTCACACCTCACAGAGCCCAGATCATTTTATAACCCATGGGGCCCTAAGATCGGAAGTAACGTTTCTTTCTTTTTCTTTCTTTCTTCTATTTTTACCATAGGGCAAGTGTGCTTGCTGGAGAGAAAGAGAGACAAAGGGAAAATGAGAAATCACCCCCTAGAGGGGAAGGCCACACTGCAATCCCTTCTCCACCATTCTCCTCTCGGGAGTTTGGGCACAAGCGCACATGCACCCGGTGTGAGTTTCAGGTCTCTGGGTCTGGGACGTGAACTGTGGTCGGCCATGTGAGTCCAGCACCTTAACCACCACACCAAATGCTGGCCCCCAGATGTTATGTTTTCTACTCCCAAGGCCCTTAGTAACCGATGTCCCTTCTCCCAGAGATTGACCAAGTGCTCACACACAATAGCCGCATGTGAATAAAACAATAGAAAAGCTGACCATTTCACTTTGGGGTTTAGAGAGCTTTCCAGAAACATGAGAGAAGAGGCAGAGAGGAGCCTCGGCCAGTTCTGCCTTAGCAATTTAATACCAAATGGTCTTGAACCTTTCGGTGCAAATGTCATTGACTACGACCTCTGATTTATTACGGTGGCCAGAAAGGACAATAAATAACCTCTCAGTGGCCTCAGATGACTAAGGGCCACCCGCCAATTACACAGCTGAATAAACTGCTCCACGTCGAACGACAAGGGCATTTCTGAGAGACTTCAGATTTTCTATCAGGACAAAACCGAATCTATAAGGTCCGTTATTACAAATGAAAATATCTAAAAATCATTTTAACTCTGTGGGGCCTCGTTCATGTGTTTGGAGGGCAGTGGCAGGGACTGGCCTAAACGTGATATTTAGTTCTTGGCGTCTTTTTGTCTTTGAATTTCTGAAACTCTTTTCTAAGTCCTCGCCCTGCTGCTTCCCCTAACATACCTTGAGGCGTTGGAGATGTCAACGCTCAGCCTAAATGTTTGTTTTTATGCGTCTGGTAAGCAGGTTTCCTACTGTGGATTGATCCTCTCCTTTAAAATGTGCAAACCACCTAAATCTTTCATATGGAGATAGTACCTGCTTTCCCACAGGCTGTGACAGCAAAGGCAGTGTTAGAGTAATATTTTATCTTCTAACCCGAAAAAGGCACACTCTGAAACCTTAAGGCAGGTCCTGGGAGACAAAAATCAAACTTTCTTTACATTTTTTTCCTCCATACAGATTTTTCCTTTTTTTTTTTTTTTTTTTTTTTTTTTTTTTTTGCTATAGGGTGTGTGTGCTAGCCAGAAAGACAGAGAGATAGAAAGTGAGAAATCACCCCCCAGGGGGGATGGCCATGCTGCAATCCCTTCTCCTCCATTCTCCTCTCGGGATCTTGGGCACACACGTACATGTGCCCGGTGTGAGTTTAAGCCACCGGGTCTGGGACTCGAACCACAGTCGACTCCATGGGAGTTCAGCAACATAACCATTTCGCTAACTGCTGGTCCCCAGATTTTTTCCCTTTAACAACTATCATAATCGTTAACTTCTATTTTCTACTTAGCCAGTGGCTATAACTTACTTCTTTTTACATGGAACAACTTATAGATTTTAAATTCTGGCATTTATTAAATTTAAAATAAATTTCTGGTAAACTTCATCTTATAAAGCAAGAGGACGGCTATAACAGTAATGTGGGCCTCTCTTCACTGGCTTTCCACTACAAAGCCAGACCGATTCTGGAAATGTTCTCATGCCAAATGCACCAGTTTGTACTTTAGCTTTAAAAAAAGGAAGAAACCCTTCGAAAAAATGGAATTTTGTAAAGAATCAAGATTAAAGCCAATGCAATTAACAAGATCCTTCCTAACTATTGAAATATTTTCCTTAACACATCTGAGGACAGAAGTCTGGCCACTTTTTCCTATTTCTAAAATCCCTTCCAGAGGCCCTGGGGTGAGTCACGCCCGTAGACATTAACAGACCATTTTGACCCATTTGATAATAAAAATCTTCCTACATCCTGTTCCTGGCATCTTATAGCTGTAATGGGTGAGTCATGCCACAATCATTAACACCATCATTTTGATCCATTGATAACAGGACTCTTCCATCACCCTGTCCTTGGGACAATATCTTGTGACTGATATACACAAGCCCCCTTATCTCTGTTAAAGTACACTCTTTACTAATTCCTTCTCAAAACTTACAAGCCCTGCTTCCACATGTCCCGCCTTTTTGGGCTAGGCCAATGGAAAGGTCTTCACTAAACTCTCATTCTGAAAATCAAATAAAAGGAACCCTGTACCTAATCACCCCGGAGAGAGAGGCAGGTTTTGCCTCTCTCTCTCCAGGCTTAGGTCACTCAAATTCGTGCTTAAAAATAAACCACATTAATCAATTATGTTTGCAGAATTGGTTATTTCCGTCAAACATCCATTCGTTTCAGTCAGAAGCATACACTTTCTTCAACATAATGATGATAGAAAACATGTACATTAATTTCTCCCCACTCCCTGACGACAGGTTAACAGAAAACCAAAGGGCTTATTCCAAGTATTTCCTCTGACGATTCAGGTGCTGAATACCTGTGGTCGTGCATTCATAGTCAAAACTGGTCACATCGTTCAGCTTCTTTTCCTGATATTCTGGTGGGCCAATGCACAGCACATCGGACACGGTGGAATTCGTCATCTTCAACCACAGATACAACCACTTGGCTTTGCAGTCGCATTCAAATTTATTACCCCTTAAGTCTCTAAAACAAACAAACAAACAAAAACAAAGCACCAACAGATACACAGAGAAACAGAGGTGTCTCACATGGTTGGTGGTAAGATGAAGCTTTAGAATTATTAACATCCTACTATATTAACCCTTGAAGATGGAACAGAAAAAGCTTTTGTACCTAACGCACCCTGTTTTTTGTATTTATGACTGACTTCATTTAATGCTCCTCAGTGCTCAAGGTTTTAACTATATGAAGGGACTTGAAAAAGTCTGTGGAGGGGCCAGCATGTGGTGTGATGGCTGTTAGGTTCCCACATGGCCAACCAGGTCGAAGTCCTAGACATGGCAGCTTGGGAATCACACCAGACACGTGTGTGTGTCTGCCCAAAATCCCAGAAGGAGAGTAAGGTGGTGTGGCAATCCCCCTGGGAGCTGATTTCTCACTTTCCCTCTGTCTCTCTGGCAAGTGCCTGGGCCTTATGGCAAAAACCCAAAAGGAAGGGAAAAAATGTTACTGTGGGCCAGAAAGTGGCAGGGTAGTTAAGGCCGCTGAAGCCCACGTAGGCCAACCGTGCAGTTCGAGTTCTGGATCTGACGGCCTGAAAACATGCTGGGCACGTGTGCGTGCTTGCCTAAAATCCTGAGAGTAGAAAGGGATTGCTGCGTGGCCATCTCCCCTGAGCAGTGCTTTAGTGCTTTCTCACTTTCGCTCTCTCTCCCTTTCTGTCTCTCTCCAGCAAGTGTTTGTGCCGAAAAGGAAACTTAAAAAAAAATTATGTAAAAAATGAAATTAAAATACAAGAAATTTTGAAATCCATTTTTTCTAGAGACACTCGTTTTCATGAACTTTTTGAAGACTCCTTATATAATATCACAGATGACATGTCACTCTCTCTCCAAACTTTCACAGAACTGTCACCCTGCCATGCTGGAAAAGCATGAGGAAGGGATGAAAGAACACCCCAATGTAAGCAAAACTAGGACATTATAGGAAGACAGTTTTCACAAACACAAAGATCTTATTACATGACACCTAGTAAAGTGACAAACATGAGAACAACCAGGGTGATGCACCGTCATGGTGAAGGGAGACCTGCCACCCAGCACGCCTAATAATCTGTTACTGGCCTCAGGGCACCATGTACATTATAGAACGGCAAAATCCAACACAATACAAACTATGTGTTTCCCAATATGCATTCCATTGTTGTAGACTTTAAGCCACAGCGTAGAAGAAAGGTGGGAAGAGGGCGGGGGCTGACAGACAGGGGCACAGCGACAAGCGTTCAGACGCTCAGCTTCATTACTTACAGTTCAATCAGAGAGTCCAAGTCACTGAAGACATCCCTTGGCAACGCTTTTATATGGTTATTGGCCAAAGAACTAGAACCAGAAAGTCACATTTTAATGTAGTTATTATCTCCATGTCCTGTCACCTTGAAGTCCCTTTAAAGAGAGCTAATGGGGGCCGAGGTAGCATAGTGGTTAAGGGCACTGGACTTCCACATGGCTGACTATGGCTCAAGTCCCAGACCTGGCAACTTGCTTTCTTTCCCTCTCTCTCTCTCTCTCTCTCCCTCCCCATCTCTGGTCAAATTAAAAATAAATAAATAAATAAATAAATAAATAAATAAATAAAAATAAAGTTAATAAAATAGTTCTTAAAAAAATAATAGAGCTAATGACTTGAACCAGAGCCTTAAACCTCTTCATCACAACATGATTCCATTTCTAACTTGGGTCGTCATTTCTGAAACAAAGACATGTGTTTAATCATAAAAGATAACATTACAGATGCTAGATCACACCGTAAGTCTTCTTTTTAAAACACTCATTCGAGCTCTTTGCGTACACACGGTAAACCTCAGATGGCGTCCCCTGCTTCCTGGAATAGAGGCCAGAGCCCCTCTGGGGGCATGTGACTCCGCAGTCTAGTACCGCCACTCTCACCCCGGAGGCCGCGTCTCCACTATGAGTAGAGGATCCAGCCACACTGGCCTCCCTGCTCCTCCTCACACTGTCAGGGCATGCTTCTACCCAGAGGCCTCTGCCCCGTGCACCTGCCTGGACAGCTCATCCCCAGATACCCACACGGCTCACTCCACCGACTTCCAGCTCTCGCCACCTTCCCTGACCTCTGCACTTCGCTCTCTGCGTGCTGACCTTCACCACACACCCTCACTGGCTCGGCACAGACTTACACGGCCTGTTTGTCACTGGCTGTGAGTCCTCTCTCTACAGAAGCACCACGAGGACCACTCTTTATTGTCTGCCCATCCACTGCTTGGCCCCAATTCCCAGAACAGGCACAAAGAGGGTACCCAGGAAATCTTTGCTGAATGAATGAATTACATGCTGAAGTGAGAGTGACTAAAGAGAATACTGGCCGGACTGGCAGGTGGCACAGTGGTTAGGGCAGTGGACTCCCATGTGGTAGACCATGGTTCAAGTCCCAGACCCAGCAGCTGAAAACTCACATCGGGTGTGTGTGTGTGTGTGTGTGTCCAAAATCCCAAGAGGAGAATGGAGAAGGGACTGCAGCATAGCCATTCCCCTAGGGGGTGATTTCTTGCTTTTTATCTATCTGTGTCTCTCCAGCAAGTGCACACACTCCAATAGCAAAAATCTCTCCAAAAAAAGGGTACTTAGTCTTGTCCCAAGAAGTTCCTTAGTGGTCTGGAAAAGTGGATTCTGTTACTCTAAAACAGGACTCAGTAAATACTCTTTTACAGAAAGACACTGAGCTCCAGCCCTTACGGATCATGAAATAACATCTCAGGCCACCAGCACGTGTAGGGAGCGACTGACTACAATCTAGTTCATTTTCTCATCAACGAAAGTTCACCAGAAACCATCATGCCTTTGTGCTCTTAGCATGGCAAGACTGTCCTGGTTTGCTCTCTGCCTCCAGAAAGCAGACTGAAATAAACAGCAGCAACACGTTCTCCAGTAACTCCGGACTCTGCAGAGCCCGGTCGGCACCTGCGGAAAACCAGAGTCCACAGCGCAGGGCTGTCGGTGTAGAGACGCTGTGTGTTGACAGGGTGCACACGGAGTCTGTCTAATTGCCCAAGCACCACACTCTGCCGTGACTCAGCCAAGAAACTGATGCCTACTCTAGTTTTCTTCACACATATGAGTCTAAACAGCAAAACGTGTAAATGATAAATGCAGACACGTCAGCACCCGTCTCTTTAAAATGTATATGACATGAGTCCAGAGCATTGCAATGACCTGATCCAGAAAGATCAATTAAATATATTGATGTTCCACCATCGTAGAAGCTTTGGGTCCATTTTTAATGTTCTTGCATTAAGACACCAACAGGGACCCAGTGGATGGTGTAATGGTTACATTGCTGGACTATCACGCTGTGGACCATGGTTTGAGTCCTGGACCCGGCAGTTGAAAACTCACGCTGGGCATTTGTGCATGTGTGCCCAAAATTCCAAGAGGAGAATGGAGGAGAAGGGATTACAACATGGCCATCTCCCCGAGGGGCAATTTCTCAATTTCTATCTCTCTGTCTCTCTCTCTCTCTCTGGTGAGCACATGTGCCCTATAGCAAAAATCTCTCCGTAAAAAGAAAAAAAGATACCAACAGAACACGAGGAGATCTAGCTTCTGCATCATATGTCTTTGCCTCGAGATAGCCACAAATGGTTCAAATCCAGTTTTGTGTACCGTTTTACCATTCTTTTCTCCATGGCTTACGTGTACATCTTAATATGATGGACCACAAACTCAGTATGCCATCAGACTGAAGACATTCCGGAAGTAGCTTTCAGAAACTTAAACGGGGCACTCATTTAGACTTTTGGGTCAATGGTCACTTTTTCTGGCAAGCACAAAAATGTTTTGGCTAATTAAAGGTTATAACTTAGTTAGAAATTTGACTTAACTGGGGCTAGCAGGTGGTGTGGTGGTTAAAGATGCTGGATGCCCATATGGCCGACCACAGTTCAAGTCCCAGACCTGGTGGCTTGCTTTCTCGCGTTCCCTTTCCTTTCTCTCTCTCTCTCTCTCTCTCTCTCTCTCTCTGTCTCTCTCCGGTCAAATTAAATAATAATAATAATAATAATAATAATAATAAATGGAATTAAATAAATATATAATTCTTTTTTTTTTAAAAAAAAAAAAAAGAAATTTGACTTAGCTGAAAGTGATTGTACTGAAGTCGGAGAACATAGCGTGTGGTTAAAGCCAATAAATAAATAAATAAGTAAATAAGCAAGCAGACAGTTCAGCCATTGTTCCGAGTGTTCAATTTGGACTTCAGGAAGCAGAATTATTCAGATGGGCCGTCCACCCTACTCACACTAAATGCTTAACATCTCTCTCTGTTTCCACTTCACTGTGTCTGCACATCCATGGCAGTGACTGCATTTCTGAAACTATTTAACAGCTCCCTACCCCTTGGGCTTTATAAGACTGCCGGAAAACAAATGTCCTAGATTTTAGTTACAGATTGGCACAGCTCCCTCAATACCTAGAAACCTGATCTGTGTTTCCTTACATACGAAGGGAGTCTGTAAGTGCTGGAAAAGTTCATTTAAAAAAAAAAAAACAAAAACTGGGGCCAGTAGGTGATGTAGTGGTTATGGTGCTGGACTCCCATATGGACGACCACAGTTCGAGTCCTGGACCTGGCTCCTTGCTTTCTCACTCTTTCTCTCTCCTTCTGTCTCTATTTCTGTCTCTCTCTGGTCAAACTAAAAAGTAATAATAAAATTAAATTAAATAAGTCTTTTGAATAAATAAATAAAAATCTGATAATTTGAACAAGAAAATTCCAGATAGGGACTTCTTTTTTTATTTTTATTTTTTGGAGAGGTTTTTGCTATAGGGCGCGTGCGCTCGCCAGAAAGACAGAGAGAGACAGAGAGACAGAAAGTGAGAAATCACTCCCCAGGGGGGATGGCCACGCTGCAATCCCTTCTCCTCCATTCTCCTCTCCGGATCTTGGGCACACACGCACACGCACCTGGCGTGAGTTTTAAGCCACCGGGTCTGGGACACGAACTGTGGTCGACTACATAGGAGTCCAGCGACATAGCCATTACACTAACTGCTGGTCCCTGGATAGGGACTTCTTTTTTTTTTTTTTTTTTTTTTTTTTTTTCCGCTATAGGGCGCGTGCGCTCTCCAGACAGACAGAGAGAGACATAGAGACAGAAAGCGAGAAATCACCCCCCAGGGGGGATGGTCACGTCACAATCCCTTCTCCTCCATTCTCCTCTCGGGATCTTGGGCACGCACGCACACGCGCCCGGCGTGAGTTGTAAGCCACCAGGTCCCAGACGCGAACCGCGGTCGACTACGTGGGAGTCCAGCGACATAGCCATTACGCTAACTGCTGGTTCCCTGGATAGGGACTTCTTTAAGCAAGGAATGAACTTCAGAGAGTTGATGTCTTTTCTTTGCTTAGAGGTTTAAAGGGAAAGAAATGGGGGCAGGGGAGGAGGATTGGTCCCGTCTTTAAACACTATATTGGATGCTTTACCCTCTAAATTAATCTCCAGCCTAGAGGGGTCATCTGCAACTGGAAGTAAAGAGGAGATGGAAAACGGAGTTCAGGGGAGGGACACATGGCCCACCACAAGTCACCAAGTGTGTCCTGCTGGCTTCGCTCTGTGCTAGACACGGGAGGAGGGCAGAGCTAACCAAGGTCCTAAGGGTCCTACCCACGTGGAGCTTTCCACCCTGTGGAGGAGATGAAACCACCACCCATGAAACGACGCCAACTAGTATGGCAGCATGGACGGTGAAGCGCTGGGGGCGTCGAGCCAGCAGGAGGGGCCGAGAGGCAGATCAGGAAGGGTTCATGGGGGAGACAGGATTTAGACTGGACTTTGAAGGGAAAGGCAGATTCCAGAAGACCAAAGGAAGAAGAAACAGCATCCCAGGCAGGGAGGGGATGTCAGGAAAAGCCCGGCAGGGTGTGATTTAAGCGACTACAGGGTGAGCACACTAGCCGGACCAGCCTGGGTCTCCTCGCATGCACCCAGAACACTCCAGACTCAACCTGAGGCTTTGTCATTTCCTCTGTATTTGCGCTGTCTGAGTGTCACTTAAAAGAGAGAGAGCCTAGTGCACACACAATACCTGAAATAACAAATGCACAAGCTTGCACATGCAAACACATTGTACATGCACACCTGCATGTCGATGTACCCGCGGACACATATGCAAAAGACAGACACACACGCAAGCACGATACCTGTACGTTCACACCCTCCTGCCAACGGAGGAGCCATACCCAACCTGGCAAATGAAAGTTGCCACCAAGGCTGACTCAGTCACAAGAGCACGTGCTCAGAGCTTCTGCTCAGAAACAAAGCCCCTAAGGCCTGACTTCTGGGAACCAGATGGATCCAGCCGCCACAGCTGTTCTCTTAGCAGACCCTGTCTGGCCACCCAAACGGCCAGCACTACTTAGCAGATCCAGGGGGAATGGAGACGCCTTAGTGAGTGGAGGGAGGGGCGGTGGTGGCGGAGGTAACAGCCCCACTAGAGCACTCACGCAGGGAACAGCTGCGGGCTCTACTGGCAAGTTAACCCATGCACACGGTAAGCCATACCTCGTTCTAACTGCCCCATCTCAGACATGAGGACACTGACGTTCAGAAAAGCTCAAAAATATTAATAAAAGATGGTCTTGAGATGTGGACCCAAGTCTGCATGAGTCCAAGCCCCTAATCTTGGCCCCTGCAGGAATGTGGGGCTAAATCTGGAGGGGGGGGGGATCAAGGATGTTCTAGGAAGAAAAGAAAACTAGAGCAAGAAGAGTCCATGTCGACCAGAGTCTAACATGCTCTGGGGTCAGCCCCGGATGCAGACGCCGGGCTCTCCCACACACTTCCTCATCGGCTTGTTCTACAGCGTTCACTCCGGCAGAGCTTCTGCTGGGGAGGAAGCCAGCGTCAGGTGCTCACCGAGCCTACTGCCAGACCTCGTTACCCAATCAGGGCCTGATGCGGGAGTGACCTCTGGATGGCCATCCTCACACGGTCTCAGTAAGTGACACACCGAAGGCACTGCCACCCGCCTAACACCCCCACTCAGAGCTCCCCAATATCCTCTTACTACCAACAGGCTGACTGTGGAGAGGCCACCTGCGCTCTTACTCAGACACAAAACAGCATGCAAATGGGACCTGGCTCCCGGCTAGCAAATTACCCACAAGACCATGACTAATTTCGCATTTTTATAAACACGACCACTATTTTTTTCCAGTTTTATAAACTGACTAAAGGCGTGTACTTGCTTCATTGCAATATGCCTATTCGAATCAATTTGTTTCATTTTTTTCTCCAGAAAGCTATTCAAAAACCAGCGGGCTTAGCTGACACGTGGATTAATCCAACTTAAAAAAAAAAAAAAAAAAAGGCAATTTGCATTCAAAAGAGAGGAACCACATTCCACATTGTTCTAATTCTGATCCTGTAGTCAACACTCTTCAATGAGCATTTGAGCCTCAGTTTCCAAACCTGTAAAGTGGGGACTCACAGATTATCATGAAAGATAAAGAGAAGGCTCGCTAAGCACCCAGCCCTGTGCCTGGCACCGGGTAGGCACAAGATCGATGTTAGCTTCCTTCCCAGTCCTCCACCAAGCGATGCAGGCTCCTCCAAGCCAGGGTGGCGCTCCTGACCCCACAGCTAATCACGTGCGCCATGAGGGAGATCCGGACGACGGAGAAGACAATGAAGCCGAGTGTGTGAGCACAAGCCGGTGTCTGATCGAGAAACTGCCTAGGAAACCTGGAAATTCGTTTCCTTCAGGGAACGTTACCATACAGAATTAGTCAAGAAAGAGAGAGGCACCGGGAAGTGACTCTTCGCACACACGGTAAAGGCGTTAGGACACTCTTTGTAGGACTTACAGGTGAGTCAGGTCCCGGAGGCCACGAAAGGCATTTCTTGAAATGGTTTCAATTTTGTTCCCTTCAATGAACCTGAGGACAAAAATAGAAAATTAAACTGGATTTTCTCAGCCTAGTATTTCTAAATAGTGATACTGGTACGAGTTTGGGATAAAATCTAAAAGCTTCACGAATGATAAAGGTACACCCCTGAAGATTACACCAGCTACACAGGACTGCACGTGGGAGCAGTAGGTGTGCAGGGACACAGCACACGGGTGTGTCCTGTGTGCCCTTCAGAAGCAGCATGGACTTCTACAAATTCAGAGTTGACCATGTGGGTCAGAACATCTTGGAGGGAGAAAAAGAATGTGCTGGGGAACCAGCAGTTAGCGTAATGGCTATGTCGCTGGACTCCCACATAGTAGACCGCGGTTCGCGTCCTGGACCCGGTGGCTTAAAACTCATGCCAGGCGCGTGTGCGTGCGTGCCCAAGATCCCGAGAAGAGAATGGAGGAGAAGGGATTGTGGCATGACCATCCGCCCTGGGGGGTGATTTCTCGCTTTCTGTCTCTCTGTCTCTCTCTGTCTGTCTGGCGAGCGCACGCGCCCTATAGTGAAAACCTCTCCAAAAAAAAAAAAAAAAAAAAAAAAAAAAAAGAAGAATGTGCTGTACAAAGGTAAGAAATCCTCTTATCTCAGCAAGGCTGGAACACTGCCAGACATTCTTCGTCCCCAGTTCCCTTTACATTTCTCAGGGCCCCGTGAGGCACACTTCCGTGACTGAGCCTTCAGGGGCACCCTGGTTGTACATCTCCATATCCAGTTTTTACTGAAGAAGACCCCTGTCAAGTTGGGCTTCCCACAACCTTGGGTTCCTCAGATTCTACCCACTGAACTCTGAGCAAAAGGGTGATGAGGAAGGGATACTTTCAAGATCTCCAAGCTTCTTGGAAGTAGGCAAAACAGCAAAGTTGCGTGGAGACTAAACCTCATCCTCTGGGCTAAAATGCAGAGGGTGTTGCTTTAATAACACCGGCGTGTCTTATGGCAAAAAAGATAGGGCATGACTGCATCATGACCATTCCCTAGGGCCATAGTTGACTGAAACATTTTAAGTCAAATGTAAGAGGGCCTTGGATGAGAAGGTCTAAGGATGAGACTCTGCAGCACGACATCATTAGTCAAGCACTTCTTCATTCTTGCACGGAGGACTTCCTCATGTCTGTGATGTTAATTACGTGTCTTTTAGCAATAGATTCCAGTATAAACAGAGAAGTTAACTTTCTCCCCAATAACCTTAACAGTAAGAAGAACTGCCCGTGGGGCCAGCAGATGGCATAGCGTTAGGTCACCGGACTCCCACATGGCCAACCGGGGTTCAAGTCTCAGACCTGGTGGCTTGAAATACATGCCAGGTGCGTGTGTGTGTGCACTGTCTGGAGAAAGAATTCCCCCACAGACATCTCGCCTCAAGACACAAAGTCGGCAAGAGCTTCCTTATACCCAAGATGTGTCTGGAATTCCAATATCTACCTGTTGAACTCAAATAAGAAAGCAGAGAAAGGCTTTCAAGACCCTTCTGAAAGTCAGGGGAGGGAATCCCATCTGACAGCAGGTTTAACATTATCACACAGTCACCAAAGACAAGGGTGCAAGGACTTCAGGGGGAAGAAGACGTGCAAGTGAGAAAAGGCAGAAACTGGAATGAGGGAAAAGCTCATTGAAGGGGAAAAAATAAACTAAAGAGACTGTACCTCAAAAAAAAAATACCCTATTTTGCTTTTTTTTGTTTTGTATTTAGGAAAAAATGAAATAAAATTAAACCCTCAACTGCAACTCTCAGGAGATACGGTAAACAGGTTGCAGGACCAGGGAATGAAGCACATGAAATCGTACCCCCCAAAAGAGGGAGGCTTCAGTTAAACATAAGCAATCCTCAGAACCATTCAGCCCTATTTCTGGCTGATCAGCAATCCATGCCTAGTTATGAGAGGTAAAAATATCCAACGCAATTTCCAATTGTGCTTACTCCATGACAAATTAAATGTCAGCGGAGAATGAATGAGGATCCTTCCCTCTTTGTTCCTGTGTCTTTGTCCCCAGCCTCCTCCTGCCACAGCAAGTTTATAAGCAAGTAAACTAGAAAAGGTCAGTGTTGAAAAGAGAACGAGGTTTCCTCTTGCCCGCCACCCCTCAGCCCTCACAGAGAGACTGTTCTAGCAGGAAAGCGACCCAGCAGTTCGGAGAAGCCCACCTCAGCACGAAGGCAAAGCACGAAACTTACAGGTATTCCAGGTGGAAAAGGCCCGCAAAGGCATCGTCCCGGATGACCGTGAAGGAGTTCGAATTCAGCAACCTGAAAACAAGGGGCAGATTCAAGGCAGAAATGCAAAACTTGAGTGGCATGGTGAAGCCACTTCTGAGCCTTTTGCTATGCACTAATCTGTGGTTGAACACGGGCTCCCCTCCGCCTCCGGGCAGCCCTTCAGGTCTACAATCCAACTCGGAGACTACTGGGAGAGACGATGGTGAGAAGATTCCTTTTGGCTCGATTTTCTGGTCACCTCCAACATCCCACCCCTCCCTCCCCTGTGGGTTATAGTAAAGATGACCTGAAGGTTGTTGTCTTAAAAGATGATACTGCTCGGCACAACTAAGTAGCCAGTGAATGCTTTGTGACACTCAGCAATGTAGAATTGGAGCTCTAAACAGACCTAACTCAACTCTCATTTTAGAGAAATTTCAGCCCAGGGAAGTTAAATGGTGACCAAAGTCACCCAGCTGAGACAAAAACAAAAATTCCTTTCTACTATATTATACATACCCATGCAAAATAGTAGGGGGGAAAAGTTTGTTTAAGAAACTTCTCATGGGGACTAGCAGGTGGGATGGTACTTGGGGTGCTGGACTCCTACATGACTGACTGCAGTTCGAGTCCTGGACCTGCAGCTTGCTTTCTCACTTTCTCTGTCTCTCTCTCTCTCTGGTGAGTGCACGTGCCCTATACAAGTTAAAGAGTAATGATAATAATAGAATAAAATTAACCAAAGGAAAGAAAGAAAGAAAAGAAACCTTCAGGGGCTGGCCCTGTGGCTTAGTGGTTCAGGAAGCCAGGTTCCACATGGCTGACCACCTGGTGCAAATCCTAGCCCCGGCAGCTTGAAAAACATGGTGGGCATATATACATGCATGCCCTGATTCCCAACAGGTTGGAGAAATAGAGAAGAGATGATAGCATGACCACGCCCTACTCGGTCTCTGTCTCTGTCTCTCTCTCTCTGATAAGCACTCATACCCTCTAGCAAATTTAAAGAAACCAAAACAAAAACCTTCAGAAGACTCTTTATCACTACTGTTTTTTTTAAATCCGAGTCACCGCTTAAGTCTATCTGGCAAGAGAATATCTAAAATTATATTTCTATCACATAAAAATTGTATTTTCATAGCACTGCCATTCTATGAGAACATAAATTCAGATTTTAAAACATTAAGCATAATATTACAAACACGCATATCGTATCAGGTTGTTGGAAAAGTCATGACGTATTTTCTTCTATGCAACAATGTGTCATGACTTTTCCGACAACCCAATACTTTAAGAACAAAAATACCAGCAGTAAGTTCGTCCAGCATGAGCCGTGATCGCTGTATTCCATCTCCCCATATTTTTCTATAGGACATTGCTTATTCTCATTTTGATCTTGTCCCCAACTTAAGAACCCCATAAAGAGAGGAAGGTGTGTACTCAGGGCTTTGCCTCTCACTGATCAGCCCCATCTTTTATTTTTTAACTGCCAGAGGGTGCATATGCTCACAGGGGAGACCAAGAGACAGAGAGAACGAGGAAGAAAGCACCCCCCACTGGGACCTCGTCATCCCCAATCCCTCCACCCCATCCCATCAGGATTTGGGGTATACCATATATGCATGTGTTTTCAAGCCATGTGGGATCCCACTCCTTAACCACTAGGTTACAGGGTCATCCGATTTTTTTTGGGGGGGAGGGGAGAGGTTTTTGCTATAGGGTGCGTGCGCTCACCAGAAAGACAGAGAGAGACAGAGAGATAAAAAGTGAGAAATCACCCCCCAGGGGGGATGGCCACGCCGTAATCCCTTCTCCTCCATTCTCCTCTGATGATCGTGGGCACGCACGCACACGCACCCGGCATGAGTTTAAGCCACCAGGTCTGAGACTCAAACCGTGGTCGACCACATGGGAGTCCAGCGACATAGCCATTACAACAGCTGGCCCCCGATTTGCTTTTCAAAACTGCTTTTGATCAGCAAACTTTACTGGTCTGAGTTACATGACCACTTCCCCCTGTGACTTAGGCATGGTTCACTGATAGGGGCATGGGGGGCTTTGGGCCTTGGGTCAGAATCTTTGCTTTGTCATTTGGGAATAGTTAGGTAACTTCCCCGAGCCTCAGTTTCCTCATGTCAATGGGAAAATAATGCCCTCCTCCTAGGGACGACAAGAAGCAATATTACACAGAAACACACAGTATGCTGCCTGACCATTTGAGCTGTCAATAAGTTAAAATGCTCCACTTTCCAGAGCAGTGATAAGACTTTAAACTGTCAGTTTTATTTTAAAGTGAGGTGTTTGGAAAACAGTTGGTTTAGGTCAAATTTCGGCCATGCTCAAAGCAATTGCAGGATACAGTCCTTGAAGACAGCAGGTACCAGACTAGGGAAAGGAAAGCCAGCGAGGGGCCTTGAACTTGCTGGGACGCAGCGCACAGGAATTTGAAGATCTGGCCACGGTTTACTCACGGAGCCGGGATATTTTAGTTAGGACCGATACCAAGGAGGTGGAGAGTGCCATTCAAGGACGGTACCTCGGGGACATCCCCCCAGTTTGCAGAGAGAATGCCCCATACTCACAGCAGCTGCAGGGAGGGCAGGTGGGAAAACATTCGGTCCTTGATTTCTGAAAACGTCCCATTGACCAGGCTCCTGCAGGCAGAGGAGTGACAGAACATGTCGGGTTTCCTTCAGGAAGTGTCAGGTGGGATGGGCAATGGGTCCCACGCCCCACCTATGCTGGAACCCTGGCCCTGCGAGTATAACTTAACGCAGCTGGCCAGACTCGTCCCAGGGGCAGGGATGAGAAGAGTCGGGCATTTTCCAGGGAAGTCGATCGATAGGAAAACTAGTCTGAATGACAGGAGCCTTCACCATCAGTCTGGCTCCTCGTGTAGACGCTATCTCAGGCCGTTTAAATCAATCCCCTCAGTTCCTTTCCTCAACTACAGGATGCCCCGGCTGAAAACGGAGGATGACTTCACCCCTGCCCCTGGTTCTGTCTGTGTGGCCTCAGCGTGAACGCTGGCCAACGAGACTCGGGTAGGATTAAGCATTCCCCTTGGGAGCACATCTCTGAAAGACACTGAGAGCACTCCTGACTGAATGCACCGTGACAGTCTGGGGTGTGGGGTGGGGGACTAAGTCCAGACACCTGAACTTGACATGCCATGGGAGGCCAGGCCACTGCAGAAAACAACGGCCAACTCTGGAAACCCAGGCTGGCCTCTTGCTTCCAGGGCCCCAGGCCTTTCTGGCCCCCCAGGACCTCAGCAGTATTTCAGAAGTATTTTCATTTAACATGCTGATCAATTAGGCATGTTTTAAAAAAAGACTGGAGAAGGGGAATTCTAATTTCTGGAATGCTCCATGTCGCCAGACTTGGCAACACTAGGGATGGAATGAGGTCTTCTCTTCCCGCCGGCCAAACTCTCCTGACTCCAGTAAGGCAACGGGTGTCCTCACTCCTGGGGCCAGGGCCCGCCTCCTCCTTGGGTGCAAGGCAGGGAAGGGAGGGCTGGGCGTGAGAAAGCACGTGGACACAAGCACCGTCACCCCAGGGACCCCTGCCTCCACCATGGGCACCCCGGCAGCCTGGCCTGCAGAAAGGGAGAGGTATTAGGGGAAACTGTCCGGGCAATAAAAACACAGCTGGGAGCCCCTTCCTGGCTGGTGGGAGACCCGGCCGCGTGGCCTGGGTGGCTTTGGGGTCCAGGTGAAGCTTCTCCCAGCAGGTGGGTAACTAGCATGAAGCCCTTTTCTGCCTCTCCCCCAGCACTGAGAAAGCGGCCAACCTGATGTGTTGGGGTGGGGAAGGGGGCAAGGAGCCCTCCAGAACTCAGGGCCAGAAGTCCAGTCAGTGCGCCGGGCTAGGCGCCCCACACGCCCTACACTCAAGGGGCCAGTGGGGCGTCCCCTCCATTTGCAGAGACTGCAGGGCTTTACCGGCTCTTCCCAGCCTGCAGTGGGAGAGGTCGGGAGGTGTCCGGGTGCGAACCTCCGCCCCAGCCCGAGCGGGCCAGTGAGGCCTCGCCCTGTCCAGCTTCACTCAGTCTAGTCGTGCTGAGCTGCCCTACGCATGCCCCAACACACAAGCACACATACACGCCCTCTCAAACTTTAATGCACCCCGAATCACCCGGGGACACCAATGCGGTCCCCGGACTCCACTCCAGAGACCCTGCTTCACGGCGGGCCGGGTCTGCATCCGCAGAGCTCTCCCCGGTGGGTCTGCAGCCGGTGACCCGCGGGCCACACTGAGAAACCCAGCCACAGGGACCCGCCTGGGCTCCCAGACTCTGGGGCTCGGGTTCCCTCGGTCCTCCGGGGGGCCCGGGCTCCACCCACGTCCCGTGGCGCGCCCCCACCCGAAGCAGCCCAGGGGCCTGGAGTGGGGTCGGGTCGCTGCCCCCAGCGCCGGAGGCAACTCCCTGGAGGCGGCGGGCCAGGGTGGGAGGAGTGGGGAGGGGGCGGGGGGTCCCACTCACAGGGAGCTGATGTCGCCCGGCACGATCCTGGGCACCCAGGACGAGCCCACGCAGATGATGGACTCCTTCGTGCAGCTGCAAGTGGCGGGGCAGCGCGCCAGCCGCCTCACCTGCGCGCTCCGCGGGACCAGGCTGGCGGCGCCCAGCAGCAGCAGCCCCAGCCCCAGCGCCCCGCCGCCGCCTCTCCGCAGCGCCATGCCGGGTCCCCGGCCCCGACCCCCGCCGCCGCGCCGCGCGCTCGGACCCGGCGCCGCTGCAGACGCGGCCGCCGCTCGCCGCTCTGCCGCCGCCGCCGCTGCTGGCGAGGACGAGGGCGCCGCGGGTGTGGGAGGCCGAGCCGCAGCAGAGCAGCATGCTGGCCGCCTCCCCCACTCGGCGCCCCCACCCGCGCCCGGGCTGCTGGCCGCCGCCGCGCCCGCACTCGCGCCGGCCTGACATCAGCGCTGCGCCCGCAGCCCCGCTCCGGCCAATGGAGAGTGCACGGCGGGGGCCGCCCGGGGGAGGGGGCCTGTCCGGGGGAGGGGGCCTCGCGCCGCCCCTGCCCCCACGCCCCCCTCCCCGGGAGCTGGGAGCCAGGGAAAAGTTGGGTGACCTTGGGGGAGGGGCCGGCCTGCACCGAGACCCCCTAGGGGCCTGCTAGGGGTGGAGCAGCAGACCCTGCAGTCCCTCCACAGGCTCGACATCATCCCCGGAGGCGCTGGGCTCCTTTTGGAGGGACAGAGAAGTAGAGGCGAGGAGAACTCCTGTGGCTACCGGGAAGGGAGACCGACCCGAGCTCTGAGGAGTGCAGGCTTGATTCATTTTGAAGAGGAGAAAGGAAGGGCTTCGGCTGGGGAGACTTTGTTTGCCTTTTGCGGTGGGGCAGGGGGTCCGAGTGCCCAGCACCCCGGGGTTGCCCGAGCCAGCCACCCTTGGGATTGCAGGAATGTGGAGGTTCAGCTGTTCCAGGAGCCCACGCCCTGATCCCCTGGGGCCTGCCTGCCGCTTGCAGCACAGCTGAAAAGTCTGCAAAGTTTTCCCTGGCTGTCCCTTCCCCAATTAGACGACAAGGGATTAAAAATTGTTAGTTCAGATTGAGGGTGTCAGACCCTCACGCCCCTGAACAACGACTCGACTAATCCTCTAAGCAGGTGTAGTTAATATCCGGAATCTCGGGGTGAGAAACTGAAGCCAGAGCTACAGCGACTGGGGGAGGGCTGGGAGCTGGCTCCGATGCACCCCTCTGACCTCAGGTTTGTGCAATGAACCTGATTCTTACCCGCGTCTGTGCATCTGGAAAAAGGGAAGAAAATGACCAAAGTTGAACCTGAATAACAGATAATAGCTGGAACTGCTCCGAGTGGGGAGGCGGGGCACCATCATCAGCTACAACCAAGGAGGACCATTTCGCCCATTAGCAGAAGCCCAGGAAAGGCAGTACCCAATGGGAAAATGCCAATACAGCCGCTTCTTCGGCCATCACTGTGAGCAGATAACCCTCAAGCAGTAACCCCACAAAGGTGCGCCGGTCACAGGCCCAGCACAGAGGTCCAGGAACGGCAGACAGCACGGTCCTGGCAACCCGCTTTCCAGAGGGAGTGAGGTCTCACTGCAAGTCCCTGTTTATCCAGCACGCGGCCGAAAAACCCGGCCTGTATTCATCACATTCAGTTCTCACATCCACCCATTTCATGGCTGGAAAACCGAGCTCAGAAGCGCTTTGGTCTTGCCCAGGGTCACACAGAGAACCCAGCCGAGAAGACTGCACCTGAGAATGGGCTGCAGGCTCAGTCCTCTTGCTGGGGGCTGGCCTCCCACAAATACTTACTGAGCAAGGCCCATGCCGGGGTGGAGGACACAGGCACAGGGTCTGGGGAGGGTAAAGAACCCTGCCTCTCACCTGAGTGACGGCGAGGGGGCAGGTGGGGCAGATGAACTCTGGCCCCAGAACTAGGCAGCTCCGGGTTTGCACCCAGGGTGCCACTGCCCTGGGTAATCCGAGCAAGCTGGGGGCTCCCTAAGCCTTCCTTTCCTCACTGGGAAGCACTGGCTGTGTCCCCCCTTAGGGGTCACATGTGCTGCAGCATCGAAAGCACGTCATGCCACACAGGAGGCCCTGGGGGCTTGGCAGGCTGTCTCTGACTCGGGGTGGGGGGAGTCTCAGGCAAGCCCTGGGGCTGTAAGAAAGTGGGGGCGGGCAGTGAAGGGCGATGGGTTTTCTGGACCTCCGTGCCTGTTGGGGGGCTTCTGTTTCAAGTTTGTTACAGGGCACCTGTGCTGGCTGGAGACAGACCGTAAGGGAAAGCATACCCCTGGGGGGTGTCTGCTCTGCAATCCCTTCTCCTCTATTCTCCCTTTGGAACTCTGGGCTTGCACACACGTGCACCTGTTGTGTCCCTCAAGCCACCGGATCTGGGACTCAAACTGCACGGCTGGCTATGCAAGATCAGCTGCTTCGTCCTCCACCCCATTGGCTGGCCCACGTGCCTCCGCCTGAGTCTCATTCAGAGGTACAGCCCGGTACAGCCCGGCACAGCCGTTCTCAATCAGCAGTGATGGGGAGGGGGGCACTTGGCTGTGTCTAGAGACGTCGGGGGTTGTCACAGTGGGAAGGAGGCTCCAGGCAGGGTACGAGAAGGAATGTGACCAGCGCCGAGGCTGGGAGGGCCTGCCCAGCATCCCGAGAAGACCCTGGGCATGAGGAGTGGCGGAAGGGCAGATGCTAGGCCGGGCAACCCCCTGGCAGGCGAAGCTCCCCGTCCATGCCACCCCCCGTCTCCAGTTCTACTCTTTGCTATAAAACAGGGACGGAGACACCTTCCTCTCTCTCTCCCGACCAGATGTGATTAATCATTATTACGACCGTCTTTGTCCTCCCTGAGTTAGGGCAGCCCCACTCCTCTTCACTCTGACCAGCCGGGAAGTCCCAACAGGACGGGGTGGAGAGGAGTCCCAGTCCCGCCATTGGCAGAGCCGGGACACGGAGCCCGCGCTTGGAAATGATAAGGCGCAGCTTATAAATTAAGATATAAAAATGGAAATGCAGATGACTGGTTTGTTTCCAAGATCTTTGGCAGTTAAAAAAAACAACTTCATAGACGATCAGAGAGACACAATCTGTTTCCAGGAAATAGCGAGAGTAGTTGAAAATGTAGGAATCGTCGTTCGGATGTGTACTCACTTGGGCTGTGTCTCCGTGACACCATCCGAGGGCGGAGGGAACAGTGCGGGTGGGACTGGCCTTCTGGGAGGCCGCAAACCGGCTCTACCTTAGATTATTACATAGGTCAGCAACTCAAGATAGGTTCCTTCACGCACCCCCACATCCCACGACCCGTCAGTTCATTTGGTCAGCGTGGGCTGAGAGCCTATACGTGCAGGTATTACTAAGAAAGTAACGGTGGGGACTAACATGCTGTAAGGGTTAAGTCACTGGACTCCCATGTAGTCGACTGTGGTTCGAGTCCCAGACCTGGCAGCTTAAAACTTATGCTGGGCTCGTGTGATGTGTGCCCAGGATCCCGAGAGGAGAATGGAGGAGAAGGGATGCTGGCATGGCCACCCCCCTGGGGGGTGATTTCTCACTTTCAGTCTCTCCATCGCTGTCCAGTGAGCACATGTGCCCTATTGCAAAAATATCTCTTAAAAAAAAAAAAAAAGGCAGTGGTGGAGACAGACATGATCACCTTTGTCGGGGACAGAATTTAAATAAAAAGCATGCACGAGCGCCCAGGAAGGGCTGATGTAGCGGAGTGCTAAGGGGTTTGAAAACCCACCTGAAAACTGCCTAAGAGCTTCAAGCTGAGAAGGAGCCAGGCAAGTGAAGGAAGGTTGAGAGGAGATGCCCAGGCTAGGAGAGGGGCCAGGTCTGGCCAGAGGTGAGTGCCCGGGAGGGTCTGAATGGCGGCTGGCGTGGCCCCCCGCATAGAGTGTGTGTGGGAGGGCGACAGCGGGAAGGGGTGAGGTCTGCAAAGCAGGAACTTCAGTCATGGAAGACCTTGCAGGCCAAGGCAAGGCGCCTGCGTGATCGTCCGAAAGCCAGAGGGAGCTATTGAGGGACTTCCGTCAGAGCAGTGCAATGACCTCCTTGACGGCCCAACTAGTCCTGGAGAAAGATGGCGGCAGCTGGGATTTGGCTGGTGACAGAGAAGGTGGACAAGAGTGGATGTGGATTGCAGGGGCAGTCCACGTCGGCATCTGCTGTGACGCACCAAGTACTATGCCAAATCCGCACAAACGAGGCGACGTGTGGGCACAGTGTTGGGCACTATTCGCCGTCTAGAGAGGATGGAAAGCACGCAGGGGATGTGCAGAGTTGTATGCAAATCCCACGCCATGTCATGGAAAAGACTTGAGCATTCATTCACAGATTTTGGTACCCATGGAACCGGGTCGGGGGTCCTGGACCCAATTCCCCACAGATACCAAGGGATGAGGTGAGCAAACATCTTAAAGGAAGAGTCAACAGGGCTTGCAGTTAGGTTAGATTTAGGGGGAAAGTTAAAAGAAAGGGCAAGAATATCTCCCGGGTTTTTTTTTAGAGCCAGTGGGCAATGAAGGTGCCATTTCTTAAGAAAAGCCTAGAAGGGGCCGGCGGGTGGCGTGGCGAAGGCACTGGACTCCCACATGGCTGATGGTGGTTCTAGTCCTGGACCCAGTGGCTGGTCATGGTGCATGTTCAAAATCCCAGGAGAGTGGAGGAGAAGGGATTGCAGTGTGGCAATCCTCCCTGGGGGAGGGGGAGGGATTTCTCACTTTCCCTCTCTCTGTCTCTCTCTGGTGAGTGCATGCACCCTATGGCAAAAACTTAAAAAATAAATAAATAATGAAAGAAGAGAGGGTTTACTGGAGAGTGGTATCAAGAGTTCAGTATTAGGGTGCTGAGTTTGAAACACCCATTAAGTATCCATGCGCCGATGTTGAGTTGGCAGCTAGGTTTCCAGCTGGGAGGGCAGGGAGGAGCTGGGGGCTGGGTGTGGCAGAGGTGAAGCAGTGATCCTGTAGCAGCAAGTCCTCAGTGTAATGGCTGATTGAATGAATGCGGGACCTTTCAGGGATACAGACATTAGAGAGAAAACTCCCCGGTGCAATCAACAAGAAACAAGAGACACTTACAGGAGAGTTTGAAGCTAAAAATGCTGAGGTGCCGGCACCTACTTTTAGATCACAATCTTCACATTTGAGACCCAACTGTAAATATGGTAAGAATCTAAGAAATCTCATTATACTGCTCTTCTGCTTCCTTGGGTTTTCGACCAAGCTCCACCTCCACCTTCACCTCCACCCTGGACATCTGTCGGCTGTGGAAAGCATCATTGATGTCTACTACTTCTGGCTCTGATCCTCCCTGTAACCACTAAAGATGGTTAGTCTGGGACCCAGTGGGTGGTGTGGTGGTTAAGGTACTGGATTCCCACATGGTCAACCACAGTTCAAGTCCTGGGCCTGGCGGCACACTAGCTGTGTACATGTGTGCCTAAAAATCCCAGGAAGAGAATGAAGGAGAAGGGATTATGGCATGGCCATCCCCCTGGGATTGGGGGTGATTTCTCACTTTCTTTCTCACTAACTCTCTGGCAAACACATGTGCCTTTTGGGAAAAAAAAAAAAAAAAAAGATATTCCATCCATCCAGACCTCAAAGGCACTGGGTTTGAATGACTACACATTATATTCTCTGGGGCAAATAAAAGATATGGACCTTTTTTTTTTCCTACTAAGATTTTGCCAATTCCTCTTTGACCACATCTCCCACTGTGCCACTTTGGTGGTTGGCTGTTGACCAAATGTAGAAGCTGACTCTGGCTGCCCGTCGCTTTCCTTCTTCATAAACTCAGGGGGAGTCCAAAGTTTGGAATTCATCCTAATCGGCCTATTAAGTTCAACCATGTTCTTGAAGGAGGGCCCGTGGATATCTTACTTGGTTTCCCAGAGTAGCCAAAAAGCACTTGGGACCCTGGCCATAGTTTCTCATGACATTTGTCACCTCCTCCCCACCATAGGTGTAGTAGACACCCATGAGATTTTTGTTATCTGGCATCATCTGCCCTGTCATGACCTCAGACATGATTTTGCCTCAGTTGAAATCGCTCCTTCTCAGCATTCAGTCCCTGTGGCTCCCTTAATGAACACCTTCACCTCTCATTGCACACATCATCTGAAACATTCCAGAACATTCCATGTCCCAGCCACAGTGACTGGTTTAGAGATGAACCCATCACTCAACTGAGGCAATGAGGGCTACCAAAATCCCTTGACAGAATTTTTTCTAGAACATTGGAAAGTGTTACTTTCCATTAACCTAGGGGTTGTGGTGACGTAGTCTCAGAATCCACCTATTCAGAGAAAGGAACCCACGTAAGACAGGGGTGCCAAGAGCATCATTCTGTTCTCGAATCGAACCTCAGTTATGTAAGGTAGCAAAGCCCTTTATTGCTTCACTAGTCTGAGCCTAGGTTTGGTCTCCACAGTTAAGGGGATCCTAACAAGAGTTTTGTCATCATTGGCTGCAGAGGAGATATGCACCAACTTTGAGATGAAACTGAGAAACGTAAAGCCCACAGTGTCCCCAACCTTTGCCTCTCCCTGTGTTTTTCCCTCTGTCCCCAATTTTGTGATGTTCTTTGTTAAGGAAATTTTTCAATTCTCCCTCTCCCCTTTTTGTCATGTCCATTCTCTTGATCATTACTGCCAGAATTTCACCCATTCCATTGGTTTTCTCAAAGAATTAGGTTATGCCTCTTGTTGATCTCTCTATTCTGTCTTGGTTCTTTATTTTATTTCTATATGTTGTTCTCTTTGTCATTTTTTTTTAACTTCTACTTATTCTGAAGTAAAGTGCTTATTTACTTTTTTTACTTCTACTTATTGCTTTGTTAAAAATGTCAGTCAGTTGGGGCCAACCCATGGCCTGGTGGTTAAAGCAGCTGAATTATTATTATTTTTTTATTTTTTGCTAAATGCCCTGTTTATTCTGCAAACAAGGTTCAGAAATGTACAGAAGCAGCTGAATTCTCACCTGACTTACCATGTGGCTGGAGTCCTGGACCTGGTGGCTTAAAAAATGTGCGGTGCGTGTGTGTGTGTGTGTGTGTGTGTGTCCAAAATCCCAAAAGGGAAGAGAGATGGAGGAGAAGGGATCGTGCAGTAACCATTCTCCATGAGAGTGCTTTCTCCATCTCTCTCTCTGTGTCTCTCTGACTCTCCCTGGTGAGCACATGCATCCTCTGGCAAAAATGTTACAACATTTCATTATTCATCACTTTATTGTATGAATCATCTTATTTGCCACTTCATGCTTGTAAGACAGAATGCCTTTAGCAATGGTCTTAGTTCTAGGAGAACATGCCCAGTCTTTTACTTGGATTGACTGCATTAGAAGTACTTCTGGTAGTTCATGGACAGTGGGGTCTGTGAGCTAAGTCACTATCCTATAACAAATTTTTGCAGTCTCAACCTCACAAGTCAACATAATAAATTTTTTCATTTACTTATTTATTTTTTAGTTTTGCTATAGGATGTAGCACTCACCAGAGAGAGATGGGGGTAGGAGGGATGGGAGAAAAATCACCCTCTAGGGAAGATGGTCATGCCACAATCCTTCTCCTCTATTCTTCTCTTGGGATTTTGGGCACATATCCACATGCCTGGAATGTTTGTCAAACTTCTGGGTGTGGGACTTGAACCACTATCAGCCATGTGGGACCCAGCCACCTTAACCTACATACTGGCCCCTACAAGTCAACATACTAATTTTGTGCAAGATTTCCTTATTCTCCTTAGCAAACAAATTTCACAGAAATGTTATCTTCAGAGAACAACTTACAAAAGAGAGATTTCACTTAAATTTCTAAGAATAGTTCCAATCTTCTTTCTTATCCATAAACAATGGTTGATCCAATGCTTAGCATTCTGAAAGGTCTTATGTCCAGATTCTCTGCATTCTTGCTATTGAAGTCTGTGGCCTGTGGTTTCAACTTAATTTAATGACGGCTCAATTATATCTATTTGGAGCTTATCATTTTTATGGTCTACAGCATCGGAGTTATTCTGTGTTCATATACCCTCTGTTTAACCTACCCAGCCTACATCACAATGTGTATCTGAAATGCATTCACGTTTAATCTCCGTGACTGCCTATTCCCCAGGGTTGACTGTGGTTGAACCTAGTGCTCAGGTCAGACCTCATGGGAGGATTTCAGACAGAGTTCCTGAAGTCAGACAATGGATAAAGCTTTCCACTGCTTCCTGCAGGTCTGGCTGTCACCTCTCCTCTTCACCCGAGCTGTGTCCCATAGGAAGAGAAGCTTTGAACCCAAGTGGGCAAGCTTATGTTCAGAGCTCTCCATGCAATTCTGTTCTCTGGGCTCTTCAAAACCTAGGACTAGGAGAAGTGGGCATAGTGGGGAAGTGTGGAAGGTCTCACAGGGCCTGATTTAAATCCCAGTGTTTAATGTTCATCTTCAAGGCCTTGATGTCCTCTTCTTCAGATGGAGAGGACAATGCACTTTGGATTGCTTGGAGGGTGACATCAGTTAAAGACTGAAAACCGTGTATACCCAGGCCTGCTGTGTACTCACAGTCCCAGTGAGTTAGGTGAGTAGTTATCTGCTTGGTCTTTACCTGTTCATTTAAAGCCACACATCTGGATATGGACCTGGATGGATGAATAGATATATTCTCCCTGAGAAGCTTAAAATGTGCCCAGGAACGGGACCAGCAGGTGGCATGGTGGTTAAGGTGCTGGACACTCCCACACGGTAGCCCGCAGTTCGAGCCCTGGTTCTGGTGACTTGCTTTGCCACAGTCCCTTCTCTCTTTCTCTGTCTCTCTGTATCTCTCTGGTCAAGTTAAAATAAATAAATGAATAGCTAAAATTGGATAAATAATTCCTCCCCAAAAATGTGCCAAGGAAATAAGAATTTTCTTTTTTTAAAGAATTATTTATTTAATTTTATTTAGCATTATTACTTTTTTTTTTTAATTTGCTACAGGGCAGATGTGTTCACCAGAGAGATGGACAGTGAGAAAGCAAGTCACCAGATCTGGGACTCAAACTGCAGTTGACCATGTGGGAGTCCAGCGCCCCAACCACCATGCCACCTGCTGGCCCAGAAATAAGAACTTTCCGTGTGAAAAGAGCCTGCTAGTATGTCCAAAGTTTTCTTCCCTAACACTGTTTCCCATAGCCCCAAGGAGCAGAATTTGTGCCCTTTTCGGAAAGCTGGCAAGCTTTGTTTAATTGTTCAGCAAATATATCCCAAGTGGCTCCTGTGTGCCAGGCGTGGTGCCAGCCTCTGGGACTGCTGTGGTGGACAGGGCAGCTCCTGCTGCCTTCAGCCTGCCAGGCACACACAGCAACCCCAGGTGTGCATCTTCACTCTTAGAGTAGCCGTGCCCGACGGCTGGGCAGTATTTCAGAGCCCAGCTAGTGGGCCAGGTGGTAGAGACTCACTCACTCCCCATCCCTGCCCTGCACACAAGGGCAAGACCAGGCCCACCACTGCACCGAGAGGAATTTCCATTCCTCGGACAAAGCTCATGACTCCTCGCTCTGGACCGTTACAATGACACTGGAGCTTAGAATTGATGTGGCTCCTGAAGACTGGAAATTCGGTAGAAGGGTGGGTCACCCATCACGTAAGGAAGGGCAAGGGGTGTGTCCACTGGCCCAAATGCTGACACACAGGAGCCGTCACTACAAGGAGAGGGCCATTGTAAATCCCCCTTTGTCCTCTCAGGCCCTCTCGACTGGTGCCAGGCAGAGGCTTGCCCTCCATGACAAAAAGCACTGGGAAATTTTACGTACCTTCCCTGGAAGGAGAGGCGAAGTAGTCTTCAGGGTACAATGAAAGCCCCTGACCTTCGCAGATGGGCTTCCTGGCTCACAAGGCCTTTCACCCCCAGGATCTCGGTTGCAACTCACGATAACGCTGGAACAAAAGGAGTTTTTAGAGGAAAACGTGGAGGCTTGGAGAGTTAAGGGGCCTGCCCAAGGCCCGGCAGCCGATGCTGAAGTGTCTGCTGTAGGGAACAGAGTCATCCCTCCCTGACAATGAGCCTGAGGATACGGGGCCAGGGAAAAAGTTCAGCACCTTCCACAAGGTTCTAGGAAGGCAGATGCCTTGCCATGCCTTCCTCCATCTTACTTCAAGTTATTCAAAGGCACCCCTTCGAGGTTGGAATGTTACCCAAAACGAACACCGAGTATGACCTTAGAGGGTTTGTCCTGGTGACTTTCAGGCACGCGTCAAACTCCAAGATACCCTCCTTCGAACATCCCAGGGGGTGCTAGCTGAGTGCAAAGCGGGGAATGGCAGGACGCGAGCCTCCTGCAAAGTCCCCTCGACTCCAAATGAGGCCTTGCTGAAGACAAGAATCCTTAGGAGCGAAAACAGACTTGCTGAAGATTGACAAGGACAGAGAGAGGCAAATACACAGTCACCCTTGGAGCTCAGGGGTAAAACCCTGGAGTCGTCAGACCAGAAAAGGGCCAGCTGGAAGAACGGCCCGCAGCCCCCCCCCCCCCCAACCCTCCACAGCCCTCCCCATTAAAGCACACTCTGCAGCAGTCCCTGGGGGGTACCGATGTGAGACAGCACTATTTATTTTTATCTTTTATCCTCTGCGAGGAATAATAGAATTCATCAATAATGTCTTGTTTTTCAACTCATTTGGGAAATCAGAAAGTTTGCCATGAGGACAGCCTTCTCTCTAGTCAGTTTTACTATAATATTTTGGACAATGTAATCACATCTGGGTTTTCCCCAGAAAAGCCAAAAGCGTCTCAGTGTCCTTTCTGGTCACTGAGCAGGTCACCGGCGAAAGGTTCTGATGGCCACAGCAGGACCAGGAGAGGCGCCGTTAGGTCAGCTCCGGGGCCGGTTTCCGCCCCTGCCAGAAATGTGCACTCCTCCTGGAAACGGGGTCAGGCCTCCCTCTGGCTCTTCCCAGGCTCTCTTGGGACACTGGTCTGCAGCGGGTGCTGTTTGGGAAACGGGCCGAACTCTGGTTGAAAGTGCAAAAAGCTTCTGAAGGAGCAACCACTATAAAAAAGAAAGAAGAAAGCAAAGCAAGAAAGAGAAAGAAGAAAGAGAATAAAAAGAAAGAAAAAAAAAAGAGAAGAAAGGAAAGAAGAAAGAAAGAAAGAGAGAAAGAAAAGAAAGAGGAAAGAAAAGAAAAGAAAAGAGAAGAGAAAAGAAAGAAAAGAAAAGAAAAGAAAAGAAAAGAAAAGAAAAGAAAAGAAAAGAAAAGAAAAGAAAGGAGAGGAGAGAGAAGAAGGAAAGAAAAAGAGAAGAAGAGAAAAGGGCAGGAGCCCGGGGCAGGAGGAGCTGTCTGGCTGCAGAGCACACTGGACACAGTCCCTACTAGCCCAGCAGGAACCCTGAAGCAGAGCTGGCCTGGCAGAGGAATCCCACACTTGGTCCTTGTACCATGGCCTTGCTGGCCTTGTCCCAGGCTTCCTGAGAGAAGAGCGATCTCGATTTGCAAGCTGAGGAGGATCCAGAGGAGCTGTCATCTAGAGGCTGTCAGCTAAATGTGCTGCTGGCCACTGGACAGTCAGCACGTCCCCAAAGAGCCATTTGAACTGTGACTCTCCAGATCCGCTGCAAATGGCAAATGGTCGAGCCCTTTCTCCATAGCAGCTCAGCAACTCTCTAATTTTTACACACTCACATATCTGACAGCCTAAAGGCCCAGCGCATAATTCCGTAAGCAACGTTACCATCTAAGTTACCCCAAGTAAGCTAGCCAATCAAAAGTGTGTAAAAGTATATGGACGTATATACGGGAGACAAAGAGTCCAAAACAGATCAAGGGGCCCCAAGAAATTCAGGGCTCAGCGTTTGGACAGGAATCCGCTGAGCCAGTTCTAGCACACAAATACATCACTGTGTTCTTGCAAGAGCCTCAGCGTCCTGTCTCTCTCTGGCTAAATATCCCACTACGGTCACACTGGCTCCTAGCATGGGTGACTGCCATGACTTCCAGCCCCGTGACACACTGGCCAGGGAGGGTACACAGCGTCCACGGGCTGAAGAGGACGAGGGACCCCGTGGGAGGAGAATGGTGGTCCAGCCTGGGTTATCTGCGCAACATCATGTCCAGAAGGCCAGCTAGAAATCGGAACCGGAAAGCCAGACAAGAAGCTGGGGTAAGGAAGGAGTTTGGGAGAGAGATGGGGACACTTCCCTGCTGTGTCGGGGGGGCGGAGGCCTGTTTATTCATTCAGGCAGAGCAGTGGGCCTGTTTGGAAAAAGCCCATGAGCCTGAGTCTCAGAGCAAGGAGGTTTCCGCGGGGGCTAGAGTGGGCTGGAGAACAGGAACACAGAAGGACAGACTGAGGCAGAGGGAGACGAGGAACGCTCTGTTAGCTAGGAGTGCCGGCTCATGGCTGCCCACAAGGGAGTTTTTTGTTTCGTTCGTTTGTTTTTGTGAAAGTCAAGGAAGCAGACTTTCCATGTCAGGGCTCACAAGGGTGAAATAGAGAGTATGCGCCTGGAGCAGGGCCCAGGCAGAGGGACCCTGAGAAGCCAGCCCCAGGAGCCTGCAGACACCAAGGGCAGGGGGCTGGCCTTTCAAAGGCTGGGGGTCAGAGTCAGAGCTCCATGGAACTGGGAGGCCCTGGCTGAGAACAGGCTGGGGATGTAACTTCGCTAAGGCCACCACTTACGGAGCTGTGGAGGTGACCAAATCTGGAGAAAGAGAAAGCAGAATGGAGGAAGGGTGGAGGTGACCCTGGGAAGAGGTAAGAACCTGGGGCCTGGTTCTGACCAGGAACACAGCCGGGCTTTGGATAAATGACAACCGAACGCCTCTGGGTCTCTTGTCCCATATGAGGAGACCTGACACGGTGACCCCAGAGATTTTGGTTTACGAGGCTGTGGGCTTTGAGAAGAATGAGCGAGAAGGTAGAAGTCAAAAGAGGCAGTTGTGTCCTGAATGCAGGGGGTGGTGACGAGGAGCAGCACGCAGCGCTGGTGGGTGCTAGGACAGAGAAGGCTGCGAGTGGGAACTGCCCGAGGCCTTGGTGAGGGCATGTCTCTGGAGGGTAAGCAACAGACCACCGTTCTGCCGGGAGACGGAGAGTCCACAGCTCCCTTTCAGCAGGGGTTGAGCTGTCATGGCCAAGGGTCTCTGTACCGAAGAGAGCGGCCAGCACCGGCTGCAGCCTTGGCACGGCTGCCCTCTGCCAGGGCGGGATGCTCTGTGCTGGCCGCTGACCCATTTCCAGTACCAGGTGACAGGAGTCCCACTGCTCAGACTCCTGGCTCCAGGGATAATTAGGTTCCGGTCAGGCAGTTCTGGGAAATGACAGTCCCCTCTTCTCAACGGATGAAGGACTCCGGAATGCAGGAGGGGTGTGAGCTCATGAGGGGAGTCTCCTTCCTGCCTTCTGTCTGTTCCGGCTGACTCTGTCTTCAGCTGCAGAGGACGCTGAACAACTTCAGCTATGGCATTGTTAGCCACGGGGTGGGGACAGGGCAGGCCGAGGCTTGCCAGGAGACGCCCTCCTGACTGATAAACCATCCCCACCCAGTGTCATGGGGACCAAGACCTCAGAAGACCCCTTGACTGTCAGTCACCCCTTTGGAAAGAATAATGACCTTTGAGTCACCCTCACTCTGCAGCGGCTTTCGATTGAGTGTCTTCCCAAAATTCATGTGTTGAGATTGGGCTAGGACAGGCCTAGCAGGGTAAAACTTAATCAGTCTACGGCGTTGAAAAGCGGGACTTCCCAGCAGGTGACGTGGTGGCTAAGGGGCTGGATCCCACATGGCCAACAGCATGAGTCAAGTCCTAGAGCCAGCAACTTGAAAAACATGCCAGGCACATGTGCGTGAATGCCCAAAACCGCAAGGGGAGAATGGAGGAGAAGGGATTGCGGCAAGGCCACCCCCCGGGGGAGGAGGGGTGATTTCTCACTTTCCCTCTCTTTGTCTCTCCCCGGCGAGTGTATGCACCCTACAGCAAAAACTAAAAAATAAAAAAAAAACAAGGCGGGGCCTTTAGGAGATGATTAGGAATTAAGGTCATTAGGATGGGGTCCCATTGACTCCTGGGGAGGGATAGGGAGAGAAAACGAGGTTGACAGGCATGGTGTGCACATGCATACCCCAATCCTGATGTGATGGAAAGATGGAGAAGGAATTGTGGTGTTACCATGCCCCACTGGGGGGACGCTTTCTCCTGCTCTTTTTCTCTCTCTCTCTCCCCCTCTGGCAAATGCATGTGTCCCCTGACAATTATTTTTTTTCTCATTTCCAGAGAACATGAATGCTTACCAGAAAGCACCCCTCAATGGGCCATGTTCATGCTGCAGTCCTTTTTCCTCTATTTTCCATCCCATAAGGGCTTGGGGTATGCATACAAACACATGTAGCATGTTTTTTTAAGTTGTCAGGGCTATGAGTCAAACTACAGTCTATGGTGTGAGATCTGGATCCCAATCCACAGCACTTAACCTCTGCTCTACAAGATGGGACCAAAGTTAACACTATGAAATATTTTATTTAATCCAAATGTACTAAAGGATAAGGAATGAGGCTTCAGTCAAAATGGAGACACTTCCATAACAAAGTGTCATAAATGGAGTGGCTTACACAGCAGGTGCTGCTCGGCAGTTGTGGACTCCAGACGTCCAAGAGCAGGTGTGAGCACGGCTGCTTCCTTCTGAGGGTTGTGGAGGAACATCCGCTCCAGGTCTCGCCCTGAGCTTCGTGGTTTGCTAGTGACCTTTGACACTCCTTGGCATTCTCTCTGTGTCTTCACATAGTTGTGCCTCTGTATGCGTCTCTTTCTCTATTTGTACTATTATTTTTATTTTATTTTATTTATTATTATTATTTTTTAATTTTTTAATTTTCCAGAGAGAGAAGGAAAGTGAGGAGGTGAGCCGCCAGATCCAGGACTCAAATCATGGTCAGCCCTATGGGATTCTGGCTCCTTAACCACCACGCCCCCTGCCGGCCTCGCACCTTCACCCTCACACCAACACACACGGACACAAGGAAGGAAGTGGGAGTGCCCTGATGTGCTCACAAACAAGCATCCACTGGGTGCGGTGGGTCGGGGTTGCAGAGCCCTCGGTGTCAGAAAGCTTCCTGGCGGACGTCAGAAGGACACCTGGGACCAGCAGTTAGTGTAATGGCTATGTCGCTGGACTCCCATGTAGTCGACTGCGGTTTGAGTCCCGGACCTGGTGGCTTAAACTCACACCAGGCGCGTGTGCGTGCGTGCCCAAGATCCCGAGAGGAGAATGGAGGAGAAGGGATTGCGGCGTGACCATCCCCCCTGGGGGTGATTTCTCACTTTCTGTCTCTCTGTCTCTCTCTGTCTGTCTGGCAAGCGCACATGCCCTATAGTAAAAACCTCTCAAAAGAAAAAAAAAAAGGACTCCCAGCTCCCTTTTTGCCTAATGCTCTGTGAACAGGGTGTCCCATTGCCCTCGGGTAAGCCTGAGTACTGTCCTGTGATTTCCTGAGAAACATTTTTCCCCAAAACAACATGATATTTGGAGGTTCCAGCCCCTGCTTCGCAACTTGCAGTGGGGTGAGCTTGGGAGGCCGTTCACACGGAGCAGCAGAATCAGTTTTCTCATCTGCGAAGTGGTCAGAATCGTCCCGACCCCCAGGGGTTGTTAGGTGAATTACAGATAGCATTTAGACATATTTTTCCTAACCAACCCCTCAGGAAATTACAGCCATATCTGTGCTTTATACATAAAACGCGAAGATGCTTTGTGCTACCCTGGAACTAGTTTTCTCTCGGAGAACGAGCCGTGCCATCTTGCATGATTTTTCTGCAGTAGCCGCTGATTCAGAGTCACAGATGCGTCTGTCCCCAAACCACCACTAAGGACCCGCTGCGGTGGCTCTTTCCCCCCAAGTCACTTCTTCCAGTGTCCAGGATACATGGGGAAGATGCGAGGACTGCTGAGTGACAGCCGTGTGTAAGGCGACACAGGCTGTATCTCTTGACAAGGTCATAGAAGCCGCCCTTTCAGGCTTGAGATTGCACTTCCATGCCACGACCCTTCTCCGGGACGGCCTGGACTTTTCCAGAGCATCTCGGGGCTTGAGGACAGTCTTCCTCCCACCAGGGGGAGCGATGTCTTCTTGCTTCTCTCTGGTCGGTGTAGCCACAGGCCTAGGAGGAGGGAGCCATCCTTAGCCTTTAGCTTTTTGTTGTTATTGATCAACGGTTATCACTCAAACACGTATCACTTTAAAATTAGGTATTACAATGTTACTGAGGCATAGAAATATGTGTCCTCGAACCTCCCATTGAAAAACCACTCTTGTGAGAGGTTCATTCAAACACACAAGAGAGATTTATCAAACACCTCCGAGGAGGCCCTCCGTGGTCTCAGCGCGTCCCTTCCAGCGAAGCGATGGAGAAGGGAGAGTAGAACCTTGGTGAGACCATCCTGAAGAAATGCAGCGGGTGAAGGTTCAGGAGAGCAGGAAGGGAGTGCTGCCTATGAGCGGAGGAAGTGGCATTTGGTCCGGCAGGCGAGGAAGGTCATTGGGATGCAGGGGACAGAAGGCAGAAAGGCCCTGGGGCAGGAAGGGCTCGTGTGGGGCAGCAGAAAGGAGGCCATGGTGGCCGCTCAAGGGGAAACCAGCAGGCCCGCGTCGGCAGGGGCCTCCAGGCGGGGGAGAAGTTTGCATGCCAAGTGCAGCGGGAGGCCACTGGGCAGGCGGGCAGTGACAGGCCAGTCGGCTGTGCAGTTTGGAGGACAGGCCGTGCAGAGCATGGACAGAGGATGGGGTATCCCAGCAACGCGTGTTACCGAGGGGCCTGGGAAGACCCCGTGGAGGCTTAGGCCAGACACGGGACCAGATTCGTTGGCCAGGATCTGTCGTCTTAACTAGCTCCAGAATATCCAGTCTCATCATTTTATATCCACCCATCTTTTTGAAATTGGTTTTATTTATTTATCTTTAGGTTTTTGCCATAAGGCACGTGCACTTGCTAGAGACAGAAAGAGGGAAAGTGAGAAACCACTGCCTTCCCCCACCCCCCCAAGGGTGGCCATGCCACAATCGCGTCTTCTCCATTCTCCTTATATTGGAAAATACCTTATATTTGCAAAGGCTAGGCCCAAAATGGATGTCGAAGGGCATCTTCCATGTGAGACAACCGGCCTGTGATTGGGACTCAGATGGGGCTGGTTCAAACCCCAGGCCTGGACCTCACGTCCTGTGCTTGTTCATTTGGAGCCCCAGGGGTGCCTCCCCTGGAGGGTTGAGGTGACCTTTACACTGGATGACAGAGACTAGTTCAGGGCCCAGAGTGAACGCTCAGTAAATACCTCAGCTCTGTCACCGTCAGGACCCTGCTTTGGGGCCATATGCCCTCCCTCCGCCCAGTCCTATCTGCTTACATAGCTCACAAGTGCCTTACGGTTGGTGAATACAGGGGCTGGTGGGTGGCGTGGTGGTTGAGGCGCCATACTCCCACATGGCCAACCAGAGTTCGAGTCCCAGACCTGGTAGCTTGAGAAACACACGGGGCGTGCGTACATGCCCAAAATCCTGAGAGAAGAGTAGAGAAAAAGGGATTACTATGTGACCATCCCCCTTGGGGGGTGATTTCTTGCTTTCCATCTCTCTGTCTCTTTGATGAGAGCACACACCCTAAAGCAAAAACGTCTAAAAAAAGAGAGAGAAAGAAAGAAAGAGAGAGAGAGAGAGAGAGAGAGAGAGAGAGAGAGAGAGAGAGAGAAAGAAGGAAGGAAGGAAGGAAGGAAGGAAGGAAGGAAGGAAGGAAGGAAGGAAAGAAAGAAAGAAAGAAAGAAAGAAAGAAAGAAAGAAAGAAAGAAAGAAAGAAAGAAAGAAAGAAAGAAAGAGAAAGAGAGGAAAGAAGAAAAGAAAAAAACATGCCAGGTGCACATGCATGCATTCCCAGAAGAGAGTGGAGGAAAAGGGATTGTGGTGTGGCTGTCTTCCCCTGGGGTGTCATTTCACACTTTCACCGTTCTCTCTCTTTTCCTCTCTATCTCTCTGTCCCTCTCCAGCAAGTGCGTGTGCCCTAGAGCAAACTAACTAAATATTTAACTAATATCATACTAGGTAGAGATTATTACTGAGTCGAGGTGTTCTCTAGGATACAAACGACAGAAAGCCAAGGCGGGAAAACAACTGAACAGGGCACTTAAAATATCTGATTCAAGGGGCCAGCAGGTGGCGTGGTGGTTGAGACATTGGACTCCCAAATGGCCAACCATGGTTCAAGTCCCAGACTTGGTGGCTTGCTTTCTTGCTTTCTCTCTCTCTTTTTCTCTCTGGTGAATGCATGCACCCTCTAGCAGATTAAAAATAATAATATTGGGACCGGCCGTTGGTATAATGGCTATGTCGCTGGACTCCCATGTAGTTGACTTATAGTCGAGTCCCAGACCTGGTGGCTTAAACTCATGCCAGGTGCAAATGTGTGCATGCCCAAGATCCCGAGGGGAGAATGGAGGAGGAGGGATTGTGGGATGGCCATCCCGCCTGGGGGGTGATTTTTCGCTTTCTGTCTCTCTGTCTCTCTCTGTCTTTCAGGCAAGCACACATGCCCTATGGCAAAGACCTCTCAAAAAAAATATTATTAATAATAAATAAAAGTAAATCATTCTTTTTAAAAAAAAATCTGATTTGAGAATGCCAGCTCAAATGCTTACCACATGAATGAACTTGATCTGCCAGGACTCAAGTGGTTCTGCCAGTCACAATGACCAGTCACTTATCACAACTTTAAGTTGTGAGAAGTAAATGAGAAGGGTGTGAGAAATCACTCTCACCAGAGGTTCTGCAGGCTAAACTGCATTATTTTATTGTTATTGCTGCTGCTATTATTGGTCTGATACCCATAGAGTGAAAGGAGTCTGGATTCTCATTTTCTGCTTTCTCTTTCTTTCTTTCTCCCTAAAATGGAGAAGGAAGGGAACGTTACTGAGACTCTGCCGTTATCTGGACTGTCAGCTCCCTGTAAAAGCATAACTACTATTGCAGAAAATCTCCCTTCTCACTGACTTTACCTGAATCAAATTTCTCACATTTAATAAAGACACTCAAGTAATCACTTAGGACGCTGTAATGGCGTTAATAAATATCCCCAAAGTAATGCTAACCGGATACCAAAGTCAGAGTACACCTAAGTGCTGAGAAAGGGACGAACCAGAATGCAGCGTGACGACCTGCTGGATACAGCCCTGGGTTGAGAGCTCTCTAAGACGCAAACATCAAACCCTTACGCACGTAACCCTCACACCGTTTCCTACACACGCTCTCGCTCGCAGTTCTTCATATTGAATGCAACTGCTGCCCGTGTTTTCTGGGCCCCTTGACTTTATCGAATGCTTGTGGGGAAGAGGTTCATTGAAGGACGAGGGGGAAAGAGGAGCGAGTGAGTTTGTGGTGTCAGCTGGAGAGACAGCCATGGTGGGTGTGTTATCCCAACACGTCTTTTCCGGTGACTTATTTCTTCCTCGAAATAGAGAAAGAAAGAAGAGACAGAGAGACACATAGGCAACCCCGACAGGGTCCTCGTGCCGTGACCAGCCCTTCTCAGCCAGCTTGAACCCTAGGTGCATGTGCACGCCGCACGCTCAGGGAAGTGCGGGGACACAAACCTTTGACCTTCCCCATGCAGTCCAGTTGCACTTGGGCCCATTTACCCCAACATTTGAAGTAGGGAGTTTATTCATGCTTTTATTGCTTCTATAAGAAATGATCACAGGGCCAGCAGGTGGCGTGGTGGTTAAGGTGCTGGACTCCCACATGGCCAACTAAGGTTCAAGTCCCAGACACTGGCTTTCCCACTTTCCCTCTCTCTCTCTGGCTCTCTCTCTGGTGAGCACAGGAGCCCTACCACACATTTAAAATAGTAATACTCATCATAGTCAATAAAATAATTCTAAAAAAAAAAGAAACGATCACAGATTTGGTGATATAAACCAACATAAATGTATTAGCTAACAATTCTGGAGGTCAGAGTGTGGCCCGGCCACTCCAAGCGCCTCACTCCAATCTCTGCTTCCATTGTCACCTCTGTTTCAGTCCCTGCCCCTCCAGTTTTCCTCTTAGGAGGCCCTTTGTGATTACATTGTCCCAATGGATAATCCAGAATAATCTGAAATCATTGAATTGAAAGCTCCTCTTCTCAAAACACTTAACTTAATCACATCTGGAAGGTCCCTTTTGTCCAATAAAGTAAGCTATTCGCAGATTCCAGCAAGGAGGACATTTTCAGGGTGCCATTACCCTGTCTGCCACAGAAAGGGAATTCGAGGGGGAAATTGTTTCAAGTCTTCCAGGGAACAAGTAGACTGTCACCCCACCGCCCAGAGCAGCCCTTCTGGGTGGGTGTGCTCAGACTCCAGCTGCCGGGCAGCTCCATCCTTAGTCTCTTTCTTACCTTCCCTCCTTGTCCCCATGAGGCAGTTTAGCTCTCCCTGTTTTCGCTACATCCAAAAGCTAAATCAGCTCTTAAAAGACAAGGAATTTGTTCCACAGAAAATAATGGAAAATCTTATCACCGTGACATAAATAGAAAGGAAATAAAAAATGATCCATAAAAACTGGTCAATGGAAAAAAAGAAAAAAATGCTTTGAACTTTCGTCAGGGCTGACCCCCTGATCAGCAGCAGTGCAGCTTGGAGGGGCCAGCAGGTGGCGTGGTGGTTAAGGGCACTAGACTCGTGCATGGCCAGCCACAGTTCAAGTCCTGGACATGGTGGCTTGCTTTCCCACTTTCCCTTTGTCTCTCTATCTCGCACTCTCTGTCTATCACTCTGTTCCTTTCTGGTCAAATTAAAATAAATAAATACAGTTAAATAAAATAATTATTTTAAAAAATGTTTTTAATTTTTAAAAAAGTGCAGCTCGAACTTTTTTGCTTCAGAGGTGCCATCGGGCCCCTTTACGCTCCTCTCTGCCCTAACTCAGCAGCTGCTTTTTCTGTTTTCAATCCAAATATATGTTTTCTAGTTTATTCTTAGTGCCCACGCGTCTGCCAAGTTAATCGTGGCTAAGACGTCTATTGGGCCTGTGATATTTTTGAGGGTAACGAGAGAGCCTTCATAAACGCGTCATTTTTCACAGAATCATCCAAAGCCTTAATGGGTGTCATTGCTCATGTCCCGGCTCAAGTCCACGAAAGAGCAAAGCGTGACGTAGACGAAGACTCAGATGCCTTTCCTGCCATTGTACTCCGCTTGCTGGTTCAGAGCAAATAGAATCTTTTACCAAAATGTAGCTGCACTGACCCACACTCACTGAGTATACCCTGGAAAACACATTAGATGTAGATTTAGAACAAGTAATTTCCGGGTTAAAACAAAACAAAATAAGTGCTTTGTAGACCACTCAAATCCTGTGTCCTTTCTAATGTAGAGGAGAAGCAAAGTTCTAAGTGGAATTTTTAGAAAACGGAGGACAGAAGAAAACAGAGCTGTAAGAGCACATCCTAGTGACAGGCTAGACGGGGTCACTCTGCTTTTATGGCTGGTGTGGGTCAAGGCCCGCCTCAGACTAGAGATATGAGAAACGGAGCTTGCACAGTGTTAGTTAAGATGTAAAGGGCCAGCAGGTGGCGTAGCAGTTATAGCGTAGCAGTTATGTCGCTGGACTCCCACATGCCCAACCATGATTCAAGTCCTGGACTCGGTGGCTTGAAACTCATGTCAGGTGTGTGTGCGTGTCATGCCCTAGATCCCAGGAGGAGAATGGAGGAGAAGAGATTGAGGCATGGCCAACCCCACTGAGGGGTGGGGAGTAATTTCTCACTTTGTCTCTCTCTCTCTCTCTCTCTCTCTCTCTCTCTCTCTCCCTAGCAAGTGCACATGCCCTATGGCAAAAACCTTTTAAAAAAATGTGAAAAAGACAAAGCCCTCAAAATCATCTCACTTGCTTCTTCTCTAAAATTGTGAGTAGCCAATGGGACCAGCAGGTGGTGTAGTAGTGAAGGCACTGGATTCCTACAAGGTCAATCATGGTTCGAATCCTGGACCTGGTGGCTTAAAATTCACCCCAGGCATGTGTGTGTGCATGCCCAAAATCCTGAGAGGAGAATGGAGGAGAAGGGATTGCAACTGGCCTTCCCCCTGGGGGGTGACTTCTCACTTTCTGTCTCTCTTTCTCTCTCGGTCTCTCTGGCGAGCGACATGCACTAGAGCAAAATTCTCTCTCAGACAAAAATGTGAGTACCCAAAAATATGCCTGACGATGCAAGCATATGGATTATTCTAGCAAGATGCTAATCTGGCACATATTTTATGAACCTCATAATAGACTTTCTGTTGATGAATTAAAGCTACCAGTCACCAGACTGAGCCATTATGTATATATCCAATATTTACAACAACTCTGCCCTTTACAGATAAGGAAATTAGGACTCAGAAAAGCAAAGCATTTACCTAAGGCCACAAGCCGAATGTCCTCAATTCCAAAATGCCATTGATTGTGGGACTTAGCATTGATTTCATAACTGCTTTGCAGGGACCAACAAAAAAAATGCACTTCATTAATTGTACAGCTCTGTTGTAAGATGAAGTTTGCTTTCAAACGCATTTAATTTGGAGGAAAAAATGAAAAAGAATTCTGAAATCCACAGAGAGACGGCAGACACCAGCCCTGAGGATGGGCTTCGCAGTTCAAGGCCTTTCCCATGCCAAGACCCAGCTCTCTCCACCGCAGCAGGACCTCCTACCCTGTGCACGAGTCACCTCCAGGGGCGAGCCACCCTGAGGACGGCGACCACCAGTCTGGGTGCACAGCAAAGCCCACTGTGGGCTCTCTCTCCCTCTGCAAGCTTCTCTAATCTCATCAGTACGGAATGTTTTCAAACGTGTTAGCTGGTATCATTGATTCTCTTCTTCCGATTCCTTATTCTGCAAACATCGTGAATCAGTCCCTGTGTGGGGCCCTAGGGCAGTCCTCCTGGAGTTCCCACTCGGGTTAGGAGGATGGGGAGGGGCAGGGGCATTATCGAATCATCTCCCAGCCCAGCGAGAGGTAGAGCCGAGGAGACCCTTAGTGCTCCCAAAGCCCCTCTGGGGTGCTGCTCTTCTTGGGAAGACGGGTCATGGACAGTGTCCCCATGTGGACATCTGGAAAGGGAGAAGTTGCCTTTGCTAAGAGAGGAAGGAGGAGTCCCCTAGCAGAGGGGGAGAGCGCATGCCAAGGCCCTGGGGTGAGTAGGAGCGGGAAGGAGCCAGACGTTTAAGCAGGCCAGCGTCCTTGGTGTGCAGGGAGTGAGGAGCCTGGCAAGGTGGCGGGGCCAGAGTGAGGGTTTCAGAAGTCAGCAGGCTGATGTCCCTAATGGCAGGTAAGAACTCCAACTCTGGAGCCAGTCTCCCTGGGTTCAAGTCCCGGCTCCCTCACTTGGCTATGTTACGTCATTTAGCGTGTGTGAAATATGAAAGTATTAGTGAGAGGATTACATTAACACTGGTGTGTGTGTGTGTCTGTGTGTGTGTGTGTGTAACTTTTTAGAACAGCGTTTGACATACACCGTCATGTACATATTTGCTATTCTTGCTATTCTTTTTTTTTTGGGGGTGGGGGGTGGAGGTTTTTGCTATAGGGAGCATGTGCTCGCCAGAGTGACAGAGACAGAGAGATAGAAAGCGAGAAATCACCCATGCACGCACACATGCACAGCATGAGTTTAAGCCACTGGGTCTGGGACTCGAACCGCGGTCGACTACATGGGAGTCCAGCGACATAACATATTTGCTATTCTAAAAGCCTCAAGGACACAGTGCAGCTTAGTAGTAAGAAGGTGACATCATCAGGCTTAGGTTTCTAGAAGACCCCTCGAGACTACATGTAGCAAATGAGTGGTGGGCAGGCAGGGAGTTGGGAGTGGGCCGGTTTGGCTTGTTGCCATCGCTTAGGTGAGGTTTGTTAGTTTATTTATTTATTTTTCAGAGATTTTTGTTATAGGGCATGTGCACCTGCCAGAGAGACAGAAAATGAGAAATCCCCCCCCATGGGGTGGCCACGCCGACATCCCTTCTCCTCCATTCTCCTCTCAGGATATTGGGCATGCATACACATGTGCCTCGCATGAGTTTCAAGCTGCTGGGTCCAAGACTCGAACCACGTCAACCACATGGGCCTCCAGCACCTTAATCCCTAAACCACCTGCTGGCCCCACAGGTAAGACGTGAACAAGATGGTAGAGTAGAGGTTCAGAGAAGAAGGCAGAATGGAGAGATAATTAGGAGACAGAACTGGCAGGACTTGGAAGGGGAGAGGAGGGCGTCCTCCTGGCCCATGGCCCCTTCTCCCCCTGACAGCTGAGGCACCTATGGAAGGGAGACAGAGGCAAACACAAAACAGCCATTTGCAAAGAACAGCCAGGAAGCCTGCAAACGAAAAGCACAGCAGGTATTTCAAAGGAAAAGAAACCAAGGAAACTCCCAAGATTGCCCCCCTCCCAAGAGTCTGCGGATGGAGCGACAGCCGGGCTCAGACAGCACCGTCATCTCCACATCTGCAGCCGCCAGGGTCAGGGATAAAGGCATTTTGCTGGGTAATCAGCAACTGTCAGGAAATGCTCGAGGATTCATCCATTTCAGGCACCAGAACCAGACAGGGCGATGCGGCTCTTTCCTTTTGTTGTTTTATCTCAGGGTGCAAAGCCTTCCGTACTTGTTCTAGCCGTGGGGCATGCTGGGTAAACTTATTTATTCTTAATGGAGGTGTGTAAAGCTCGTTTCTGTGTTTCCTCTCGCCCTTCCTCTTCTGCTACCTCCAGGGCCAGGGGCCCTCTGCCTTGCATACCGTTCTCTGGCCATTAAATAGGTCCTCAAGAAGCTGCCTAAGCTCTTCCCTGGCACGAGGTATTCGACATGCCAGGGGCTCGGAGTGGCAGAAGCCTGGAGCTCCGGGGAAGGGTTGCTGGAGAGGTGCAGACTGTGATTTGGAGTCCTGGTAAGACAGCATAGGAAGCAGAAACGTGTCTTCTAAAATTCAGGCACACCTGGAATGTTCCTTATTTGGAAATTGGGTCTTTGTAGGTGCAATTAGTGAAGGATCTTCAGATCTCATCTGGAATTTAAGACAGGTCTTCCGTGACTGCCATCACTGTAAGGGAGCGTGTACCGAGAGATCCAAAGGCGATGCTGTGAAGTCGGAGGTGAGCATTGGGGTAATGGGTCTATAAGCCAGGAAGACCAGGAAGGCCAGGAGTTAGGAGGGATTTTCCCCTAGAACTTAGGAAGGAGTGGGGTGCTGGTGGCACCCTGCTTTTGGAATTCTGGACTCCAGAACTGTGAGCAAATCCACGTCCATTGTTTTAGGCCACCACAAGTGTGTTCATTTGTTACAGCAGCCCTAGGAAACTAATACAAATGGAGTGTGGGTGGAGGGGACTGAGATGGATGGAAGGTCAAGGGGAGAAAGAGAAGGTCTAGAACAGAAATCCCTTATTCTTTCTACTCCAAAGATTGACTTCCTGGACCAGCCTTAAGTCACGGTGTGATTCAGAAGCAAAGAGAAGACTGTTAAAGAATAATAAACACATAGACGGAATGGCAAAAATCACTAACTTCCCACCAATACCTTTTCTCCTCTTCTTCCTTTTGGTCTAAGAACTACCGGGTCAGGTTTTAGCGGAACACATGGCCACATGGCTAGAGACTACATTTCCCAATGTCCTTTGCAGAGGGATGCGGCCCTGTGATTGGATTCTCACCAGCACAAGCCAAAGAAAACAATGTTTGTGATTCTAGAGTCTTGACTCTAAAATAATTGGTCATGCGTTCTCCTGCATTCTCCCTCCTTCTTCCTGAGAGCTAGCATGAACTTAGTGCTAGGAGCCACATTTGACTGTGTAGACAAGAGCAATTCTCTGGGACTGTGCTGCCTAGCATGGGAGCCACTGGTCCAACGCAGCTAGCAAGCCCTTGAAACACGGCCTGGGTAATTCAAGATGTGCTTGGAGTATGTAATATGCACTGGATTTCCAAGGCTCGGAACCAAAAACCACACAAATCAAACCTCAACAAAACATACAAATGTATACCTACATGAAAACATCTCACTTAAAAATCTTGGTTATATATCAAAAGGACAAAACTGTAGCTCTATGGAGTTAAAGAAAAGGTCATGTTTACATGAACCACAAGTGTCTCATTGTCTCTCTTAATGTAACTACTACAAATTAAGGATCAGTCACAGGTTGAATATCGCTTATCCAAAATGCTTGGGGCCAGAGGTATTTTGGATTTTGGAATATCTACATGTACATGATGAGCTATCTTAGAGACAGGAGCCATAGCTAAAGACAAAATTCGTTTGTGTTTCCTATCTCCCTGGACACATCGCCTGAAGGTGATTTCGTAGTGTTTCTGTATTCAGCATTTTGAGGGTGACCCACCACATAAGGACCAGCATGGAAGATTCCTCTTGTATCAGTGATCAATACCTTTCAGATTCTGAAGCATTTCAGATCTCAGATTGGGGATGTTCAACCTGTATCCTCTTTGCATTATGTTTCCATAAGACACATTTCTTTAGAATAGGGATCAGAAATTTGTGATTTCACAGGTCAAATCCTGCCCACTCCCTGTTTTTATAAATAAAGTTTTATTGGCACACATCATGTCCATGTATTTAGGTAAATAGTTTCTGGCTGCTTTGGTGCTACAAAGACAGAGTGAGGATTCATAGGGTGAATGTTGGCCCACAAAGCGGAAGATATTTAGTGTCTGCCCCTACAGAACAGGTCTGTGAGAGGGTGACTGACATCAGGGGAGAGGCAGCCAGGGTCCGTGGACCAGAAAGCACAGCTGCCCACACAGCCTCACCACCCTCGTACATCCAGAGCTCCGTGGGAGAGGAACACTGGAAATTTCCGTGGAGGCTCTGCATTTTCTGTTATCTTTACACCAGTTTAGTATTTACCCTAAATAAAATTATGGGGAACTCACAAAATGAAGCTCTAGGGCGTGCCCCCCTGAGCGGGAGTATTTAGGGTAGGACGATGGAGCCCTAGTTAGGAGAAGCCCACGCCCTGCTCCCCTGGGGTCTCAGGCCCTGAACGTTAATTGTCCCCACAGACCATGAGTCTATAATGCAGAGTCAAAACGTCATCTGGGGTTGGCACCTGATTTTGAGAAAACCGAGTGACAATCGGGGTCACGGAGGTTAATTGCCAGCATTTGGTAACGGTCATGCTCTTGGCATTTTAAGCCCTGCTGTCACCAGGCTATTGCTTGCTTAAACCCTTCAGCGGTAATGACATTGCTGTTTGGAAACAGGCTTCAAAGCGTGCAGCCAGCTCTCTCTCCCAGTTGGCCTGGGACTGGATACCTGGACTCCCCAAAGACCCTGACAGTGTCTCCAAATGGGAAAGGTCCGAACACACAAGCTGGGTGCTCTTTTCTCCCAGCCTTGTTCTCCTCCTCACACCCCTTCCTCCGCCAACGTTGAATGGAGGCGAGTCCCTGTCGCACCGCATTTGCAATGCAGTTATTTGCCACGTCCCTAGTGACAGCAGATCTTGGGTCATAAATACTCCTTCCCGACATGCCTGAGAAGCCTGCCTCGTCAGCCGATGGAAGAATTAAACGAAACCGAGGATTGTTAGTGGGTGCAGCTCGCAGCCCCACAGGCCAGCCTCCCAACCCACTCCTTTCTCCTTGTTACATAAAGAATGTCACGGTAATAAATGGAGCTGTTTTCCTGGGCATTCAGGTCTGCTTCGCAAATGGTCGCCCATCGCAGGAAAGCAAAAACTGCATGCAGGGTGCGACGGACAGAGCGTTGAGCATGCGTGTGTGTGGTGTGACCATTTTCCGGTGTCCACAGTTATCCGCCATTTTGGCGGGGAGATGACTCAGAAAATTCGTACTCTGAATTTGGTCACCGCTGCACTCTGTCATCCGTGGTGATCCAAAGGTGGTAATTCATGGGTGTCAGACAGCGGGGCGGCAGCAAGGCAATGTGACCCACATGAGAAGCTTCTAGATTCAGCTCTGAAGACCTCCTTGGACCTGCTAGGTGTAGGCATGCTCATAATCTGGGGTTGACTGAGGTTGTGGGTGGATTGAAGTATCAGAGACGCTGTTGAGGGACATCTGTCTCTTTATCTCACTGTCTTTGTCTCTCTTGGTCATGGAGAAAAGTTTTAAGAAAACAAAAAGTTGGGACCAGCAGATGGCATAATGGTTGCATCACTGGACTGCTATGTAGTTGACCTGGTTCGAATCCCACACCCAGTGGCTTCAAACTCATACCAGATGCTCCTGATTGTGGTATGGCAATCCCCCTGGGGGTGATTTCTTGCTTTCTCTCTCTCTCTCTCTCTCTCTCTCTCTCTCTCTCTTTCTGTATCTCCAGCGAGCACATGCGTCCTATAGCAAAAATCTCTCAAAAAAAAAAAGTTATTTCATATTTCATGAACTTTTATTTCCTGTATTTCCACTGGGGTACTGGGGGACTGATATAGAAATGGCTAGAAACAGGAAATGCTAGAAACTGATACAGGCACCTGCCAGCCCACCTGGGGTCATCTGGAGGGGACTGTGCTTCCCAGGTGCCTTCCAAAGAGATGGGGAGGTTGCGTTTCACTGGGTGAGGCTACGCCAGGTCTGTAATCCCTCGTGTTAGACACAATCCCCTCCCAATTACTTAGGTTCACCACCTTTCCTCTCGGTACCGTTCATGTTCCTGATGGCATTCGTCAACCGTATTCTAATTCTAAAATTGCTCATTCCTCCTTGACCCCAAAAACTACAATTCCAGGAATTAAATCTTCTCTGATTCACATCTTCTTCTTCTCCCATTTCCTCGTGACTCTTTAATCCCTCCCCACCTGCGCCTTGGGCCACATTCAGCGAGTCTTGGCTCATCCCTCACCAGAGCCTTCTAAAAGTCCCTCCGCCTCCTGGGTGCCTCACACACCCCTGAACCCAAATGAATCCTTCCACAATTCTGTCTGCAAAATCGAGTTGACTGCCTGTCGTCTGATTCTCAGGGTGGCCGCCAATTCTCCTGACTCCCCTCGGCTACTCCCCCTTTACCTTCCCTCCCCCTCCCATCATGGCCGATCTAAGCTTTCACCATGTCAGACTCCTTACTGCTCCTTAGAGTACCTTTCCGGGCCTCACTTATGCATGTTCTTTCTGCCTGGCGCCTCCTCTGCTCTTCCTAGCAAACTCCTACTCATCCCTCAGGACCCAACCTAAGAAGCACATTTCCTGTTGGGATGTCCCTGACTTCTGCAGGCAGAATCCCCCTTTCTCGTTTGGTTTCCACTGATTACATTCTGCTTATTGCATTGCATCGCTTTGTGACCGCACAGAACCTCACCAGACAGTGTTCAATGTTGCACTTTCCATAACATTAAGATAATGTCCTTTGGGCGGATTTCTAAAAGTGGTATTATAGAGGAGAAAGAAAGCCCTGCATAGTTTTCTAGTCACCGGTGCATGTCACAAAATTGTTTTCCAGAAGTGTAAGAACCTACACTCCCACCAGCGATAAGGAGAGCGTCCTGTCCACACCACGCTCACCAACGCGGTTTCACTCAGAAAACAGCCGATTTCCTCGGCAAAGCGTCTTAGTGTTTTTAATTTGCTTATCTCCAATTATTACTTGATTACATTTTTCCCACACATTTTATTCAAATTGCACATTTTTGTCAAAGCTTGTATTTTCCACTAAACTGTTGTCTTCATAGTTGTAAAAACTGTTATAAGAATACACGTTCTGTCACTTTTTTTCCTTTTTTTTCGCTAACTTTCAATGCTAGCATATTTCGGTTTAATTTTAATATTGTTATGGACTTTCATTTATACAAGTTTTTGTTTTGTTTTCATTCATTTCTTTCCTCCATGAGTGAGAGAGAAAGTTGTTCCCCAGCAGGGTCTCCATGCTGTGACCCCCACCCGTCCCCCCCCCCCAGGCTCAGCCAGCCCCAGATAACGCTACACATAATTCCTGCTTACTCAGGGAGGTCTCAGGATATGAACCTGGAACCTTCCCATGTGGCTCAGTCTCACAGAGCTTTGCATTTTACCACTTTACCACTGCCCAGCCCCGAGGGGGTGTTTTTTTTTTTTTTTTTGGAGAGATTTTTGCTATAGGGCATGTGCGCTCGCCAGACAGACAGAGAGAGACATAGAGACAGAAAGCGAGAAATCACTCCCCAGGGGGGATGGTCACACCGCAATCCCTTCTCCTCCATTCTCCTCTCGGGATCTTGGGCATGCACGCACACGCGCCCGGCGTGAGTTTTAAGCCATCGGGTCCGAGACGTGAACTGCGGTCGACTACGTGGGAGTCCAGCGACATAGCCATTACGCTAACTGCTGGTTCCCCCAAGGGGGTGTTTTTGACGTCTCTATTTTATATCCCTACTCCCTGGGAACAGGTGCTCAATGAGCATTTATTAATCTGCATTGAATCCAGTTGAGTGGTTGAGTTGGATTAAATTGAACCACACCAGACTGGATAGGATTGCTGATCGTTTTATAGACTGGGCTGCATCCCAGACGTCTTCGCTTAGCAAGTTTGCTTCCCTTCCTGTGTCCGTTAGACCCCAGCCAGGTAGACAGAAGCCACTCAAAGAATTTAAAACAGAAGGGATGAATGTGGAGCACTGTTTGCACCCTCGATGAAAGAGCTGAGAAGCCCACCAGGACTGCAACTCAACCCCTCGGCTGGAGAGGCAGGGGGGAGAGTCTTAGCAAAGCCCAGGGCCAGGACCCCGACGGGACCAGCTGGGCCCTTGGCGAAGACGGAGTGGAGAACGCAGCTGGTGGGTCTGGGAGCAGAGACGTGAGCCCCTGGCCCCCGCCCTCCTCCGGCCCTGCAGGCTGCCAGGGCTGCTCCCCACCCACCCCACCCCCGGCTCCCTCTGACACAGCCACAACAGGGAAGGCACCCAGCTAAGAGCAGCGGGCCAATGTCCTTCTGTCCTTTTTCTTTTTGAACCTGGCAATATTTATTTTATAATGGAACAACTAGGGAGACTAGATAAGGAGGGTCAACGAGTGAAAAATCAACTAGGACGGAGCGGCAAATGGACAGACTTCAGCAACTCCTCCTAATGGGCTGTCTCCAGAGGCCAGGGATCGATGGGGACAGTAAGTGCTTGGGGAGCCCGGTCTGGAAAGCGGCAGAGGCCACGGCAGATCGAGCATCGCAGCAATTTTATTAAAGACCTGGGGGGCGCGTCTGGCCATCGATTCTGTTTTCCCAGAACTTCCCTCTGATTCGGTGTTTCGTGAAGATAGATGGCTGGAACGCTGGGCAAAGGGGGAGCAGAGAGGGCCAGAGAGGGCAGAGAGGGGGCCGAGGACCCTGCCGCCCACACAGGCTACCTGGCTGGGCAGAGGCCTCGCACTGGGCCAGGATTTGAATCTGGGTGAGTACATAGAGATGCCTAAGGCAAGCTGAGCCCTCTCTTTTTTATTTTAATAAAAATATGGAGGACGACGGAGGCGTGAGAGGAGCCAGGTCCAGAGCCAGGTCCATTGCTGTGAATCCGAGCAAATGATGCAGTCTGTAACTCAGTTTCTTCACTTGGGGACTGGGAAAATTAACAAGGCTGTGCCCAAGGACCACAGCGAGGGTTTACTGAGCCCACGCACACGAAGGGCTTTACGTTACAGCGCGTATTCAGGGAATGACCATTTGGGGTGTTGTTTTATTATAGGGTGAGTTTTACATTGGTGACCCATGTCTCTGCAGGTGTTGTACTTTCTGTCTGAAATGCCTTTCTTTGTCCCTTCCCCACCTCTATATCGCTCACTCCTCCTTTAAGGCCTGAGTCAAATGTCGCCTCCTCCAGGAAGCTTTCCTTGATCCCATCACTCGGAAAGAGGAGAAAGTTGCCCCTGCTTCTCCCTAGGGTGCTGTCTTCTCCCCTGGCCCTTCCCAGCCTCCTGCTTCACCTCTGCAGTCAGATGTGGGGAGCCTCGGGTGCTGCAGGCCTGCAGGAGGCCAGGTCCTGCCCAGGGGCCGATCTGAGCTCGCAGGAATGGAGTGTGAATGACATCGGGGCATCCACTGTGAGCCCGGCTCTTCATTGGACTCTCAGATGCCTCCGGGGAGTCTGAAAAGTAAAAGTTATTAGCTCCATTTTACAGACAGGGAGCGTGAGACTCGGTGGGATGACACCCCGCCCCCAGTCACGGAGAGGAAGCTGTCGGCCACAGATCGCAAGGTACCCGGTGTTCAGCTTTGCGAATGCCACCAGGCCTGGTTTCCCCTGAGTCCGTGTGTTTATTGAGCACTTACTACATGCCAGGTGCAAAACACGGTCGTTACTTCCCTTCCTGAGCCTCCCAAGAGCCGTCCCACTCCCCACCCTCACTGTAGCGCTGTGGAAACTGAGGGGCAGGGGCCAAGCGTTCTAGCCAACGTGACCCAGCCAGCAGGGGGCACACCTCTGGACTGAACCCCAGCACCCTAACCTCAAGTCAATGCTCTCAACTGCTCCACTGTCGGAACTGCCAGACAAGATAAAGGATGCCCAGCTCGGTCGGAATTTTCATAAACAACAAATACTCGTTCAACACAAGTAGAGCCCGACTGTGTGAGCTGTACTTTTCAAACGAAGCGTCCACGTTCCTCTGAAACCCAGATCGCCCTGGGCATCCTGCATTTTCGTTACCGAATCTGGCCACTCCACTCTGTTGCAGTCCTGGAAGACAAAGTACCCCTCTCTCTCTGTCCTGTGCAGTTCGCAGCGTGGGGCGTTTTCTGGCCTTCTTCTCACTGTGTTTTCTATCGCTGCTTCATACCCAGCTGTGCTTTCTCCCAGTTCTATGTCTTCTCTGGGGGACGTTTTTCTCCATCTTCCTCTTCAGAGCTCCTCCAAGGTTATCAAGTGCTGGGCCTGCATGGCGTGCTGTGAGGCCTGCTACGCTGACACAGAACAGGGAAGAAATGCTCTGTTGAAACATGTTTTTAAAAACACGCACGCATCTGCTCCATGGGAGCTAGCAGTGGGGAGTGTGCTCAGAAATGACATTACGTTTAGACCAAAGACAGGGAAAAGCAGCCTCGCTGGGTGACAGCCAGTCGAGACAGCCCTACCTAATGGATAGCGCGAGCATTGTTTGGGACATTTACTGCAGAACGCGCCGGAGTAAAGGCATCAGAGGTGAGCAAAATATCATCCTTCACAGGCAGAAAACACAGGCGGTGACAGAAGACGAACGGCCGGAGAAGAATAGGCTCTCGCGTCTGCCTGCCTTGAGAGTCAGAGGCTCCTAGGACTTTTTCCAACTGGAGGGATGGAACTCGGCAGAAAAAGTTTGTTTTAGTTGCTTTTGGGGGCGCTGGGGTGTGAAGAGAGGGAGACATTAAGATACCTGGCATGGTCGTTAAGGTGCCGGATGCCCACGTAGCTGACCACGGTTCGAGTCCTGGGCCTAGAGGCTTCCTTTCTCACTTCCTCTCTCTCTTTCTCTCTGATCAAATGAAAAGAATAACAATGATAATAATAAAGATAAATGAATTAAATAAATAAATAATTCTTTGGGGTGGGGGGAAGATACCTGGATTCTTTTACAACAGTAAGAGCTATGTTGGGGTGGGGGTTTAAGGCCATGTATTTTCCTCAAATAAATAGTTTGGGAGCAATACAGACTATGTGGGAATAGTAGAGTTTAATGCTTAAGACCACCAGGTTTGGGATCAGAGGGGGCTGGGGTGGGATCCGAACCCGAGAGGCTACTCGTTGTGTGACTGGGAAGTTCCTAAACCTTGGGATGCGAGTCTAAGTCGGGGAGGCTCAGCTGCAGTAGGAAATGTGCCCAGAATCTCAGCATGGTTTCTATCCCACTGGAGGCGGGCTGGGTACAGTTCTCAGTGGCTCTGTCCAACAGGGACTGGGGACGCAGTCTCCTCTCGTGTGACACTGCCCCCTTAAATGTGCTATGGAGGGTCTCCTTTTAAACACACGGCCTGGAGTTCACAGTGGCAGCAGGGAGTGTGGTAGATGGAGCAGGCCAGGCCTGGCTTCTGCCCGTCGGCCGTTGGCCGGAACCCAGGAGAATGGGCCCAGCTCCCGGTGGGAGAGACTAGACCAGGCGATCTTCCAGCATGAGCGCTTAGAATCGCTCAGCCCACACTTTGAGCATCCCTGCGACAGGGGTGCGGCAGGACTAACCCGAGCTGCTGCATAATTAATTGCTTGTTCGGGGTGGTTACTTGATTTGAGCTGCTGTAAGGATCATTAACCTGTCATAAATTAGGCCCCGGTTGTAGCCAGAGTCCTAGAGACAGAGTAGCCTGGGATTAGGAGGGGAGAGGGGATGGGGACTCGGTGGTTGGTGGGCATGCAGTTCCCATTTTGCAAGACGGATGGTGTTGACAGAGGAGTGACAGTGTGACCCTACTTAACGCCTCTGAGCGGGACACCTAGAAATGGGCAAAGCGGCGCAGTTGACGGTGTGCAATTAGGCCTGGGTTAACTGCCGGCTCTGGGGGATCTCCCAAGTCTGGGCGACTGCTCAGGGATGCGTGTTTGTACCTGCTGTGGTCAGGTGGGTTCTGGGCCTGAAGTCCCGAGGACATGCAAGGAGGTTCCAGGAGACCTTTTCTCCTCGCGCCCGGTCTGGGGCAGCCCTAGTCCCGGCTTCCTTTGCCCAGCCTCCCGCTGCCCTGCGGCTTCCAGTCTCCCTTCCTCGGCCTAGGTCGCCTGAGGACTTGGGCTCAGCGCACCGCATCTCCCAGCCCGGCTGCACATGGGATTCGCCCGGGAGCTTTGACAACACACCGCGCGCGGGCCGCCGCCCAACTCAATTAACTCAGCCGCTGCTGTGGGCGGTGAACGGCTCCCCGCGGGCTTCCGCGCACCCCTGCCCGCTGCAGAGCTGCACAACCGCCGGCGGGTCTGCGGCTCCCCCTGGCCGCCTTTCTGCAGGGCTGGGAGGTCCAGGCGCTGTCCCCGAGCTCAGGCTGCAGGCCCCTCTCAGCCCTCGCGGGCACTGGGCCACCTCCGCGGTTCTCAGTCTTCGCATCTGTGCATGGGGGCCAGAGCGCGGATGGGCTAGCCAGGGCTGAGCAGAGGGCACAGTGTGGGCGTGACACTGCTGTCACTGCTCCTGGCTGCCCTTTTCCGGGAATTTCTGGATTTGCAGTGTGCAGGGGCACCTGAGCGGGTTCGCCTACTGGCAGGGAGGGTCTTCTTTTAAAGCCTTAATTGCAGCGGGTAGGGAGGCGGTAGGGAAAACTCCCCAAGCTGGGGTCCAGGGGTGTGTGTGTGGGGGGGAGTCCTTCTCCAAATCAGAGGTTCGTCAGTTTCAGGGAGGGTCAACATCTCGGCTCACCATCTTGTGAAAGCTCACTTGGGCTTTACCCCAGTCCTTCCCTAACCGCAGGTTCAGTATTTCCTCAGGTGAGACTCACCATGGCCCCCCTGTGAACCCCTGGTTCCCTGCCAGCTTTCTGAGGTGGTGTCCACCTCTCCCTGCATCACCTGCCCTCCCCTTAAAGCACTCCCCCCACACACATGCTAAATCCTATGAAACAAAACCAAGCACGAACATACAAAATCGAACACAGATTTCTCCCCGCACGCCCTGCCAAGTGTGGCGAGACCGTTTCTGCAGGCAGGGTGGTCCTTCCACCGCGGCTGCCGGAATTTGTTCAGGCCCGTTTGAGGCTGAGGAGTGTGGCCAGATAACGAGCTGGGGCTGTTCTGAGTTCTGAGTTAAGCTGGGCTTGGTTCTTAATCTCCCTGCATAACCAGGACAGGCTGGGCAGGCCAGGCAGGCCGGGGCAGGAGGCTCGCTGGGGCCAGGCGCCGGGAGCCAGGGGGAAAATGGAGGCAGCTGTGTCACCGAGGGCTGGGGGCTGGAAAGAGGGTCCCCAGGGGCTAATGGGGGGGCACCTTGACCTTGATCAGAGCGGGAGGGAGCCCTGTGGCCCCCGGTCTGCCTGCACACCCTAACGACTGCGAGTTCTACTCCAGCACAGTCCTCGCTCTATCACGGGTAAAACCAAAGCGAATCAAACCAACACCCTCCGGAGATCTCTGCTTGGGAAGAAGCCTTCCAGGTCTGGGTGATGGAGACAGGAGCCTGCAGGTACTGGGGAACGCGTCCCAGGGCCCCCTGGTCTCCAGCTCTCGCTGGCCAGTGCTAACCCACCCGTTGTCTGAGAGCCCTGCAAGGCGGACCCTGGTGCCACACCCCAGGTGGGAGGCTCCCGGGAACCCAGACTCAGCCTGTCCCCTCCAGGAGCCGCCCACACCGGAGGAGCCTCCAAACCCAGGTGCAGACCTCCCCGCCTGCTACCGCCCCCCCAAGCCCACGCCTAGCAGTCTTTGGGAACCTCCCTCCCAGTTCTGGCCACTCGAGGTCCCCCCCGAAGCACTCAGTGCCTCAATTTCCTCATCCATAAAGCGAAAACCAGGAGAGCGTGTTCTTCACAGGGCCGTAGCTAAGAATACGCCAGTTCATGTAAAGCCTGGCTGGCCGCCAGCACAACACCGAGGGAGCATCGGCCTTGGTGGGGACTGCCCAGCGGGCCCTGCCCTTCCCTCTGCAACCCCCAGCCCGTCGGCTTCTCCGCCAGGGCCTCTTCCTCCTGCTCCCAAGTAAAACACCTACTTTCAAGACTCCGGGTTCGCCAGGGCTGTTTCACTCCTGAGAAAAGGGAAAGGCAAAGGGGAAAAGGCCCCCTTCCTGTTCCTCCGCAGAGGACAAACGGAAACCCCTTTCCCACAGCTGGGAGCCTAAGGAAGAAAAGTCAGGTCCCCACGGAGGAAGCCGGCCCTTACCCAGCTGTTCACCTGTCCATCCTGTGCTGAGCACCTACTGTGTGCCGGGAAGAGAGCCCTAGCCACCCAGAAGGCTGCAGCCTCGCAGGGTGCTCTCAGCCCTGGCTGCACCTGCCTTCGCCTGCGGGGCTTTCAAAGCACCAGTACCGGGGCCTTCTGGGTGGTGCAGCAGTGACCGCCCTGCCCCAGTGACGCCGGATCCTGTGGACGATCGGGGTTCGGTTCCCCAGTCATCATGCACACGCCACGTGCACACCCGTGATCCCGGCTGACCGGAAAGGCTAAGGGCGACGGCGATGTGAGACCCTACTGAAAGTGTTTCTTCGCCACCCCCATCTTCTCTCTATCTCTCATTCTCACGGAACAAAGAGATAAGCAAAAAGTGTCAATGCATCCCAGACCCATCAAATCTGAATCTCTGGCAGTGGGACCCAAGTGACAATATATTTTGAATGTTCCCCAGAGGAGCCCGGGACGTGGACGTGGTGAAGACTGTTGTCGGATGGGAGCTGGGAAGTGTGTGAAATACCGGTTCCAGGCCGCTGCGGTGAGAGGCTGTCCTGAGACACACGCACGAGCAGAGGAGGAAGACAGAAGCTTTTAATAAAACTGAAGATGTTAACAGAAAAACACGGCCACGCCAGGATGGTGATGGGCAGGCAGCTGTCTGAGAACAACTGCGCCAGGAATGGGGTGAGGTGTTTTGTTCTTGTTGTTGTTGTTGTTTTAAAGGTTTTGCCGTAGGACCCGTGTGCTCTCCAGAGAGACAGAGGCAAGGAACTGAGAAATCATCCCCTAGGGGGGATGACCGTGCTGCAATCCCTTCTCCTTCACTCTTCTCTTTCTTTCTTTCTTTCTTTCTTTCTTTCTTTCTTTCTTTCTTTCTTTCTTTCTTTCTTTCTCTCTTTCTTTCTTTCTTTAAAAATTTTTTGGAGAGGTTTTAGCTATAGGGCTCATTCACTTGCCAGAAAGACAGAGACAGACATAGAGACAGAAAGCGAGAAATCACCCCCCAGGGGGGATGGCCACGCTGCAATCCCTTCTCCTCCATTCTCCTCTCGGGATCTTGGGCATGCACACACGCGTCTGGCGTGAGTTTAAGCCACCAGGCCCGGGACTCAAACCACGATCAACTACATGGGAGTCCAGCGACACAGCCATTACACCAACTGCTGATTCCCTTCACTCTTTTCTTGTGATTTTTGGTACATATGCTCACGCACCAGGCATGATTTTCAAGCCACTGGATCCGGGGATCCAACCCTGGTCTACTATGTGGGAGTCCAGTACCTTAACCACTACACTCCCTGTTTTATCCTGGGGTCTCGTCGTAACTATTTAGCAGGGAGGTCTGTCACTGTAGCTGGTTCTGTTTGATGACGTGGGCTTTTCTTGCACCTGGGTACTTCATGTCAGGTAAGGGACTTTTATCACCTGGTTGGCAGAAGTCAATACGCATGCCCATGTGGACTTTGCAGGTATGCACAGGTGCATGGAGGGACTTTACCATCAGTTTATTGCAGTGGGTGAGGGACGGTGGGAGAATTCCTGTGTGCATATGTGGAACTGCGGGAGGGAAGACACAGCCTCCTCTAGGTCCCTGCACAGTTTAAGCAATGAAAGTAGACAACCTCAGCTGTCTTGGCACCAGGGGTCAGCTGCATCCCTGCTAACAGTGTCAGACATCCCCTAGGTTGGCTTCTTGGGCCTCCCTGCCGTAACTGTCTACCTACAACAGCACCAGTTGATCTGGTAGAAGAGACTAGTGATGTATAATATGGAAATATCTCAATAATGTAGTTAAAAACAGGCAGCCAAGCATAGGGTTCCAGAAGCCTAAGGAAGGGAACCCGATTCAGAATGGGGGTGCGGGCAGCCTCAGACAGAGGGCGAGTGTGTTCTCTGCTTAGATATGAGCAGTCGCGGACACGCTAAGGAAATGAGGGAGAAACGTGCAGCTCGCTCTCATCTCTGAAGCAGCAGCCGCCGACGTTATCGACAGTATGGGACACACTGCGTAATTAAATCTGTTAATGAGTATTAATAACATTGGCACATTTTTCCATTTAGATGAACACTTCTCAAGCCTCAGGAATAGTTTCTGGTTGCGCAGTGGGAACCTGTCAGGAACAGGGGAAGAGGAAGTTCGATGACTGAGCAGAAGCTGCAAGGCTTCAACCAGCTTCATCGCAGGCCCATGTCTGAGCTGACTCCAGCCCCATTAGGCCCCTGTGTTGGGAAGAGTCCAGAGACAGCCCCAGTCATTCTTCCCTTCCCTGTGCTTCTGTGCCACACCTCACACCAGAAGGCAGAGTCTGCTCTCTCTCCCCTGGGATCTAACTGGCCTGGGGCTTGTTTGGACCAGTGAAAGGACATAGGAGCAGCTCTGTGGGACTTCCAAGGCTGGGTCTGAGGAGGCCTGGCGAGCGTTGCCTTCTCTGGAATACCGAAGCCCTGCTGGCAGGAAATCCAGGCTGCATGACTGCGAAGTTAGGGGTTTGTGGAGAGAGACCGTATAGAGCGAGAGCCCACGTTGGGAGTTCCAGGTCCAGTCAAGTTCCCGAGTAAACAGAGACCCATGAGGAGACCCCAAATGACACCAACAGAAAACCACCTGGCTGAGCCCTGGCCACGTTTCTGGCCTACAGAATCAAGAGGAAATACGAAACCATTGTTCTGAGCCACTAAGTTGTGGAGTTCTAATAACTAAAAAAAAAAAAAAAAAAGTCCTCCTTCAGGCACTGGTTCTTTCCGTTGTGTGCATCTCCCTCCAACAGCCTGCCTGGCCACTCGCGGTCACTAGCTGGACAGCTAACAAGGGTGTTCAGCCTGAGGGTCATGCATTTTGAGAAGAGTGTGAATTTTGATAGAAAAGAAATAAGTCTCTTCATTCAGCTCTAACTGAAATGTAGTATAGTCCTGAATTATGAATGAAGCAACACACCACAGTTGTATAAGAGCAGGTGGTGCACTGGCTAAGGTGCTGGACTCCCACATGGCTGACCATGGTTCAAGTCCTGGACCAGTCTGCTTGCTTTCTCACTTTCCCTTTCTCTCTCTCTGTCTCTCTTTTTTTTTTTTTTCCTTTTTTTGGAGAGGTTTTTGCTATAGGGCGCGTGCGCTCGCCAGACAGACAGAGAGAGACAGAGAGATAGAAAGCAGGAAATCACCCCCCAGGGAGGATGGCCACGCCGCAATCCCTTCTCCTCCATTCTCCTCTCGGGATCTTGGGCACGCACGCACACGCACCCGGCGTGAGTTTAAGCTGCCGGGTCCGGGACTCGAACCGCCGTCGACTACGTGGGAGTCCAGCGACATAGCCATTACGCTAACTGCTGGTCCCTCTCTGTCTCTCTTAAAATAAAATTAAAAATAATAAATGATAACAAAGAAAATAAAAAGTTTTAAAAAGAGTACTTGTAACTTTGTCACTAATGTGAATCAGATTTTTTTTTTCCATATCACATTACAGTTGAAGTTGTTTAAGGTGTTGAGGTATCTATCATTTATCATATGTATAATTATATGATAAACTTATTTATAATAAAACGTAATACTATGATGTCATTGGTTTCCTCTGTACTAATAGGTACTTTATTTGATATATTTAGAGCCTTTTTCTGCAAATGAATCCACTTGGTTTGCCAGACTGCTAAAGGAGTCATGGCCCTAGAAAGGAATAAGAACAGCAGAGATAGAGGTAGGGCTGGGCCAGGTCTGCTCCACAAACTTCCTATCGGCTCTCATGGAAAGCGACACTGATTCATGCCACCTACACAGATATGTATTAGCAAGCTGGCACTCCAGCAGTTCCTACAACTTGTTCTGGAAAGGAGACCAAGTTCTGACTCCCTCTGCCTCTTCAGGAGCTCCAGCAGTCCTTCCCATGAAAGGTTCATTCAAGGCAAGCTTCTAGAGGCAGTTTCCAGCCAATCAGTTACAGAGGAGTGCCACGAATTCTCCAAAATAGCAGCTAGACAGCATCATCATGCCTGGGAAATTTTCCCAAAGATCAAAGTAAAAATAGTCTGAATAAGAATGAGGAGCCAATGGTTAACACTTAATCGAGAACTTCTTGCTTGACTGGCATGCCTTTTTTTGTTTGTTTTTTTGGGTATTTTTTAGAGAGAGATTTTTGCTATCCAGCATTTTATGCTTGCTGGAGGGACAGAGAGACAGAAAGTGAGAAGTCACCACTGAGTGGGGGATGGCCATGTTGCAATCTCTTCTCCTCCATTCTCCTTTGGGGATTTTGGGCATGCACACACATATGCCCAGCATGAGTTTCAAGCTGTTGAGTCTGGGACTTGAACTGTGGTTGGCCATGTGGGAGTCCAGCCACCCCAACCACCACGCCACCCGCTGACCCCAACTGGCTCTCTTCTAAGTGCTCAACAGGGATTAACTCATGACGCCCTCACAACTGCCAGGTGAGGGGGGCATATTATCGTATCTATCCTACAGACGAGGAAACCGAGGCTTAAAGAGCGAAAGAACTTGCTCAAGGTCCACAGAAGTGACAAGTGGCAGGTCCAAGGGTGAGCTGTTGCAGTGCTGTGCAGACTCTGTTGCATGTCAGACTGACCTAGGACTTGCAGAGATCCCTATGCCAGGCCACATCTTGGCACCACACCAAAGCGTTGCCTTTTCCAAGTGTGCCAGAGACTATGGTGTGAACATGTCCCCCAGAGTTCACGTGTTAGAATTTGGTGAGCCGTTGCATAACCGTGTTGAGAGTGTTATTGGATTGGGGAGTTGAGCTGCATTGGGTGAAATTTTCAGTTCTTTGGGTTTGGATCTCTAAGATTAGAAACCCACCCTGAGACGCAGAATGAAAAACCACAAGCATATGTAAAGTAGGAAAAGAGAAGTTTTAATAAAGAAGTAAAGATTCTTTTTTTCTACATTATTTTCTTTTTTATTATTTTTAATTTTTATTATTTATTATTATTATTTACACATTCAATCACTATACATCATTTAGATTGTAAAGACTCTTTACCCAGCATGATATACACCTCAGTCCAGCCCAGTTGAGAATACTATACACATCCTCATCAACAGACAATAAACCATATGTATGTCCCACGAATGTCTTACCTCTCTATTCTTTCCCCAAATTTACTTTCCTATGCTCTTCCCCTCCCACACTCTCCTTCCACTTTGTCTCTAGTGTCCATAACAATTTTTAATGTTTTTATGTCCTCCAGACTTTCAGTCTCTACCATAGAGTGCAGACAGTCAGTATATGTTAAGTGGAGACATACAATGTCTCTCTATCATAGCCTGACTTGTTTCACTCAGCAACAAATCTTCCACATTCATCCACTTTCTATCAAATTCCAGGGCCTTGTTGTTTTTTATGGCTGAATAGTATTCCATGGAGTATATGTGCCACACTTTTTCAATCCATTCATCTGTTTGTGGACATTTGGGTTGGTCCCATGACTTAGTAATCATGAATAATGCTGCAATAAATATAGTTGTGCAAGCGCTCTTCTGACTATTCTTAACAGAAAAGAAATATATGCCCACACCAGAAAAAGGTGTGAGTGGCAGCTGCCCGAAAAGGACAACTACACTGGGCAGGGGGTTAGGTGTTACTTTTATCCTGGGGTCTTGTCATGAATATTTAGGAGGAGAGGTCTGTCACTGTAGCTGGTTCTTATGTTTGAATTTCAGGGCTTCCATCTGTGAGCTTGATTCTTCTCCTTAAGGTATAGAGTCTGAGGAATTTGATCCCCCAATTCCGCATGCCCAGTGTGGACTCTGAAGTTCCAAGCACCTACATGGGACGATCTGCCCTGGTAGTTCACTGCCCCAGTGGGAGTTAGGATGTTGGCCAAGCTCCTCAGTGAGATAACCTGTCCCCTCTGGGTGCCAGGGGCCTAGCTGCGATCCCTGGAAACTGCGATTGATGTGTCTGATGTCCCCTTCACTGGCAAGTGGAACTCTTTGTTCATAACATCTACCTACATCAAGACGATGCAGACTTAGGGAACAACGGTGTTGAAAGATGTGGCCTTTGGAAGGTGACTGAGTTGGAAGAGGTCACCAGGGGAGGCCCCCTGTTGACTCCTGGCAGCGTTGGAAGAAGAGCAGATGCAGAAGCTCTGCTCTCCTCTGTCTCACCATGTGATGCTCTGGGCCTCGTCAGGACTCTGCCAACAAGACCCTCGCCAGATGTGACCCCTTGACCTTAGATTCCAAAATGAATGAATGCAAATGAATATTCTTTATGAATTACCAAGTGCAGTATTCAGTTATTAATTAGCAAAGCGTAGACCAAATTAATCTCTGGAAGTAGAGCCCAGATATTGTGATTTTTTTTTTCTTAATCTTCCTCTCAAGCGATTATAAAGCACAGCCAAGATGGAGACTTTGTCATAGACTATTCGGCTCCCTGGTTAGTGTGTGTGTGTGTGTGTGTGTGTGTGTGTGTGTTTACCTGTTTATTTCTGCAGAGAGAGCAGGGCAGGGAGGACATACCCGACAGGGTGTTCATACCACGATCCACATCCAGCCTAGCCAGCCAGGAGAGCAGGCTTGCATGTCCCCACTGTGCACAGCAAGGCCTCAGGCTACAAAGCCAGGCCCGCCTGCATGGCCTCCGATTGCAGAGTGCAGTTACCACTGCCCCATCAGGGCTGGCCTCCCTGGATCCCTACACTCAGCTCATGCAAGAGCACAAGTCCTGCTGGATTTCAAGCCAGTCTGTGCATCCTGAGTTCTCCCTACTCCACCAGTGAAGAGCAATGCCTAGCACTCATCATGCTCATTAGCAAACCCTTTGATACTGATGTGCGATAAAGAGGCTGAGAACTTTGGAAGCCACCGAAGAGGCTAGACTTCTGATTGGAAGCTCTCAAACCCTAACCCACCATCCCTGGGTATTGTGATTCAAACACTTAAAATGTTAGTTGTCTCTAGAGCATAGATGAAAACTAACCACACCCAGTGCCAGATGATAGCATCTCTGTGAAAATATTTGAGGTTAAATTGCAGACAATACAACTTGGCCATCACCTTCACCGTCTTCCTGTGCTGAAAACCTAAACACCTCTTCCCACATGCCTTGTATAATAGCCATCAGAGAAAGTATCCTAAATCACCTATTAAATGACATGGCTGCATGTTCCCCCAAATCTTCAACATGTAGCCTGGAGGTCAGATGGCATTTCTTTATCCCTCAAGATCAAGATGAAGTCATTTCAAGCCACCCTGTCCTCCACCTAAACTCTGCTGCCACCATTCCATCAGAATCTGGGAAGAGTCTGGGGTTTTCTCCTACCTGTTAGCTAATAAGTTAGCTTGTCACAGCTTCATGGATGCTGGCAGAAGACACGAGCTCCTGGGTCAGAGACAAAGGAGTTTTCATGACTCATGGCATGGCCACTAGAAGAGAGTGATGTTGGTGTTGGTTCCTGTGCCTCCTGAGTCCCCCGGAGTGACAGGTGACGTGGAGGGGCCCAGAAGGATGTGCATCACAGCTGAAGATCATTGTTCCTGGGGAATGCATCGCTTTTATAGTGAGGTAAGCAAACCCACTCTTTGTCTGATGGGAGACAAGATGGCTTGTGCAAACGCCACCCTGAGAAATGACCCAGTTAAAGAGCAATTGAGGTCTTGTCATCTTGGCATACCCAGCAGTGAGCAGGCCCGCTCAGGACCCCTGGTGCAGGCCTCTTCTGACACCCATGGCTGTGCTTTACTTTCTCTCAGGGTTTAACTACTTGGTATTTTCTCATGAGATTGTTCCTGTCTCTTCTAACGTAACAGAACCCCTGGGTAAGTAAGGGCATCTGTCCTTTCGCTGCGAATTCCCCAGCACTAGGGACAACCTCTGGCTTGTAGAAGGTATTCAGAAAATGTTTGTTGAATGAATGAGTGAGGTTCCACAGGGGCCACAGGTTCTCTACTCCGGTCCAACAGGATTCTTAATTGTCCCCAGACATCCCTGGCCTCATGACCGCTGCCACCGAGTTATATCCCATCTCCTGGATGAGGTGACCAGGCGAGGCCCCCTGTGGACACCTGGCAGCGGTAGGAGAGCAGACGCAGATGCTCCACTCTCCTTCTGTCTGCGAAGTGATCCTGGGGGCCTCCATCCCAGCTACTGCCCAGGCCTCATCCTTTCCAACCCAGTTCCTGTGCCTAAACTTTTATAGTCTTCCTTCAGCCTCATCCATTATTAATAGTGCTATCTTCGTCCTCTTCTTTTCCATCATTATTATTTAGTTTAAGGCTTAAGAGTTTCATTAAAATATAAATGTCCTTGGGTGCAGGGAGAATGAGAGATGGGGCTGTTGGAGGAGTAAAGAGTGGGGGTAACCCTCTAGACATCCATAGAGCTGCTTACTAACTGCGTAACTTTAGGCAAACAATTTAACCTCTCCACACCTTGGTTTTCCCATCTGTAAAATGGAGATAGGGTTATACCTCTCTCCTGGGGTAATCCTGAGGATTTGATGAGCTACTTGATAAAAGGACTTGGGAGAGTGCTTTGGGGTTATCTGTGGTGCACCCACTGCATGCCACACTGGATGCATGCTCTGGAGGCCCCTGTGGGAGTGCCTCACCCCATTCAAGCGAGGGCCAGCCCCTGAAAGGGCAGAGGCCTGGTCACATGAGCCTCCTGGGTCTCAGGCAGTGCCTCAGTCCGCTCCAGGACACACGACCGCTGAGGACAGGGGAGGGTGCAGGGAGCACGTTGAACAGACATGGCCAGACGAGGCCAAGTCCCTCACAGAAATGGGAAGGCCGTTGGGTTGTTCTGGCTCTAGACATGGAGTTAGGGTTAAAAAACCACCACTTTGATAACAGCCAAAAAGAAAAGCCAGGGAGTGATTACTCCTCATGCTGGGTCTGGTACTAGGGACAGGAATTAATGCAGATGGGTTGACTGGGCAGTAGCTAGCAAGTCCTTCTCGCCGGTCCTAGGCTGGCCTAACCGTCATTCTTTTCCATATCGTTTCACTGGATAACAGGGAGGCACAGTTCCTAGAACTTCACACATGAAGGTGTCTCCTCACCTTTAACCTGCATAGTCCCGGGAGGAGGCATTTCCACTTTGCCAAGGAGGAAACTGAGGCACCAAAGCTGCAGAGAATAGGGCTGGGGTTCAAACCCCATTGCACCCCTACGGTAAGCAGTTGGGGGTTCTTCCCCGAAGCAGAGATGGGCCATTTTCCCAAACCAGCTCCGAACACTCTCCACTAGTGAGTGCCTCATGGTCTGCAAAGCGGTTTAACGTCCATTAAACTCGTGCAGTCTTTAGCGGGAACTCAACACCAGGGAAAGGAGACGTCGCCATATTAGAACCGCTTTAGACGTCCAAGAGACGGAACACGGACTACAACGGCTTAAGCAAATAGGCTGTATTCCCCCCACCCCAGAAAGTCCTGAGGAGCCACTACCGGACCTGGCTCAGCACGATACTGAGTACCGAGGTGGCCGTCTGTGGGAGTCGGGCACCTGCAGTTCTCCCGGCACCCCTCGTGGTTGGGGGGTGGCTCCCACCGCTCTGGGCGTCCAGGCTCAGGCTAAGCAGAGAGAAGGGCGATGGAACACTGCCAGCATCTATCTACACGGTTCTTCGGCCAGAACGGTGTCACCTGGCCACTGCCAGGTGCATGGCCACCACAGAAATCAAGGAGTTAGCGTCCCAGCCTGTATCGGAAAGGAGGGTAAGGGATAAGAGGAGTGGGGTGACGCGGAGGGGGTCACCCACAGCACCGCCCACCAGGGACAGGGGATGACGAGAGGCTCCAGAGGCCAGGATGACTCAGAGATCCTGGGAACTGACGGGTTGTCATCACCTGGGGGCATGCAAGAATCACCTGACTTCTCGTAAAACACTGATGCTCAGGCTAGACCCCAGACCACAGAAAGCTCACTCCAGGAATGTGCTTTTGTTTTGTTTTGTTTTTAGGTTTTTTGCCATAGAGTGTGTGCACTCTCTGGAGAGACACAAAGAGAGTGAAAAGAAAAAGTGAGAAATCGCTCCCCCAGAGGAGATGGCCATGCTGCAATCCCTTCTCCATTTTCCTCCTGGGATATTAGGCACGCATACATACTCAGCACGAGTTTCAAGCTGACAGGTCCAGGACTCGAACCGAGGATGGCCATGTGGGAGTCCAGTGCCTTAACCACTGTGCCACCCACTGGCCCTGGCACATCATGATGTTAACCTTCAGCTGCACCCAGGCTTTCCTCCGAGGCCCTGATGCTGGCATCTCCTGCCGCCGCTTGCTCTGGGTCTGACTTTCTGGCCCGTCAGCCAGCATACGCTGGTGCTTGCACGTAGACTGAACGAGGGAACGAGTGGACACGGAAGACGTCCTCACGTTCGTTCACTGAGCGTACCCAGCCCTGGGTTACGGAGCTTGGCCCTGACGCAGCAGCTGCAGAGGGTATGCAGGCAGGAGGCAGGCTACATGGTCCTGAGCAGATCCCTGGGCCTCTCTGAGCGGGCAGCCCCGGATTGGTAACTCTGGGGACTGGCTCCAACACAGACAACAGCTTCTGAAGGGCACTGAACCTCTGAAACACGGACTTGCCCTCCTCTGGGAAAATGACAGCTTCTTACCCAGGGTGGCACCCATCGGTCTTCTCTGCAGGTTTCTGACCTCCCCAGTGCGCAACGAGGGCCCCTTCTTGGCTGTCAGGACTGCCACCCAGCCATGCCTGTGCCCTCCACCTCTGCAGGTTGAGCAGCGTCTGGGAAGAGAGTCTTGCATTAGGAAGATGCAGCCGGAAAGGAAAGCGATGCCTCCTCCCTGCAGCATGAGGATCCTAGAAAGTGTGGGTGGGGGGCCGGGGGTGTGAAGCCCTCAGATAGCTCTCCTGCAGCAGCACCCCCTCCCAGGGAAGGATGCAACAACCTTGAGCCTCAGCACAGCTGCCTGGCGAGCCAGCAGCGCAGCGCAGACACGCCGCGATGGGTCCCAGTCATTAACTGACTGTCAGGTTCCTCAGATGCTGGACTAAAAATAGCCCGCTATAGATAGAATCTGCTCCCACGCAGGCGGGCAGAGGCTGCATGAAGTGGGGGGAAGAGGCTGCGCGGTGCACTCTCCCCTAAAGGCAGGTTCGTGCCCAACTCCAGCGCCCCTGCTGCTCTCTGGGCCACGTCCTGTCCCAGTGGCCGCATCCCCTCCTCATTAACCGCAGAGACGCCCCATGTTCCAAATCTGCGCTTGGCGGGGCGCTCATTTGCATGCTGTCCCCTGGATAAAAGTGATAAGGCCGCAGACGCTCCAAGGAGACAGTGCGGATGAAACCGGGCGCTGCGCGCTCAGGAGGTGAGCTATTTATAGAATCCGACTATCAGCATTTTCCACCCATTTACACAAAGCAATTTCAGCCCTTTCAGATGAGACAAGAAGGGCCCCAGCCGTCGTTCAGTCAGGGCTGGAGTCACATTTGGGGGCCAGAAGCTCCGGTTTTATAGGGAACCTCCAGGCAGGCTGGGATGAAAGATCGATGGCGACATGAACTGTGGGCTGTCATATTTTTGCTGTGAACATGTCCTGGTAATAAAAAATGTTGTTTTAGTAAATACACTCAGGGAGATGCATTGCGGGCTGGTGTTTATCCCCCTGGCCTTACCCCTGGCACTTGGAGCAAAGGGCCAGCGAGGGGGAGAGGCTAGAACACCCCGAATGCATCGCCCTGCTGCCCGCACTGAGCCTGACCCCTCCCCACCCCACCCGCAGCCCGGAGCAGTGGCGCATTTCTCTGCTGACATGTTCATTTTGCTGCTTCTTTAGGAAAAGAGTGCAATGCATTTCCCAATAATGATGAGACTGGCAGTGTAGACCCTGGGGAGAGACAGACTCGGGGTCAAGTCCAAACTGAACCACATTGTAGTGCTGTGGTTCTGAGAACGTTACCTAATCCTGCTGAAATCCAGGGTGGGGGGGGTGGGAGGGTGGTAGCTCCTCCCTCGCTGGCTTGGAGTGAGGATTAAATGATAAAGTGTAGGAAAAGTGCCTAGCACACCCCTAAATGATAGCTTCTATTATATTGTACCCAGAAGGTGGGAGATCAGTCCAGGGTGTCAGTAGAAATCAGGTGGCCTCCCCAGAGCACAGGTCTTCAGATTCACAGAGCACTCCCCCTCCACGTCCCGTCCAGCTCAAAGGGCCACGAGGAACTAAACAAGACGAGGTTAAGACGCGCGGGAGAAAACGGTGCCATCCGGAGACTCAGTAAACATGAGAGAGGAGGCTGGTGAGACCCACCACGGGGTCGCACAGAAAAGCTGGTTTTGTTGTTGTTTTGTTTTTACGGTTTTTACCATAGACTGCATATACTCGCCAGAGAGACACAGACAGTGAGAGGGAAAGTGGGACATCGCCCCCCGAGGGGGATGGCCATGGCACAATCTCTTCTTCTCCATCCTCCTCTTGGGATTGTGGGCATGCACACACATGGGCCCAGTGTGATTTTCAAGCCACCAGGTCCGGGACTCAAACTGCGATCGGCCATGTGGGAGTCCAGCACCTTAACCACCGCACTGCCTGCTGGCTCCCGTAGTACAATAGCTGTTACAGGTAGAATAAGTACACTCTAAACTAACAGTGAAAGTACAGCAGAGGAAGGTCAACAGTCGTTAATTATGATGTATAGGTACTGTACCTAGTGTCTGCCATATCCTTTTCTCTGCCTGTGGCACTGCAGCGGGTCTGTCACCAGGCAGCATGTGTCACCCTGTGATGTCATCAGCCCCATTATAGTCTCCTGGACACTGTTGTCCACACAACCTGCTGTTGGCTGAAACACCACTACACAGCACATAACTGAACGCAGCGAAGGGGTGGAAGGCGCTGAAACCAGACGCTGGGATGTGCAGAGGCTGTTTCCGGTTGATATGGAACTTCACACTGTGATTCACATGTCCTGCGGCCTCCTGAAATTGCCATGTAACGCTACCCACCGTCCTTCTACCTTCCTGCACTTCCATCTTCCACTAGAGCGTGGATGCAGATGCCAGCGTCTTTGCAGGCAGAATGAACGAATGCGGGAGTGAATGAATGGGCAAACAGCAGACGGTGTCAAAGTCCAACCAGGAGCCAGCTGCCTGGGACGGCCACGCCGCCTCCATGGAAGACTGCGGCCCCTTTGTGCTGTCTGTGTGAACACGTGCCTTGCGAGGGTTTGAGTTCCTGGAGGGAAGGACCATAGTGGCACATGGGGGAATCCAGTGACTATTTGTGGGGATGCTGCCCTACTGCGTGGCCTGAGCGGAAGGGCTCCGCCCCTAAGGTTCGGAGTCTCCCCTACTCTGATTTGTATCTTGCCGAAGCTTCGTCCAACTTAGAGACGCTAGGGTACCGGGGTTGTCATCCCCAACGAGAAAAGCCAATCCAGGCCGCGTGGCAGGCTGGGATCTGGCCCCGGCTGGGCCTGGGGTGCCAATTCTTGCCTGCTGAGGCTCTGTTGAACCAGCCAGTGGGGAGGCACAGCTGAGGCAGTTAAAGCTTGCCGAGCAACCGCGCGGCTGTCAGGGTTATTCACGGTACTTTGGGTCCCCCCGCCCAAGACCCCTTTTCCCCAAAGACACCCTTCCAAACCCAACTCCTGACTAATAAACCCATGCCCAAATTGATCTCACAGCTGTTCTTCAAAGGCGATGCCAGCCCTCTCGCTGGAGCCAAGCTGTTTGGACTTGCAATGCATCGGGGGATCTCTCATCTGGGGCTCCCCGGTTACAGAAACCGCTCTTGTTTAGCAAAGGCTTTGTGGTGGAGATGGTAACACGTCTTGCCAACCTCCTGGGTTCGAGAACCGGATTTCTCCTAGTACTAGGTTCACTGCAAAGACGATCCTCTCTCTGTGCATGGTTTGCTCATGAGTACTTCGGGTCCCCCGCCCAAGACCCTTCCTTCCTGCTTCCCAGTAAATGTCCCCTGGCTCATGGCTCCCCTGTATCAAATTAAGAGACAGCCTCCATCAGCTCTGTTACGGAAGGGAGGCTGGAAATGAAACAGCAGGGATCGGCTCGGTCATAGGCAGCTGGGGAAGGAGGACGGAGTGGGGGTTTGCAATAATCTGGTGGTCCACAAGGCAAAGAGCCACAGACCACTTTAAGGCCAGCAGTGGCATCAGGCCTCAGACCAGCGGTCGTAGTAGGAGTGGTGACAATTACAGCGGCCAACATCTGTGGACAGCTGTGCCCTTTACGGGCATGTTTCTGTGCATAATCCCATTAGCTGTGGTGACAGAGCCTTTCCGGGAGGTGTGCGGCGCCTCGTGGCCATGCAGCACCCAGCCAGCCAGCCATCCATTCATTCATTTGTTCACAAAGACTTCCCGAGGCCCTGCTTTTCGTATCCCGCTGGGTAGTCATACCAGCCAAAGTTCTCCAGGGAAGCAGAACCCAGGATGTGTATGCATAAAGGAATTCACACACGCACTCATGGAGGCCTGCAAGTCCCAGTGCCGCAGGGTGGGCCAGCGGGCTAGAGAGGCAGGCAGATAATGCTGCGGTGGGGTCCGCAGGCCATTGCTGCCAGATTCCTTCTTCTCAGGGGAGGGGATCTTGTTCCACTCAGGCCTTCCACTGATGAGACGAGGCCCACCCACATTATGGAGGCCAACTTGCTTAACTCAAAGTCCGATGATTTAAGTGATATTTACGCGGTAAACGCCCTTCCAGAAACAGCCAGAATAGTTTTTTAGCCAATTATCTGGGCACTGTGGCCTAACCGAATTGAATATAATGTTAAGCGTCATCGTCATTAAGGCACTGAGCTGAATAAACCCAGCCCTGTAGAAGGCCATAGGCTATTACTGGACGCAATGGTACCCACTAGAATAATCATACCAGACAGGAAGTGATGCATGCGTTAGGAGAGACACGGTGATGCGTGATGCATGGCATGCAGGAGACAGGCAGCCGGGCTAGAAGCCTGAATGCATTTACTTGGCCACAGGAGGAGCTAAGAGAGCAAGAGATCCGTGGAAGACTCGTTAGAGGAGGAGGGCCTGAAGATATTGAAGGGTGAGTGGGATTTGGATGGCTCACACAGAAGGAAGAGCATGGCAACCGGCAGGTGGAAAGCATGCATAAAAGAAAGAGAGTAGGGGTCCAGCAGGTGGCGTAACGGGTACGTCGCCGGACTCCCATGTAGTCGACTGCTGCTCAAGTCCTGCACCCGGCAACTTAAAACTCATGCTGGGTGCACGTGCGTGCGTGCCCAAATCCCGAGAGGAGAATGGAGGAGAAAGGACTGCAGCATGGCCATCTTCCCCTGGGGGGTGATTTCTCACTTTCTGTCTCTCTCCAGCGAAAAAATCTATCTAAAAATAAATGGAAAAATATAAAAAGAGGGAGATTAGCATCCTTCCTGGGAGCATCCAGGAATCCATCGCAGCTGTGGAAGAGGAAATAGGGAAAGAATTAGCCAGCAAGGCGGCAATCAACAGAGTAGACGCAGGCCCCGGCACCCCGTGGGTCAGTAGTTATGCCTCGGGCCCAGCTGTAGAGCTGGGGGTGGGGAACACGGTATTGCTCATCCCAGTCTGCCTTCCCGTTCACTGTGGTCTTACTCATTTCTCTGCACAGTTTTCATTAACTGCGGTAAGCCAGGCCCGGGAGGCAGGCATCGATCACGCTTGTTCCGGTTTCCGCCCAACACCGGAGTTCCCTGTGGGGATCCACTCCCGCCCACTCTCCAGCCCGTACTCTCCAGCCTGCACTTCCTCACGGACTCTGGATGGACCACGCAGGCCCGTCCTCGGCCAATCAGAGCCTCCCCCGTGCTGCGGGGGTGCTTGGTTAACACGCGGCGCGGCTGGAGACGGTTCCGTGCTGGAGCTTGTTGGGGCTGTTCACTCTTCTCACCCCGCACAGAGGTGGTGACAGCGGGGAGTTCATGTCGCCCTGGAGTCTGAAACCGAAGGCGGCGTAGCCGTGGGCAGAGCAGAGGAAGGAGAGGTGAGTTCTGGCACCTTCCAACAGCCCACAGTGAGCAAGGGCAGCTGAGTCAGTGTGAGCCCGGGAGCCAGCGCACCTGGCCGTCAGTAGGACCCAGGCGGCAATATTAACAGCGAGAGTAAGCCCTTCCTGCGTGCCCGCTGCTGACACACTGATTGTTGTTTAAGCCTCTCCGCTCTGAGAGGCAGGGCTCAGGTTTGTCCCCTTGGAAACGCATGTTGAAATTCGATTGCCTTGTGGCAGTGGAAGGAGGTGGAACCTTGAAGACGTGGGCCTCACGGGAGGCGTGTGGGCCACGGGCCTCCACCTCCTGGTCGGGTTGGTCCGTTGAGCCAGGGTGGGCTGGTACAGAGCAGGCCAGGCTCCTCCTTGTACTCTCACCGCACGTGTGTTCCCTTTGTTCATGGACCTGATTTCCCTTCTGCCTCACTGAGGGGTTGTGTGTGGTTTTTTAGTAATTATTTGTTTTATTTTATTCGTTATTATTGTTTGTTTTAGTTTGCTATAGGACAGGTGTGCTCAGCAGAGAGAGAAAGTGAGAGAGCAAGCTGCCGTGTCCAGGACTTGAACTGTGGTGGGTCATGTGGGAGTCCAGTGTCTTAACCCCCATGCCATCTGCTGGCCCTGATTTTGTTTTATTGAGGTGCATTTCTTTCATGAGAATGAGAGAGAGAGAGAGAGACCCTCAACATGGTTCCATTTCAAGATACTTTCCCAGGGCCCCCAGCCAGACAGATGGTGCGTCTACACTCCCGACAATCGCAGGTCCAAAGAACTGAACCCGTGAGCTCCCGCAGGGCTCCGGGGGCTTCTGAGCAGCCGTGGAGTCAGCCCTCTGCCGTGTGGAGGCAGCACACTGCCTGCACCAGAAGCTGCTAATGGCTTCCAGTTGGGAACTGCTCGGCCTGCAGAACTGTAAGCCGGACAAGCCTCTTTCCTTTATAAATGACCCAGTTGCAGGTACTCTGTAATTGCTACACAAAGCACTGCACAGGGAGTTACCATTATCCCCCATCAAATAGTGCAAAAACAGCCGCGAAGAATTAAAGAAACATCCTTAAGGGTTCCTGAAAAAGTCAGCAGTACAATCCAGTCTTGGGACCAGCAGATGGCGTAGTGGCTATGTCGCTGGACTCCCACGTAGTCAACTGCAGTTCGAGACCCAGACATGGTGGCTTAAAACTCACACCGGGCATGTGTGTGTGCATGCCTAAAATCCCAAGAGGAGAAGGGAGAAGAAGGGGTTGTGGGATTGCATGGCCACCCCCCTGGGGGATGACTTCTCGCTTTCTGTCTCTCTGTCTCTAGCAATCTCTCCATTGAGAACACGTAGCAAAAAATCCCCCCAAAAAATTCAGTCTCAGTCTCTCTGGTGTTGAACGTTGAGCTCTTGTCTCCTCAGTGGTTCAGAAACACCTAGAAAGACTTTACGCAATGGCATAAATAAAGGCCAGTCCCTAGAGGTTTGGGCCACTTGGTTGGGCGGGGGGGGCGGGGGACCTCAGCATTGGAATTTGTCCAAAGCTGCCGAGCTGTTCCAAATGGGCAGCTGGGATGAAGAACTGATATGCAAGGTCGTGTGGGATGACGTCCTCATTTCCGAAAAAGCAGTCTCGGCCACCTGCACAAAAGCCATGTGACACGAGCCTTCCAAACTCCCAGCAGCTCCAGGCAGCCATGGGCCAATAAATACCTCCACTCGGGCTGTCTACGTGCGTCCCGTCAGATCCCAGCAGGTGCAGCTGAGATGAGATTTAGAGGGTGCAGAGAAGGGTGGGAAGTGCCTTCTCTGCTTTGTCTCTGTCCTGTCACTTTTGGAAACACACTTTACAGTACTGTGAAGTTACGGCAAGCAGCTGCCGTGGGAAACACGGGGCGATGCGGGCTCCCAACTTGTCACAGCGATGATCCATGTTCTGCTCTACTCCACTTTCAGGGACAAATTTCCCTGTGACAAGCAAGGCTCACCATACACAGCTGGCCGCAGCACACACACACCACAGCAGGGCCCAGGAAAGGGCCTGCCTGAGACAGGGCGCAGGCCAGCCCTCCACATCTGGGACTGGCCGGCTTTCAGGCTGTTGTGGGGGTGGAGGAGGTTGTTTGCTTTTTTCCAGAGCAGACCAAATGTGATCTTTCAGGAGTTCCTCTTGAATACTATTCCTTGTTTTTTTATTTTTGTTTTTTAAATGCCTGGACTGCAATTTTGCTCTTACGGCCTCTCCCAGGGGATCAGCTTTTATTTCAAACGTAAAACCTTGGCACAAAGGGTAAGGAAGCCTGCAAATCTTTGAGGATGGCCGCCCAGCAAGGGCTTCCATCGAAAGGCTTCTGCGGCTCCTCTGTCATCAGGGAAATGCCCTCTGCACGGGTTCTCAAAGATGTCCAGGTTCCTGCTGATCGTGAGTGTCTGTCCAGCACGGTGCTCGGCACAATCAGTATTAAGGAGATAATGTTGTGTTTTGGGGATCAACAGATGGCGTGATGATTACGTCCCTGGACTCCCATGTAGTCAACTGCAGTTCGAGTCCTGCACCCAGCGGCTTAAAAGACATGCCAAGCGCGTGTGCATGCATGCCCAAGATCCGGAGAGGAGAATGGAGGAGAGATTGCACTGGGGATGCTGGTATCTCTGCAGGGTCTTCAAAAAGGTCATAGAAAATACATATTATACAAGAAAAGCTGTGTATGGATTTTGAACATTTGCAACAAAGGTAACTCATACTTTAATTCCATTTTCCATACACTTTCAAAAGGTAACTCCTATTTCTAAAAGGGCAACAGGAAGATGTCAGGGCCCTGGGACTCGGCTCTTAAACCCCTTCTCTCAGAATGGTTGTGAATCAACATTCTTTGGCTACAAATGAAGATGAATTAACCGAGCTGTGCGGACAGCCAGGCCACATTTCTCCTTCCCGTCCAAAAAGCTATCGTGAGAGTCTCTGATCTACGTCTGGCAAGATCAAGATCCGCCAGGTTGTTCGTATTTCCCAAATCCTTATTACCCCACTTCCCCGGGGGGATGACGCGGACGTGTGTGGCTTCTTCCTGGTGAGCCCGAGACAGCACCGAGGGATTACTCTTTGTTCTGCACGTGTGCCTGGCCTGCCTCACCATTTTGTAAGGGGCTGTCATCACTCTGGCCTGGAGTTTCCACGACTCACCCCTTCATCCTTAAAAAAGAACTCGAGCTGCTCTTCCCGTCCCTGGTTTCCTCCTCCGATTCCCCGGCCTCACGGTTCCCCATGACCATGGAGAGCAGGCCTGTCGTCATGTCGGCAAGCTTTTCAGGGTCCTCGGGTGCAACCAGCTGCACCTTGGGAATGGTGCTCATTGGCAGTAGCCCCGTACTCTTTTGCTACCCTGGTCTCGAAGATCAGTTTACTTGTCCCCTGAGCAGTCACTGGGGGAGAAGACGCTCTGAAGAAGCCCACACTTGCTCCCACTCCAAGTACCACCAGCCACTTAACTGCAGAGCAGATGGTGTGCCGGGCATTGCGCGGAGGGCGCTCCTTCCAGGCTCACGAGTGATCCTTGTGACAACCTGGTGACATAGGTACTGTTATGAACCTTCTTGTGCAGACGAAGACACAAAAGCACAGAGAAGATGAGTAACTCCTACAAGATCACACAGAGAATAGGTGGCCAAGAGGGCATTCATGTCATGAACCACTTTGCGACAGTGACCTGTCCATCTTTTATCACTTTGGTGGAGCTTAGCTTGGAAAGCCCTTTATAAAGCATGATGGAATTGTGAGAATGAGTTTCTCTTTGCCTTGATATTGTTTGCATCAGATTAGTTGTCTATAAAACCCTTTAAGGACCACCGAGTAGCTCCAGCTTCGAGGGAACCAAAGCCTTTCTCCACCACCTCCTCTGGGCAACTCCTGCCGAAGAGCCTCTTCCTGCTTTTCTCATCCAGCTCGTCAGATGCCTCCATTTCTCACCAGGAAGTCAGTCAGGTCCTTACCTGCCTCCCCTCTCATTCCTCAGGAGCCCTTTCAGGAGCTGTGGCCCAGCTAAGCTGGGGGTAGGAACAGAAGTCTTCTCCCTGGAAGCCTGACCCACAGGAACCATTTGGTGTGTGGATTGAGTTACGCCCCCCAGGACTCCTGTGCTGAGGCCCTCACCTGCAGTACGTGCAAGGTCATTGCAGCTGTCATTAGTTTAGATGAGGGCACGCTGGGGTAGGGAGGGCCCCTCCAATGTGATCAGTGTCCCTACAAGAGGGAAATCTAGACACGACCACACCCAGAGAGAACACCATGAAACAATGACAAGGATGACAAGGAGAGCAGGGTTATGCATCCTCAGGCCAAGGTGCACCTAGGATAGCAGCAAACCTCCAGAAGTTGGAGAAGCATGGAGGAGAGCCTCCTCTCCCAGCCCTCAGAGGAACCAACCCCGTGACACCTTGATTTTGGACTTCCAGCCTCCAGAACTGCGAGACAACACATTTCTGTGTTTCAACCACTCCGTTTGTGTCACAGCACTTGGTTGCACACCCCAGATGTGGAGTACATGGCGTGTTAAATATAAAAAGGAAAAAGGAAATCCCACTTAACTATGTGCTCCAACTGCCCGCTTCGACACCCCTTTCACAGAAAGCCTTCCTCCCACCCCTGAACGTGTTCCTACAGAGTGGCTGGCAGGGCTCACTGAAAGAGGAGAAAGCCAGAGATGGCGTTGAGATGATGCTATGGTCTGGGTATCAGTTGTCCCCCAAGAGGTTCATGGTTTGGATTTGGTCCCAGGGTAATGGCCTTGGAAGATGATGAGACCTTTGAAGAGGAGAGGCCTAGCGAGTGGCGAGAATCCATCACCCAGGACCCTCACCATCACCCAGGACCCTCACCATCACCCAGGATATCACCATTACTCAGGACTTCACCATCACCCCAGAACTTCACTGTCATGCCAGGACGTCACCATCACACCAAGTCTTCATCTGTTTGGTTGCTGGGTGGCTCTCCTACCCTGCTGCCCCTCCAGGGTGCAACCTATCACCTTGCAGCTGTGGTCAGCAGGAGTGTCAGCAGTCCTCTGGGCAGGTGCAAAGATTATAGCTGATGAAGGGGAAGTTCAGGCCAGGAGGGAAGCTAGATACCCAACTAGGCCTGTTGGATCCCAAGAGCCCTGCTGTCCCCTCAGGTCCTGCATCCTCCCTAGCTTCAGGGTATAGAACCTCACAGAAGGTGGGGCTACAGTGGGTTCCGGAAACAGGTGCCAAGTCACAAGCTTCTGCATCTGCAAGGAGAGTGCAGGGAGCCAGGTCTGGGCAAATCTAGGCCAGGTTCGCACATGCTGAGTGGGCAGGCTCAGGATGCCTTCCTGCACCCAGCTCTGCCCCAGCTCTGCTCCCGCTCCCTGTGAGCAGTTACCTTCCAGTGTCCTTGGTGACGGCTGGAGCCCCACTGACCATGACCCCTGGCTGGGGCTGACTCCTCCGGGTGCTGGGAATGGAGCCCTTCCGAAGGTCACACCCCTTTTGTCCTCAGGAATACAAGGTGTGTATTTGGCCAATAGGTGAGTGCCCCCCCAAGACCACCGCTGTCTCTCAGAACCTGAGCGGAGGGTGACATCAAAGAGGCATGGAACCCTGCGCTCCTCAGCTGCTCAGAAGAGCCTTGTCCCATGCGAGCACCGTGCTGTGCAGGGCACACCTAACCTCCTCCTAGGTCATGTGCCCTCAGTTCTGCACCGAGAGGCCGTTGTAAGTCCCCCATTCCACAGACGGAGAAACCGAAGAGAGGATGACGTGCCTGAGGACCACACCCACCAACCATTACCCGAGGAGGAGGGGACAGCGTGGCCTCGCTGCAGTGGCTGGGCCTTGCCAGATGGCGAGCACATAGAAGGATAGAACTCTGGTTCTGGGCCTCTTGGTTCCCACGCAGGACTTCACCATCACCCAGAACTTCACGATGTCACACGGAGTCCGAGCTGGACTGCCATAGGAGAGGACAGATCCAAACCCTCGGGTACAGGAAGTCATACCTCCTTTTCCCACCCTGTAGCTGAGGACACCGGGGTCTTATTCAAGTCACCTGCCCAGAGTGCCACACGAGAGGCCAGCAGCTGTGGCGCAGGAGGAAGGATGCCGCTGTGTGATCCTGGGGCCACAGGCGGATCCCGGGGCGACCTGAACATGCTGGGCCCTTGTGCCCACGGTCCCCTGGGAGGCTGGGAGAGGACAGCAACGTGGCAGCATGGAGAGCTTTGCCAGGGGTCACTGTCACTCCTCAACCTCTTTCTCATGGAACAAATCCATAAGTAAAGTAAACTTTACAAAACAAAACAAGACGAAAAGACTACACACTTGCTAAATGGCGGAACCAGCTCTAAAGGGAGGTCAGCGAGCCACGAGTGAGAGCTAACTGGTTTTTACACAGCACCTGAGCTACAAACGCGGTTTGCACTTTTAGATGACTGGGAAAAAAAAAGAAAAGAAAATCAAAAGAAGAATACTATTTAATGACTCGTGAAAATTTTATGAAATTTCCATTGCAGTGCTCATAAATAAAGTTGTATTGCAACACAGCCATGCCCACGTACAGCTCGTCGGTGGTTGTGACAGAGACGGCATGGTCAGCAGAGCTTGAAGGGTCATGGTCCAGCCTTTGCAGGAAAAGTCGGCCCAGGACCTCTGCGCTTTAATCCTCTTCCAGTGTTTTCCAGAAAACTCCAAGCTGGCGTCAGAGCCCCGAGCACGTGGCTTTCCAGAACTTGCCCTCAGAATGACGCCAGATGAGCCACCTAAGTCACCAAACACCTCTGGGTCTGAACTGCAAAATAAGGTAATCATCGCGCCCTGCCCAGCCCAAAGGCCATCACAGACAGAAACAAGGCTGGGTGAGAGCATTCAGCAGTCCGGAAGGTTCTAGGGACAGGAGAAGGACTGCTGCAGTACTTGATTCGGACAGAGGTGGCTGGTACGAGGGAAATGAGCCATTGGGAACGGATGGAGTGGGGTTCCCTTGCTGTTTGCACGGTTCGTTAATAAAACAGACCAAACCTGCTCGAGATGGCCCTTGTCATCAGCCCTGCAGCCCTCACTCGCTCCTGTGCAGTCCTCGGGCCTGAAGAATGCTCCGGTCTCTTAAACACTCACACGTGGGCCCAGTGCCTCTGCCCCAGAGGAGTGGCTGACAAGGCTGACCCGGGTCTGGCTTCCCCCCCGAGGGAATCTTAAGGGACTAGGAGGACTTTGCAGCCCGAGCTCACCCTGATCGTTCTGCTTACTGGCTTTGCACAAGTAGGCAGAGGTTCATTGCTATTATTATTCCAGACCTAGTAAATCAAACATTTCCAGGCAAAGCTAACATGAAGCCCAATTGGTTATTTCTATAGTGGAAACAAGTACTTGATCATTTGTTCAACAAATATGTCCCACGAAATGCAGGAGAGAAACAGCCCCCAGGAAGAAGGAAATGGGAGAGGCAGGGGGAATCTGCTGCAGTCACCACTCTGCTGACCCAATCCCACTCTTCAAGATGTTTAAGAAAACGAAGGCATGGCCAGCAGGTGGCATGGTGGGTAAGGCACTAGACTCTCATATAGCTGATTGCAGTTTGAGTCCTGGACCCAGCAGCTTGAAAAATCATGCCAGTGTGTGTGTGTGTGTGTGTGTGTGTGTGTGTGTGTGTGTGTACGCCCAAAATTCCAAAAGGAGAAAGGATTGAGGCGTGGCCATCCCCTGGGGAATGATTTTTCACTTCCTTCTCTCTGTCTCTCTGTCTTCCCTCTCTTTGTCTCTTCATCTCTCTGTCTCTCTCTGTCTCTCTCTCTCTTTGGCTAGCATATGCACCCTATGGCAAAAACATAAATAAATAAATAGTAAGTAAATAGAAACAAAGGGAGACCAGCAGGTGGCATAGTGGTTAAGGTGTTGAAACTCCCACATGGCTGACCGTGGTTCAAGTCCCAGACCTGGTGGCTTGAAGAACTCACCAGAAACATGTGTACGCATGCCCCGAATCCTGAGAGACTAGAGGAGAAGGGATTTCAGTATGGCCATCCTCCTGGGGGGATTCCTTCTGTCTGTCTCTGTCTCTTCCCAGTGAGCACACATGCCCTATGGCAAAAGGAAAGAAAACAGAAAAGAAAAAATGAAAAGAAAGCAAAAAAAAAAAGGGAATGAAAAAAGAGAGAAGGGAGGAGAAAGCAAGCAAGCAAGAGTTCCCAGAGGCACGGTTAGGTCCGGACGATTCTGCATGAAAGACAGGCGGGAGGCCGCAGAGCCTGTGAGCTCCGCTGTGCAGGGGCCATTCTGGTTGTGTGAAGGCGTATCCCGAGCGGCTGCCTGGAAACTTCAGGGTGGGTCCGCGGCTACAGTGAGGCCCCTCCCACCTGCAGGGGAACCTGCTGTCCTCAGCTGTCAGCACAAAGGCCAGTCTGGAGCCAACCCTTCTCTCCAGGCCCCCGGCCCCCTGCTGGCACCATGGAGGCCTGACACTCAGCAGATCTTGGAGAAGTGGGAGACGAACAGAAGCGCAGAATGGGGCGTTTATTTCCACCATCTGCACGGTGACACAAGTTCATGTTATGATGGCATCCGCTCTCCTCGTATTAGGGACCGTTTACACAGGCACGGCGTTTCCTGATTATAAACACACGCTAGAGCGAGGTGGCGAGTGGCACGTGGCCTGCACCTGCTGCCTCTGCGTGCGTCAGTCAATTTCATGCCCAGGAAGCCCTGGGCTCCGTGGGGATGGCTCTATACGCAGTTTGGTTGGTCGTGAATTGTACTTCATTTTTGGACTCTTTTTCCTAGGGAACAGCGTTAATCAAGTTGGCCCCGAAATACACTTAGCGCAAATAGGCGGGAATAAATGGAAAATAGACAATGATCATAAAATGCAAACCAAAAAATGCTGAATAGTCTAATGTGAAAAGGCCCGTTTGCTTTTAATTAGCAGATAAAAACTAATGGGCATTTTCACTGGCCTTCAAGAAGAGTTAGCAGGAGTCACTGTTCAAAGGCTGCTGTCTGCCCCCCCACCTCACACCACCTGCGGGGACGTTCGAGTCACCAGGCGATGGCAAATGGCACGCTAGTTGGGCATGGTTAGAGTAGGCAGGGGAAGTGGAAGGGGCAAAGAGAAATCAGGCGTTTTACAGAGAAACAAAAGGGCAACTCTCCCGAAGCTGTGAGAATGTTTTCTGGATCAACTTCCTTCCAAGCGTTGCTCCCCCTTCTGCAGCCCTGCCCGCTTCCCTGTCACAGGCCCATGGGTGGCTCCAGCCTTTGAACCCTGCCCCAGCTCTGTGCCCTATGCGACTCTGGGCAGGCATGCATCTTCTCACCTGGGAAGGCTCGCAAGGGGGCTGGAGCCATGTGCTCCTGGGGGCCCTTGGTTGTGACACGTCCCGGTGAACTGCTCCACGGAGAACTTGGGTTCGGGTTTGGGTTTGAGTTTGGGTTGGATTCCTTCAGAGAGCTTTCTAACCGAAGCTGCCTTCTGCCATTAGGGAGGAATTCATTTTTGCTCGTGACCACGTGTTCTGGAAGGGGGACCGAGGACTAGCTCTGAGCTCATCAAGTCAGAGCTGCCAGCTCTTCCTGCAGCTCCTGGTCTTTACTGTGGTCCATGGGACACAGTGGCAGGCACTCCGCTGGGAGCACCTGGCTGCGCTCCACGGACCTGTCCCAGTGGTGCCTCTGCTTCCCCCCTCCCCAGGGAACTGCAGAGCTGGAGCTGCACCTTCCACTGCTCGTTAAGCCTGCTGGCTAGAGCCCAGCACAGCTCGAGGTGCCGTCAGTCCCCTGTAAATAAAGGCTGCCTCGGGGACAGCAGGTGGGGTGGTGGTGACAGTCACTGGACTCCCGCCTGGCTGGCCACGGTCTGAGTCCCAGACCTGGCGGCTTGCTTTCTCACTTTCTCTCTCTCTCTCTGTCTCACTCTCACTCTCTCACTCTGTCCTTCTGGTCAATTTTTTTTTTTAAAAAGTAAGTAAATAAATAAATTTAATTAATTCTTAAAAAACAAAAACAAGAATAAGCCTGCCTCTACTTCTTTTTCTTTCTTTTTTTTCCCCAGAGATTTTTGCTATAGGGCGCATGCGCTTGACAGAAAGTGAGAAATCACAGCCCGCCCCCGGAGGGGATGGTCACTCTGCAATCCCTTCTCCACCATCCTCCTCTTGGGGTTTTGGGCATGCATGCACACATGACTGGTGTGAGTTTCAAGCCGCTGGGTCCGGGACTCGAACCGGGGTCAGCCATGTGGGAGTCCAGTGATGTAACCATTTTGCCATCTGCTGGTCCCATCTCTAAGTCTTAGGGGGTGCATGAGCTCACCAGAGAGAGAGACAGAGACGGAGAGGGAGAAAGCACCCCTACTGAGGACGGTCATGCCTCAATCCCTTCTCCATTTCTCCATCCTGTTGGGATTTGGGGTGCACACACATGTCCAGCATGTTTGTCAAGCAACTGGAACCAGGATTCAAACACCAGGGCTGGCCATGTGGGATCTGGCTACCTTAGCCACCGGACCAGAGAGCAGCCCAAGGCCACCTCTAAACCAATAGCTAGAACATGGACCTCTCTGTGTCCCCCTCCCCTCAGAGGCCTAATCTTATTTGAGATTGTAATTCACAGACCTGGCAACCTGGGCCATCACTCACATTCCAGTCTGGCTGGCAACGCCTGCCGGGCCGTCTCCTTCCAGGTCCTACTGCGGAATCTCGATTGCTGTGCAGCTTCTCTTTACTCCCAGAGCTGGCTTACTTCACAGCAGGGTCTCCCAACCTCAGCACCCCCGGTGTGCGGCGGGATCCATCCTCACTGTGGCTGTGGCGAGCTGTCTGGGCAGTAGACACTCCCTGACACACCTGGCCTCTACTCGTGAGACGCCGCAGCCTCCCACCAGCTCTAACGACCAGAAATGGCCCCAGATGCACCTTCGGTACAAGGAAATCACCCCCAGTCGAAAGAACCGTCGCTGCTGAGTGAAACCTGAAGTTTATGCTCGACTCTGCTTCCCTAGACATCCCTTTCACAGGCACGTGGTGACCCACACACCTCACCAAACCCCTAACAATCAGGACCGGAAGAGAGCGTTCTAAATCCTTGTGATTGGAAACCCAAGTAATTTGCGAGTGTTGGAGAACGGTTCCAAAGAAACCCTCTATACTTTGAAGAGAATTAGAGGTAATGTTAGTTTCACTATATTAATAAAAAAATCATCTGAATCGCAATGCTTAACTGACAAATATTCTAATCATAGAAAAACGTTAGCTGCACATCATAGTCCGTCACAGAGCGTAAGGACTGAGGCAGCCTACAACACAACGCGATCGCCACCACCAGCCAGCCTGGACCGCAGTCCACTCCCTCCCTGGGTGTGACAGTCTCAACTCAAAAGTCTCATGTCTTGTCCTGAAACTGCTTGCTTATGCTGTAACTTCATTTCTTTGAGATTTTCAACAAGAAATCCTTCACGCGTCGTGATGAAGAACCCTGGTATGTGTCAAGAAGTACATCCATCTACTTTTAAAGCCTGTTCTTCACTGTCCCCGTTTTCGGTTTTGTCATCATTGTCGGCTCCAGATACGACAGCCTCTTCGTCTTGTTCTTTTCTCACTGCCTTCAAACACCTGTCAAGTCTCCTCACGAACAAGTCCACGTCCTGCGTCGTCATGCCGATGGCTGACGCGGCATTGAGGTAAGCGCAGGGGTAGCTCTCCGTGTGGGACATGAAGCCTCGGAAAGTGTGACCACTCACGGTTTGCACGGATCCTCGGGGCACCACCCTGCAAGGGAAAAGATGGGCCCACTGAGCAGTCTGTGACGGGAACACGACGTGCCTCATAGCCACAGGGACCGGTGTACCAGGCGCACGTCTACTGGGCGACATGTTTCAGGACAGCCGTAAATCATGGCCTATGCAAATAAGACCAGGTCTGCCTTAAAGTGAACTAATATAATTAATATGCTTCCACCTTACACAGAAAAGTCCCGCCTGGAGACTACCATTCATCTAAACTCTCTGTAAGAGCTGCAGGCTACAGGAATCTCAAACACCTTTACATCTTCGAAAAGGTAAAGAGAAAATTATTTCTTTTTGTGCTAAATCTGGAGCCTGACTTTAAGTATACACACTTCAATGAAATATTGAAATTTCTAAGTCAGACCACTTTAATTGCTATGGGTCACCTCAAACAATCAGCCATTGAAAATTCCAACTGTCTGATCAACATTATGTAATAGGTTTCAAAGCAAAGACCCAGAAGAAATTATGTCACTGTTTCAAGTGGGATGGGTTCAGCAAATAGTAATATTCCGCAACGGCATGTGGTATTTTTTATCCTTAATTTTACTGGCACACTTAGATATAAGCAGATTTCCAACTTTTACTTTGTTTAGTTCTGTTAAGAACTCAGATAAAGAGCCCGCAGACGGCATAACGTTTACATTGCTGTACTCTCAAATGGCCAGCCCTCTGCTAGTCAGAGCTGGTCGTGTGGGACATGAAATCTCTCCCCTCTGGTAGTCAGAGAGAAAATCTTTAGTGGAAGCACATTCAGAAAAGTATTTAGAGGGGCCAGCAGGTGGCGCAGTGGCTAAGGTGCTGGACACTCCCACATGGCCGACCGTGGTTCAAGTCCTGGACCTGCTGGAAGCTTTCATTCTTACTTTCCCTCTCTGTCTCTCTCTCTCTCTCTGGTCAATTTAAAATAAATAGATGAATGAATAAAATAAATATTTTTTTAAAGTACTTAGAGTAAGATATTTCTTTTGGAGTCATTTTCCTGTGACCTCATCAAATATGAAATGAAAAATGGGATTCATTTTCATGCCAGGTACATACAAAAGGAAAAAGCAAACTTTCTACAGTATTACTTATGCAAGAACCATATAGCCTGTTTAGTTTAGGAAGCAGGCTTTTCCTTCACGTTTCCACCTGAACTCAGTAGTGAAGATGACCTACTTCTACTATGTGGTATCACAGAAGACCATCTAACAAAGCAAGGAAGTACAAAAGTCCATACAGGGCGGGGACAAGGCTTTGCTCTGTATGTCTCTTAAAACGAAGACTCCTACCTTTCTGAGACTATTTCAAGAGTAGCAGCCCACGGTGAGACAGTAATTCTCTACCTCACCGCTCCTTCACTCCACGATGAACTCCCAGGCATAGTGCAGCAGATACCGGGGGACTACAGTTGACGAAAGGTCTTTTACTGAGTTAACTTTGCAAGCCTTTTCTAAACACACTTACCTGGCTCCAGAAACCTGTCTGGTGAAAAGCATCGAGCCAAGCTGAGTGACAGCTTTGTCCTGGTGTTCACCTAATGTCTTCAGTGTCACCGCTATAAAAGAAAAAAGCACTTAATGAGCACTATGTACCAGCACAAAAATCTCTCAAAAAACAAACAACGATGAAGACGTTATTTCTTCTTTCATTGTCAAGCAGTGTAATTTCACTTAAATGCATGTTAATATAAATTACAGCACGGATTTGTCTGCCTATCCAACGAAAATATTGTAATGTAAATTAACGTGCTCAGAATCAGACACAGAATTTCCGTATCACTCTTCAGAGAGTGGAGTTTACCAACTAAACAGAAAGAACAAAGACAGCACGGCTGTTTATTCACCGTCAACCAGGTCTTAAGACCTACAGAATGAGAAGGTGGGGCTATTTCAGCACATAGGAACAACTAAGAGAGACGAACAGAAGGACGTGGGCATGGAAGCGACCATTCTGAGGTTCTGGGAGCAAACCTTGCCACATGCACCCGCTGCTGGCCACCATTCCCTGAGGACTCAGGAGCCAGACATCTGTAGACTGAATCTCAACCAACGTGCTAACGTTCTGCATGTGAGGGATCGTTCTATTTCACACAGAGCAGGGAGGAGGGCAGAGGCCAGGACACAGTAGAACTGAGATGAAACCATGTGGATATATCATTACAACCAGAGTTCTCTCTTTCTAGAAATACCAGCTTCCTCCTAGGGTTGAATCCGAAGTTTTGTTTTGTTTATTAAAAAGAAAAATACTCACCTAAAGATATAGGGTTATGAGGTGTATGCAACAGTCGCTCATTGTAGGCTTCTGACAACGTCGTCAGTTGGCTGGACAAATAGGAAAACATTTCCTGTAAGGACAAAATGTCACATTTAAAACAAATCAAATACTTGCCAGATTTAGTAAGACACACATCTGACTGATATGGAGTCTGTGCTGTAAATTAACTCGCCCGTGTGCCCTGGGGCAATTCTCCCCATTGCCAGAACACAGTGACATTCAAAGACGCCATGACTGTGGGAAACCACAGGGCTGCAGCGAGGGCGGAGGACCCGCACGTCCCTGCCGCAGGGCTGCTGTGTGCCTGCCAGGAACCCTGCCTCTCCGAGCCCGGAGCTCCCGCTCCAGTCCAAACAGCCTTCGAGCTCGTCCCTGGACACAGCGATAGATCCTCGGTGACTTCTCTTGCCCCTTTCCAACCTGTTCCACCTACGCAAGCCAGACCCAGACCACGCCAGTGACCTGATGGCTTCATCCTATACCTAGAAGGAAAGCAAACTCTTCTCCTCTAAGTCCCTCAGGACGGGAGCCGGCAGCACATCCAAGCCAGCACCGGCCACACGCCCACTCACGATGCGCCAACCACGTCAGCCTCATTCCAACCATTCTAGTGTCCAAACGCTGGCCCTACGTTCCCGCATTTCTGAGCCCATTTCCTGAGAGGCCCCTGTGTCATGTGCTGTAGAGACCCTCCTTTGTTACCTTCCCTAAATAAAGCTACTCTCTCAGTCTGCCCACTGCCAACTCCAACCTTCCCCCAACGCCTTTACCTATTTGGGTCCTTCAGTATGTTGTTCGTCATAATCTGAAATGCCCTCACTTGATCCCGTAAGTCAATACTGCCTACTACTGTCTACTGGAATGGAAACGCTCCTGGAAGGCAAGGACTCCGAGTGCTTCACCACTGTTTCTCGGAAACCAAGACAAACGTGCAGGGGTCAGGGTGCAATTTATGCAGGAAAAGGCACTTCCCAAGTCTGTTTCTGGGGACCAGCAGTTGGCATAATGGCTATGTCACTGGACTCCCACGTAATCGACCGTGGTTTGAGTCCCGGACCCAATGGCTTAAACTCAGGCTGGGCGCGTGTGCGTGCGTGCCCGATCCCGAGAGGAGGATGGAGGAGAAGGGACGGCGGCATGGCCATCCCCCGGGGGGTGATTTCTCTCTGTCCTTCTCTGTCTTTCTGGCAAGCGCACACTCCCTATAGCAAAGAGCTCTCAAAAAAAAAAAAAAAAAAATCTATTTCTGGGGCTGGCACAATGGAATTGTGTTGCTCGAGAAAAGTTAGATCTCACATGGTGACCACAGTTCAAATCCCCATCTGGTCAGCTTGAAACAAACCAATTACATATGTGAATACCCAAGACCCTGTGGGCTGGAGGACTGGAGGGAGGAGATCACAGTGTGATTAGATCCTGTGGAAAGTGTTCGTCTCTATCTTGTGCATGATAATTATGAATAAAAATAAAATTTTCTTTCCTTTAAATCATACAAAATTAAAATAATTCCCTCAATTCAAAGAATATAGCAACTGAAAATAAAAATTGCCCTACTTTGAAAAAAAATCCAATTAAAAAAAGTTTTAAATATGACATTTATGAAAAGTGACATTTATAAGATGTTATTCATCTATAAGTGGCAGTTTAACAAAGTTTCAGATAAATACTAAATTTTTTATTTTCTTCTTATTAGGCCTTTAGAAGTGTTGAAATGAAAACCTGCCCTAGTGCATCGGCAGCTGACAAGCCCATTTGCACCGACCTCCTCCACCCGTAGTCGTGACCTGTAGAGACACAGCGGCCACCAAGGGCAGACAGAGTGCCCACGAGGAGGCAGCAGGAAATGACGCTTGGCCACACCCGAGGCCACAAAGGCTGCTCGCTCAGGTAAGGCTAGCGCCCCTGATCCCATACGGACTCCCAGAGTAACTTCCCCTGGTCTAAAGCACACAGACGACCAACTCCATCTTCTTAAGTAAAGATTAAGTAAAGGAGAAAACTTCTACCACGCTTATGAATTATGAGTCAGCCTACCTAAGACCACAAACATTTTTATCCCTGTCACCACGAGGGTAAGCAGTATCAACATACTATCAACAGGATATTTTATATTCTGACCTAAACATTTTAAATAATCATTCTTCAATTTTAGGGTATCTTGTGAACTGAATTCTTAGCATGTCGGAATTATGAAACTTTAGATCATTAATGTTGACTCTTTTTATATCAAAAAAATTAACTGCAGCTGTCATACCCAAGGAAGCTATCAGTCAATGTAACGGTTACCTGTAATAAGCCTTTCTCTTTAGTCATTAAAAATAAAATGTAGGGGGAACCAGCAGTTAGCGTAATGGCTATGTTGCTGGACTCCCACGTAGTCAATCACGGTTCGCATCCCGGACCCGGTGGCTTAAAACTCACGCCGGGCGTGTGTGTGTGCGTGCCCAAGATCCCGAGAGGAGAATGGAGGCAAAGGGATTGCGGCGTGACCATCCCCCCTGGGGGGTGATTTCTCGCTTTTTGTCTCTATGTTTCTCTATGTCTGTCTGGCGAGTGCACGTGCCCTATAGCAAAAACCTCTCCTAAATAAATAAATAAATAAATAAATAAATAAATAAATAAAATAAATGTAGGAACATTTTTAAGGACATAAATGTCATCATCATTTCCAGAAACAAACAAAAAATTGTTGTAAGAATCTTCTCTTAAGACATAAAAAGATTTCTTGGCCTTTCTTTTCAAGCCAATATTCTAGTATTACTTCAAAAACTGAACTAATAAAAGGGAACTGAGAAAAAAAACAGACAGTTTTTCCAGCAATTAGAACAATCCATAATTTTTACTGTCACACAAGTGTTAATGAAAAGTAGAATTTCTGGGTTTCATTTATATATTTCATCTACTATACAGTAACCAGGCCACTAATTTAAATGCTCTGTGCTTTTTGCACAAAAATCAATCAATCAATCAATCTCAAAGCAGTGGAGGCCAGCAGGTGGGGTCCTGATTAAGGAGCTGGACTTCCACACGGCTGACCACAGTTCGAATCCCAGACCTGGCACGATTCTCAAGCTGTACATGAGTGCTTAAAATCCCGAGAAGAGAATGGAGAAGAAGGGATTGCAGCATGGCCATCCTCTCTGGGAGGTGATTTCTCACTTTCTCTCTCTCTGTCTCTTTCTGTCTCTCTCTAGCAAATGCATTCACCATATGGCAAAAACCTAAAAATAACAGTAATAAGAAGAAAAAAGAAAAAAAGCAGCCATGTATGTTCATTTAGATATCAAATGCTAACTTTTCTTCATTCTGTCTTAAGTCTCTAATTATCAACTTCTCACAAGCAGTCGTCAATCTGAAAGTCAGGAGATGCCACATGCAGACCCTTGCATACTTACCCACATCTGTCTCTAAACTGTCTTTAGCCTATGTTAATACAACAACTTTAGTGATGCAGATCAATTTAAAATATTACTCTGTCTAGTTCGGCTGCCACATTAAACACACCCATGTGACCACATCTGTAGACTAAGGGGAAGCTGTAAGTATGTACTTCATTCGTACTTGAGAGAGTTAGCTGTTTCTAAAGAGAGGAGGAAATGTTCTTTAGTAACACCCCTAGAGGGTGCTTTTAAACTTGCTGGTGCATTCATGGCTATTAAAAAACAGAATCTGTCCAAGTTCAATTTCTAATACTTTAACGCATTAGCTTTAACTAGCTCTATCAACCACGTGCTATTATCAGTAGAATTCAATTTAAGCTACAGCTGACATCGGGATAGAACACTTTAGACTATAAAGATAATACTAAGGTAACTAAATCTTACCTATCACTAGTACAGGAGTAACTAGATAAAGAAAAATATTTCTGAATCACATTCGTATCCATCAGGGTTATGATAAGGTAAGTCAATCAAGAAAGACGCTTTAACCATTTTAAAGCCCAGTACTGAAGTCTACAATATCTACATAAATGCTCCCCTATACTATCTTATATTTTTAAAATATAGTTCAGATGACTGTACCAATATCCCACACTAACACTGAGCTAAGCACTTCTTTACCTGATATATTAAAGGTACGAGGGAACCTACACTATTTTTTGCTACAGTTAAATCTATAACTGACATTTATTATAAAATACTTCTGTAAAGGAAGAAATTTACAGGCAACCCAAGCAAATGTATATAGAAAGATCTTACTTAAAAGAAATGAAATATTATTGATTTTCTATGTCCTTTGTACTGTATTTAACTTAATTTTAAAAGACTTTTCACTAGAGATAAACGGAACTATACACCTGAATGCTAATGTCAGCTATATTTTTAAAATAAAAATACAAAACTTTATCCCATAGTTCAAGATGTTAATGGAAAAGAAGTTGAGTTATATGAAGCGCTATCTTTTGTAGGGCTTTGCGCGAACAGATTTACAGCCCTGACCCCCACCATCTAGCCTCTCCGTCCCCCGAATCCAAAGATGAGCATAATTCACTGAGTTTTAAAGAAAAAGGCCTTATGTAGCCATGTCGTTTGGAATATACTGTGTCATGATACAAGATGAGATGGAAATGAAACCTCACATATTACGGCCGTATGCATCGCAAGATGGGTAGGAAGCCAAAAGAGAGACACAAGTAGCCTATGTTTTAATGGTAACCTGAACGGATGGACGGACGACAGACGAGCGCTCAGAGCACGCACAGAGACGCGCAAGAGGAGAGCTATACTGGACAGATGTGCTGGGGTCCGTGACCGCGGGGGGCTGAGGCGCCCCCACACACAGCAGCCAAAGCCCTGCGCTCCAGCCTCCGAGCCCCCACATCAGCTTTCGCAGAGATTCAACTAGCCCCCCTTTAGCAAGTCCCCTGTTTCCAGACTGGGCTGCTGCGGGGCCGTTTGAAGGTAGGGGCCTGATGTTCTTTCCGCACTTGGTTGGATCTCTAAGCCTCAGCTCACAGATCCCAGCTGCCGGAGAAGCCATGCCGCTGTCGCTTCTCATCTGCACGTGGCCACTTCAGTGGATACTGGCCACAAACCATCACCTGCCTGCCCTGCTCAGCAAAGCACTCTTCAAACGGAAAGCTAATGAGAACAGCGGTCTTCTCAGGACGCAAAATAGAACTGAGGTGCTTTTTTGCACAGAAAAACTCAAAGGAACAGTCTCTTCCACTTGACTCCCCTCTCCTGAAAGGCCACTTTGGTGAAATCCACGGTCACAGCTCCCCTCAATGAAGCAGATGTGCTGATCAGGAAAGGGCGAAGGGCAAAGACGCGGAATTCATGCGCAGAGTTCCCCTCGCTCTGATCCTTTTACCCTTCAAAAAGAAAGCCCTGACAAGTAATGGCTTCAAGCTGCGTTCTTGTCTGCCTCTCCTGTGAAAAAGGTAAAGCCTTTTCTAAAGCGAGATGGCTATAGATGAAATAACCTCTAAAAATATCACTGTGGTGAATAAGGGCACAGAATAAAACAATTTAAAAAAAAAGAAAAACTCAAGTTTTCTTTTAGCACTCCCGAGAGCGTCAGTGATAGGGAGAGGCACTCTCAGTGACGGTCTATAAATAGCTCTGGCTAGAGCGATCAGCTTTGCCTCAGCCCCTCCACAGCTGGGCCGAGAGACTATCACGACTGCATTTTCACAGTTCAAAAGCAAGTCCACTGAAACAAAAGGGGCCCTTGTTCCTGCCACGAAATCCAACAAAACCCAATACAAAGGCAATGTGCATGCTATGCCACATACATGCAATTATGGTTTATGGAAGACATCCACGGTTTTCAATGGAAAAAACTGTTTATTAAAAAAGTTGTTTAAACTTTTACTCACTTAGGATGACTAAGATCGCAAATGAACACCTTAATACTGTAAAAATTACTCCTATGGATATTCTCTGTGCTAAGGAAATTTCATATATGGAATTTTAAATAAAACCAATCAGTGGAGCCAGCGCGTTGCATGGTGGTAAAGGCACTGGACTTGCACATCGCTGACCATGGTTCAAGTCCTGAATGTGGTGACTTGTTTTCTCACTTTCTTTTTTTCTCACTTTCCCTTTCTCTCTCTCTCCCTCTGGTCAAATTAATAATAATAATAAAAATAATAATAATTTTTAAAAAAATAAAAAATTAGTACATTACAGAGCCTTGAGACCTCCGCTAGACAGAGGAAGAGGGTCACGAGATCCTCTCCTATTAGGCTCAAACGACTGGCCCGGAGCAACTGACCATCAAGGCTGGAGGCAGGACTGAAGGCTGGGGAAGGCAGTGGCTGACACAGAAAGCACCGAGGCCCCAGTGTCACACGGACTGAGGTTTCAGCAGCAGCTGTGGTGCTTATAGGTGGTTCCTGGGCAAGTACTTAACACCGCTAGGCCCCAATTCCATCTGTAAAATTCCTACCCCATAAACTTGCTGAGTATTATATGAAACAATGACTATAACGGACCCAGCACCGTTCCTGGCATACGGCAGGACGTTCATAAGAATGCTCTTTCCCCATGCAGCTGCTGTTCCTTTAGCCTACGAGAGTTTTCAGGGCTAAGGAGAAAACCCCCATTAGCTCGCAGGACTCCTAGGCATGCTAGTGCAGCGCAGCCACAGTGCATGCTGGCCTGGTCCTGTCCCTGTGCAGTCCACTCCCCTCGGCATATCCAGGTAAGAGAAGGAGCAAAGTTCCTGATGTCACAAAAGGAGTTACCTCTTGACACCTGGGATGGAGTCACCAATTCACAAATGCCACTAGAACACACAGGTTCTTCCAAAAAGTGTTCACCCACTAACGAAAAAGAGCAAAGTCCGAGTGAAAAGCAGAGCAGAGACACCTCGCTGGCTGAGCAGGTCGTTCTCAAAGCAGGAGGATTTTCATTCATAAGGAAAACTGTCAACGTGCATGGGGGTTTTGGAATCCCGCAAGTCACTATCTGTTTTCTTAAATTCATGTTAGAGCATGTGCGAGAGCAAGAAGAGAGAGAAACATCAACCACAAGGCTCGGTCATGCTGCACGCCCTCCCTCCGCCCCAGCCCACCAGGATCCGAGCATGTGTGTGTGTGCCAGTTGTGTTTTCAGGCTAACCAGGCCGGGGACTCAAACTGTGGTCAGCACGCAGATTCCAGCTCTGTGGTCCGGTACGGTACCAGCTGCTCCACAGCAGCTGGCTAAGCTGAAATCTTTAAGTCAAACCCTACGAGGCAGAAAAACCAATTCTTAAGAGTCCAAAAAATGATAGAACATCACCAAAACATCAACAATTCCAAAACCTTAAAGTAAGAGAAGAGCTTCTTCTAGGTAGGCGGTACTCCCTAGAAGAACAGCACCTGCTACACACAATGGGCTATCGCCCTGTCAGCGCGTCCTTCTTACAAGTTTGCAGCTAGATCCATGTAGGGAAGTGTTTCTGTATGAATATCAAGGTCATGATGGAAGTCAGTTTCAATATTATTTGCCTTCTCATTTTCCAGAAAGATACTAGAAAATTTGTACTCTGTATTAACAAAAGATGACTGTACAACAGTCAACCCAGGTATTCCTCAATACTGTTGTTAGTTCATTCAACCAACGTTTTTTAAACATTCATTTATTTACTTATTTACCTATTTATTTCCAAGCTGCCAGGTTGGCTATGTGGGAATCTAGCACCTTAACCACCATGCCACCTGCTGGCCTTCAACAAACATTTGATAAGCATCTACTATATAATTAAACAAGGGATGCTAAGGACAGAGGAATAAACGGCAAACTCCAAGGAGCAAGATCAGTCTAGTGGATGACTTAGGATGAAGGGCCAAGTCTAACTGGATTCGTAGGTATCTAATGCTAACTTTTTATAAGTGTGCACTCAGACTACCAGTTTAATTTGTCAATTAAAACATTTAACTACAAAGCTATCCAAGACTTGTATTAGTTTCTTATTCCATATATTTCATACTATGAACTATTATTATTTACAGTTTCAATTCAAGAAGAAGAAAAGCAGGAAATACTAAATAGCATACTTATTGGCATTACAATAAAAGCACATAAAAACCTATAAAGTTTCTATCTATGTAATAAAGTATACTTTGAAAATGACCAACTTAAAACTTTATGTAATGGTCCTACTGTCAGGATTATAATATATTCATTTTATTTAAGTTAAAATGAATTTTGGCCAAATCTGCAGAACGAACAATATAAAAAAAAAAGCAGCTAAGGAAAAAAAAAGATTATAAATCATCAGACATAAATATAGGCAACTACCAAGTTATACCTTCAAGCTTTGATATTTAAGAGAGTTATGCAGTCCACCTCAAACACCATAAAACATTTTGTGCTCATGTATAAGTACTAAAATGATATGACACTGCTTCCTCTGCACATTTCTGTTACCCATAAAAGTGGCCTTTGTGCCCCAAAACCATGGGTCTCAAACTTGGGTGTGCACCAAATTCATGACAATAATTTGTCGACAGTGCAGCTGCCTGAGCCCCACTCTGGACCTATGAACCTGAACCTAGCCTAAAAGAAAGCTAACTTCATAAACTCCCCAATAATTGCACAGTACTTTGGTTCCAGGCTCAGTTTAAAATACCCCTTGCACAACTCCACCAGCCGTACTAGCCATCCGGTCCGACGTGTGATCACACCGTCAACGTCAGTGACTGAATGCACAAGAGTAGCTACCACTTCTGCAGGAAGTTCTTCCCTGATCGTCCCAGAGCAGGTTAGATGCCCCCAGTGGGTTTGGTGGCAGATGTGCTCAAACAGTCTGCTCATCCTTTCGTAATTCCCATCAGATTTGTACTCCCCCACGGCATCTGCATGAGGCTGAGGACTATGACCGTCTTCTTTGTAAATTCGACCTTAGGGCCTACACATAAACATTTGGCTGAATAAATAAACGAGTGGTTTTGTTCTGGACAGAACTGTGGGATGTCCGTGGCCATCAGCAGAGATGTCGAGTTGAGACTGGGATGTATGAGTCTAGTATTCACAGAAAAAACTGGGCTGGAGATAAGAACTGAGAGCTAACTGGCAGGTGCTAAAGTCATATGGAACGTCCTGGGTTCACGTCCCGAGGTCTCCTAGACACGCCAGGTGCATGCACGTGTGTCTGTGGTTCTGACTAGCTGAGGCCGGGGTGTACCTTGGCATCAGGACCCTGTTGGGGTGCTTGTCTCTCCCTTTCTGTCTCTCTTATGAAACAACAGGTTATAAAAAATACTCTAGAATCTTAGAAATACAAGTGGTCTAAGAAATTGTTTCTTTCACAAATCCCAAAAATCCCTTATGCAGGAGTGTCTTAAAGAAAAGGAAAAATGAAATCGCCTGTCCAAGAGTCCTCAGAATATCTGGATGGAGAGAACCATAACTAACTGAGAACCACCGAGGGTATGCAGATCACTTTGAACTACACTAGATATTAATACTCAATGTGAGAAGCCAACAGGCAAAGCGTCAGTGATCTGGAGCACTGCTCTAGTCTGGAGTAGTCGTCTACACCTAGAAGGAACGCTTACCTTTCTTTCCTTTAACAGCTTCATATAGCCGTTGGATCCAAGTGATAATAAGGTAATGAGGACATCTAAAGAAGGTGAGGCAGAAGCTCTTCCTGCAACACAGAGACAAGTCACATTCAGGACAGGGCCAGGTTTGGAAATGGAGATTTACTGTAGCAGCCAATGTACAAATGGATTTTTATTAGTTACTTTTTTTCTAAAAAAAAAAAAACCTAATTACTTACCTGGATACATCTTGCTGATTTCCTGAATGAAGGAATCATTAAAGCCAGCAATGATAGCGCCACCTACTGGAACCATAAAATTTTTGTCCAAGCTCTGAACGAAAGCGTCAATTCTACCAACCCGTGCTCCCTAGAATCAAGGAACACGCAATATTACATATTAGTTGCCAGAACAGACAACTGCTACCAACAAATACATACCTCCACAAAAAAGGTAAAGTATGTGAGGTTACTCCTCTGCGAATTAGTCCACTTCAGTGATACACACATCATACTGTACTCTATCAGTACGCACCATTTTCATCAACTGTATCTTAATTTTTTAATAATAAAAATTATTAAATAATAATAATTTTTTAATAAAAATAAAAATCCAAACAACACATAGAAATTTTTAAAAAAAGATTTTTATTTTCTTTGTTAACAATGCTAGCAAAATGCTTTTAGGTATTTAAACCAAGTTTTTGCACTGGACAGGCCAAAACCTGCTTTCTCACATACTTCATTTACTCATCTAACACTCGCCACAACCCTGTGGGACAAGTGGAGTCAGTACTGGGTCAGGCGGGACTCTAGCTGAAACAGAGTTTTACACCGGACGCTTGGGTAGGAAGGACTGGCCTCTCCCACGCCTCTCATCATGGCCCTCCTTTTGACAACAGTGTGTGCAGTGAGTCTTACGGCTGCAACGCCTCTGAAACGCCCTCTGTGAGGCCCAGAGTGGCTGTTCTAATCTAACGGACAGCAGCCACCCGAGCTGACAGGCACGCATACGTGGGGTCTTCGACCAGTACTTGGAAAACCAGCATCATAAAAAAAACTACTCATGGACGTCAATCTTTTTTGGATCAAAACAAACTCAAATTTTTTTTTTTTTTTTGAGAGGTTTTTTGCTATAGGGCGCGTGCACTCGCCAGACAGACAGAGAGAGACATAGAGACAGAAAGCGAGAAATCACCCCCCAGGGGGGATGGTCACGCCGCAATCCCTTCTCCTCCATTCTCCTCTCGGGATCTTGGGCACGCACGCACACGCGCCCGGCGTGAGTTGTAAGCCACCGGGTCCGAGACGCGAACCGCGGTCGACTACATGGGAGTCCAGCGACATAGCCATTACGCTAACTGCTGGTTCCCAAAACAAACTCAAATTTTAATTCCTTTTTTCCATGTACTTCTGAAGTCCCCTTGTACATTTATGAGCCCAGCCCCTCTGACGCCGGATACAACCTCCTATCTGCACGATAGGAGCCTGCTCCTTCTACTGTCACTCGGGTAACGAGAAAGGTGAAATTTTATTTTTAACATCAATTAAAGGAAACTGTAATTGCATACTCCTGGCAATTCCAAAAGCTAAGTTTCTACATTACACACACTGCAAATTATCGTCTTAGCCGAACCCGGTCCACAGCACATGAACTTCAAGTGAAAATCCAATATTCTGGTGAAAACCTGAATACTTACCCACTAGAAATGTAAAACTAAGTTCTGGTCCTTTTCCAACACAGTCTGTGACCTTCTGTCTAATACGCTTCAATTTTCTGCTCTTAAAAGTAGAGATACTATCTAAATTTCAACTAAGATGTTTTTTTCCTTTATCTGTAGCCACAGATTTTCAATCTGTGTTCGCAATCTACATTCCTATTAATATTATAACTACATTTGACCTTCATTTCTCACTTTCTCTCCACCCCCGGAGCGCAGGAGAACAGGAGGAGCAGATAGTCGGCCTAATCTAAGCGCCCAGACCCAGGCAACAGGTAGAGCAGAAAGGGCAGGAAAGGGCAGGTGCCTCTGCAGGCAATCCCGTGATGGCGGAAACCTTAACCGGCCTCTGTGCCCCTTTCCTTAAAATTCCCTAATAAACTGTGATCAGAGAAAATCCTGCCACATCACAGGAAAACTGAGACACAGGAAAGTCTAACAGAACAAATAAGTCAAAAACATGCAAAGTAGCAGCATGTTCAAAACAAAAAAAGGGGCAGAGCTGCCTTTTTATCAACATTCAGTACTGCCCAGGGCTCTCCGAGGGAACCGTGGACCTGAACTGGGAGCAGAGGGGCTGAGAGAGGAACCGCGCACCACGTTTTGCCAGAACCTTCATCACGAACACCCAGCACCCACTCAAAAGGCAGCACGCTCTGCAGTAAGAAAACAATCGGGTCAGACCCGGTCTCGATGACGCAGGGGCTGCGTTTTTGTGCTGAACTCAGGTCACTGGGTCAGGAGGGGAGTTTAGGTAGGACAGGAAACACAGGCCGTTGCAGGCAGTGCAGGGCTGCCAGCCCAGCGTTCCATCACCTACTCATTCATCCGCTCACTCGCTTCCTCCTGCATCTGATCACCCATCACCTGCGCCCCCCCCCCCCCGCCGGGTTCTGCAACCGCAGCCGCTCCCGCCAGGTGTCCCAGCTGCCCCCGTGTGCGCCGCGCAGGGTCTGAGCACTCTGCACGCACAGTGCACGTACCCCCGCGATGCCCGTGTGACAGACGAGAATGCGAAGGCACGGGGAGGGTAGACACCTGCCCGGGATCAGACATGGTGAACCACGGGGCTGACATTCCAACCCAGGCAGCGAAGCGCCTTACTGAGGTCACCGGGTACTCAGTGATGCGTGGCACCTCGAACCTGGTGACCGGGATGAAGACCTCACGTTTACCAGATGAAATATTATTCCATGGCACTTCCATTCTTCCAGCGACTCGGGCCAAGGGCTCTGGAGACCCTGAATTCTCACCTTCTCACACCCCACCTCCATTGCACAAACATGGCCTGTGAAACCCATTCTCAAAAAAGTGGAGAAAGTGGAATACTATTCAGCCATTAAGAACAACAAAACCCTGACTTTTGACAGAAAGTGGAAGAATATGGAAGATTTACTGCTGAGTGAAGCAAGCCAGGCTATGAAGGAGAGACACTGTATGTCCCCACTTAATATATACCAAATGTCCGCACTCTATAACTGAAACTGACGGGCTAAAGGATGTACAAACTCAAGAGGTGGATGTGAATGCCAGATGTGGTGTGTGTGGAGGAGTGGGGCCTGGGGAAGAACATTTGGAGGAGGGGTACGAAGACAGCATTGTTGAGACAGGGAGGTAGAGTTGTTATATTTTGATCAACTCGACCGGGGAGAAATGTTCATATATTAAAATGATCACCTTGTAAGCTAAATAATGTGACTGAATGTATTTAAAAAATGTAAATAAAAAAAAAATCATGATGTGCCCTGTCTACAACCCAGTCCATCCCGGACTCGTGTTACACAAACCAGCCCACTCCCTTCATGGTTAGGCCAATGTGAGTTGAGTTTCTGTTACCTGTAGCCAGTGATATCCATACAACATTTGAGCAAAGAAATTAAGCAGATTGGCTATTGCTATCCTATCATCTACACCATATTTACATCAAAAATGAAACTACTGGGGCATCAGACACACTTCCACGCTTAGATGTGAAAGATGACCAGGGTCTTGGTGATGCTTATAAAAAAAAAAAAAAAAGATCTGTCAATTCTGTAGTTTCAGGCAAAAATGTTTATAAGTGACATCATCTCCAGTCTAAGATAATAATGTAAAATGATTCCTTAATGACAAATAAAATCATCAACACAGTTTTTCAAACACTGGAATGCAGTACCCTAGAAAAACTAGAATTCTAGTGATGAAAAGTCTCAGAAAGTGAAGAACTAAGCTATTGAAGGATTCCTATGCTGACTCTGGACTAGCAGTTACCATCGTACTACCAATCGTGACTTTTGGGCTAGCTGGTGGCAGAGTGGTTAAGGCAGCTGGATCTCGCGTGGCCAACTGCGTGGTTCGAGTCCAGACCTGGTGGCCTGAAAAATATGCTCAGACTTTCTCTCCATCTGGCGGGCACATGTGCCTTCTGGCAGATTTAAAAAAAAAAAATTTAATTAAAAAAGAATCATGACTTTTGCTGAAAGACTACTGGATACCAGATTCGAATGCTCCTTGAAGTAGAAGGAAATAGACAACTGTTTTTCTTATGTTAGGGTATTTTAAAAAACAAAAAGGCATAATCGTGTAGCACGTGAAGTCTAATTTTTCTTGTCATAGGGGTTTAAACTCTCTTACCTGCTGAATGAGGTGCATGCACTTTGAAGACTGCACTCCGTAAGCATTGTTGACTACATGGGGGATGCCGTAATTAGCACAAATCACCGCCAGTTCTTCTAATCTACAAACATAAATATTCAACAGAGAGACATGCTCACACTGTGCTTTACAAATTACACTGTGAAAACTTTTTTAAACAGTCATCCTTAATGTATAAAAGAAAAAAAAAACATTGAAATTTCTACTGCAGAATTTTGGTATATAATTCAGAAGCTGGAAAACACATACCAAACACTTTAGAATAAACCTAAAACAGCTTTTCAATTAATGTTACTGATAACGGCATATAAATAATACCATTTATAAAACTTATGTAGATAGTAACTTTTAAATCACTTAAAATTTTCCTATATAAGAAGCAAAAACAAGATTATTTATAATGATCCCCTACAAGAGAGTATGTTCTTCTTCAAATGCTATTGAGGCCAGTTAATGGTGTGACGGTTAAGGTCACTGGATCCCTCATGGCCAACTGCATAGTTCGAGTCCCGAACCCACAGGCTTAGAAAACACACTGAGCACACATGCGTACATGCATGTTTAAATCCCAAAAAGAGAAACAGAGGAGGGATTGCAGCAGGACCATCCCCAGGGTGTGTGTGGGGGGTGCTTTTCTCTTAAGAAATCTCACATAAACGTATCATAAAATTTAAAAATGCATTTTCAAAAAGACTTCAACATATTTCAAATACAAAAAAGTAAAATATTTCAGTACTAAAATAACTCACAGTTCCCAACTGCTTGGATACTAAAGGATCATTTCAATAGCTGTTGGTGTTCCCTCTACTCAACCACTCCTAGTTTTTTGTATACGCTTCTCATATTAAGACAGTCAAAGAGTCTAACTTTGTACAACGTAAGGTAACACATTTCAGCTACAGGACGATAAATAGACGGTACTTCATAAAACCGGACGCGACCTGCGACTGAGGTCATCTCTAATAGAAATGTCTTCAGGTTATGAAACTAAAACCAAGTCCTATAGTTTAAAAAACATTTTTTTCTTTCTACAATATAAAGAGTTTATAAGCAAAGCATTGTTATATAATAAAAACTATTAGATCGATGACCTGGTATTTTCCACAAAGATGCATTGCAAATATACTTACAGTTCTGGTTTTGTTTTTTATTTTTTGTTTTTTAAGAGAGATTTTTGCTATAGGGTACGTGCACTTGCCGAAGAAAGAGCCAGTGAACACTCACCCCAGGGAGATGGCCACGCTGCAATCCCTTCTCCTCCAGTCTCCTCTCAGGATTTTGGGCACGCATGCACACACACGCATGGCATGAGTTTCAAGTCGCTGGGTCCAGGACTCGAACCACAGTCAACCATGTGGGAGTCCAGTGACATAACCACTATGCCATCTACTGGTCCCTCAGTTCTACTACCTATTTATGCATAACATTTATTTTTACATATACATTAGTATGTTTTTAAACTGTAAGTAGGAATAAGATTACTGTGTTCACCTGTCTCAAGTTTTCAATTTGCTTCCTTGATGTTTTATTAATTAAAAACTCATTTTATCATTCATTTTCTTAACCTCACAAATTGCTACAGAAATCCCTTTTGTTACTTAAACTAAACAGATAATGTTTTAATAGAATAGACCTTCTGGGATGCACATAAGTATTTTCTTCTGAAGATAAAAGGCACTTTCATGTGTGATGTTCTAATGAAAGCATTCTTCATAGAGAACTGCCTTGAAAACAAGGCACTATGAATAATAGTAAAGTTCTATTTTCAGTAGATAGAAAAGATGTGAGTAGAGCGAAACAGTCGGAGGCCAGCCAGTGGCATGGTGGTTAAGGTGGCAAGGTCCCACATGCCAAGTGTGCCGTCTGCGTCCTAGACCAGGCAGCCTGAAAAACGCACCAGGCATGTGTGAGTGCATGCCCAAAATCCCAAAAGGAACAGAGAAGGGACTGCAGCCTGACTAGCCCTCCAGGGGTGCTTTCTCACATTCCTCTCTCTTTCTCTTTCACTGGTAAGGACACATGACTTCCGGAAAAATAAACTAAAAAAATTGAAATGATCAATTGGCTGGCTACTAATAGAATGTGCAAAAATATATTAAATAAAAGACAAGGAGAAGCTAAAAAAATTTCCCATGTGAATAAAATATATTCTAACTTAGAAGCCAGTTTAAAGTATTTATCGGTTAGAGGAAACAACAGCCTCCTTTTATTCTTTTTTTTTTTTTTTTTTTTTTTGAGAGTTTTTTTGCTATAAGGTGTGTGTGCTCGCCAGAAAGACAGAGAGAGACAGAGAGATAGAAAGTGAGAAATCATCCCCCGGGGGGATGGCCACGCTGCAATCCCTTCCCCTCCATTCTCCTCTCGGGATCTTGGGCACGCACGCACACGCGCCTGGCATGAGTTTAAGCCACCGGGTCCGGGACTCAAACTGCGGTTGACTACTTGGGAGTCCAGCAACATAGCCATTACGCCAACTGCTGGTCTTGCAACAACAGCCTCCTTTTAAAAACATTTCCTTTAAGTAAATTTCCTGCACAATACTCAGTCCAATTAGTTAATGAATACAAAGAAAACATATAATATACCAAAATTAAGACTATAAAAAGAAGTAAGCTTGATGTAAAAAAAAAAATGTGGTTTTTAAATTTAATAACATGGGGCTGGCAGATGGTTGAGGTGCTGGATACCCACATGGCCGACCACAGTTCGAGTCCTGGACCTGGCAGCTTGCTGTCTTACTATCTCTTTCTCTCTCTCTCCCTGGTCAAATTTTTAAAATAACAATAATAATTAATAATAAATAAAATTTAATAAACAAGTTTAAATAAGTAAATAAATTTAATAACATGAGAAATAGGAACATATTACTAACTGCATTACCATTTCCCTGAAATGGCACTTAGGAGAAACATGCATTTATGGAACACAGGTCATGGTGATGCAAGAGAGCACTGTAAGGCTGGCTGTGTCGCTGAACTCTTATGTAGTCGACCGCAGTTCAAGTCCCAGACCCAGTGGCTTAAACTCATGTCAGGCACATGCACGTGCATGCCCAAGATTCCGAGAGGAGAATGGAGAAGGGATTGTGGTGTGGCCATCCCCCCTGGGGGGTGATTTCTCACTTTCTGTCTCTCTGTCTCTCTCTGACTTTCTGGTGAGTGCACACACCCTATAGCAAAAACCTCTCAAAATAAAAACATTTTTTTAACTATATTTTTTTCTTTCTGCCTCTATTTTATTAAATACGTGCTTTAGTCTCAGAATGAAGAGTCACTTTGTGTATCTAAATGCACAGCTAAGTTAACATTTTTAAAATTCGAAGGCAAGCGAAAAAAATTTCAATTTACAATCTGTTAATATTGATAGTTCTTATGAATGAAAATGTAAGACCAAAGAAGTAGATAGAGCAATGAAAATGAGTAAGTCCAACGTTTAGCTTAGAAAAGAGACCTCTATTAAATGAGAGAAAAAGATACTAAATAGACAGAAATAAGACGAAGAAGAAGAAAACGGAGACAGCGTGCCTCTGCTCAGGTGATAAAGGGACCTCACCCCATCCCAGGCTTGTTGAACACCCTGCAGGCCAAATGTTCATTTTCTCAAGCCACTGTGCTCTTTCTCCACAAGGTCCGTCTATTCTTTTTGGACACCCATTTGCTTATTTACTACCAAATGTCACTTAAGCCTGTTGAGAGAGTCAGTATACAACACTTTACTTAGAAGACAGATGGGCGCCCGAAGGACGATACCCCTAAGTCAGTTACCTATCGGGCACCCTTGGAGCAAAGCAGGACGTTGTCGAATGGACACACAGGACGAAGTCCGGCCCCAGCTCCTGGATCTTCGCCTCCACTGCATCCAGGTCTGTGCGCAGCTCATCACCTTCCAAAACGTTCTCTATCACCACCGGTTCAAAACCTAGCCAAGGCAACCCAGATCGAAACGTCAGTGTGAGCTACAAGAGGAGAGGTCCCGGATGTAATCCCGGTCTATGCGAGAACTCCAAATATCTATTTTGGTCAACGAGCCTTTCTCTAATAATAAAGACCCAATAAAGGCCTCGATCCAAAGCAGGTCAGTATATGTGACTAGCCAATCAGGATCACAAATCTATTTAACATTTTGATAAAAAAAAAATCTGAAAAGGAAAACACACATTAAATGAATATCTAAGCAGCAGTAACACAGCAACTGATGACAATGAGAATCACTTAATCTAGTCCAACTTCAGTCCACAGAAAAATATGCTCAATTTGGGGTGATATTTCAGTTTTATTTTCAAATATATTTTATTTCAGAACATAAGTAATCATGTAATTCAAGTACTGAAATAAATCACAACCGTCATTTAAAATGAACACCTCTGCGGTCTGAGGATCACTGATCCATCTGCTAGCTTACAAGGGCCTTCCAAAATTTAAATATGATTCTTTTCAAGTTTTCTATTGAAGTAGTACACTTAGCTAGCATGTAACCAAAAGTACCTCCCACGAATAATAATGACATAATCTTTATGGTAAGTATTTAGGTATCCATAAACTTACAGCTCGAATTGCACAAACAGGTACACTTATCTCGACGTTATACACATTTTAGCACAAATGAAAAAAGGAATAGGGAAGAGATCTAGCTGACTTTTCATCTATCTATCTCCATATCGTTGGAATCTTCCAACTGTGACCTTTGAAGCATTCTACACGAAACTCTTCTTTTACCTGCAGTGACCATGGACTTAAAGCAGGACTTCTGGTCTATTCGTGGCCATATGATATACTTTGCCTTCGGCCTCTTGTGGCGTAACGTTAAGAAACACAGGGTTAGACTCATGCCAGTTGCCATAGGAACGACGAAGCAGCTGGCCACCGTACGGACACCTGCAAATGAGAGGAGGCGGCAGATGAGAAATGAGCTGTCCCGTGAGAGCCCCAGCAGTTGGCCACCGTATGGACATCTGCAAATGAGAGGAGGTGGCAGAAGAGAAATGAGCTGTCCCGTGAGAGCCCCAGCGCCCTTCCTGAAGAAATAACGCATTTCTTCCCACGAATAGGAGGAGTGGTCGCTCCAGAGCTGCTTCTCCTTCATGCGTCCTCAGAAAGCTCACTGCAAAACTCATCCGCCAGGCCTCGGTCTCTGCTTTGCTAAAAGGCTTTTTTATGCATGTCTTCTCAGAAACCACTCGTATTCTTTTTGGAAAGAAGCAGTAATAAAAAGAAATTAGGGGGACCAGCAGTTGGCATAATGGCTATGTTGCTGGACTCCCATGTAGTCAACCGCAGTTCGAGTCCCGGATCCGGTGGCTTAAACTCGCGCCGGGCACATGTGCGTGCGTGCCCAAGATCCCGAGGGGAGAATGGAGGAGAAGGGATTGCGGCGTGGCCAACCATCTGGGGGACAATTTCTCGCTTTCTGTCTCTCTGTCTCTCTCTGTCTTCCTGGCGAGCACACGCGCCCTATAGCAAAAACCTCTCCAAAGAAAAAAGCAATTAGGCAGAACGGTGTGTGTGTCTGGGCAGCCAGAGCTGCTGTAGTAACTCAGTACATACCAGCCAGCTTCAGGATGTCCAGGACCAAAGAATTGGTAATTTTATTCAAGAGGCTGGAGCCCGCAGCCTTTGGTTGCACAGCGGAAATATCCCCCGACCGTCCAATTCCATGGATGAACCTAAGCAACACACGGGCCAACGATGGGACGAGTCAATTCCGCGTTCTAAGTACCTGATGTACAAGTATACAAATACAGAACACCTGCCCCCCCAAAATGCCAGAGCAAACACTTTGCTGTTGTGGACGTATTTCTTAAACTATTAATCATGTGGAAATGTCCCATGGAAGTTGAACAAGTGCATCGATTTTGCTGTGGTAGCCAGTCTCTAAAGATGGACACTGATTTTTCTTTTCCCTATGCCCACATGCCACTTCCAAACCAGGACTCAGAGTCTAATTTCTTTCGAGATAGTTCATAAAAAACTTTAAGGCTTCTACCAGGCTTGGTAGGGCTTGAAGGGCTTGCTCTTCAGGTGCCCTTTCTTACAATCCAGGTGCTCTGCTGGGAGGAATGTAAGCCAAAGTGAGCTTCCTGCAACTGAGTAAGTCCTCTTAACTAAAGTGCCCTTCTGAACCTTCAGATGACTAAACTCTTGGCCAATATCTGGCTGCAACTGCACAAAAGACCCAAAGCAATACTCACCCTGCTGAGCCCGGTTAACCCACAGAACTAGGAGATAATGATAAGTGATTGTTTTAAGGGACCAGCAGGTAGCATGGGTCGTTAAGGCGCTGGATTCCCTCACGGCCAACCACAGTTCGAGTCCCAGACCTGGCAGTTTGTCCCTCTCCTTCTCTCTCTCTCTGGTCAAATTAAAAATAGTAATAATAATGATAAATAAAATTAAATCATTTTTTTTAAAAATAATTGTTTTAAATTGACATTTTAGGGTGATCTGTTATGGAAGAACACATAACTTGAATATATGCACCATTTTGCTTCCTTTTCACCTAATCACAGCAGGGAGTTGAGTTCCAGTGGGGATCTGATCTAATTTTAAAATAAATATATGTTGTACCTTAAAAACAGGTGTCAAGGGGCCAGTAGGTGGCATGGTGGTTGAGGCACTGGACTCCCACATGGCTAACCACGGTTCAAGTCCCAGAATCAGTGCCCTGAAACCCACACTTGGTGCATGTACGCACATGCTCAGAATTCCGAGAGGAGAATGGAGAAGAGACTACAGCATGGCCACCTCCCTGCCCCCCACCACCAGGGAGTGATTTCTCACTTCCCCTCTCTGTCTCTCCAACGAGCACACGCACCGTATAATAAAACTCTCTCAAAAAAAGGGAAAAAAAAAATCTAGTGGAAAATTCACTCAGTTTAAACTAGATGATGTTATACATTGTTTAAACCTACCTCTGGATAGTCTCTAAGTTAAAAAATCTTTTTGTTTGAATAATTCGTAATCTATAGCACATACATGAGAAATGTTACACCATGGATTATCACAGAACACAAGCACTGCATTTTCTTACCAGTGAAATCTTATGTACAAAGCAAGTGTCACATATACTGTCAACCCTGTTATCGGCCCACTGTTAGCTCTGCATCTTTCATCCACGCTCTCTATTTGTTATGATTAGCTTCGACTATTATGGTTTCATATCAATACAATTCTACTATACCAAGAAAAGTTATACGACTTAAAATCTTGAAGAGTTATTTTTAAAAGAGTTCACATATTTCCCAGTAAGGTTGGAGGACAGAGATATAAGTTACCGTATTTAGAACCATTATTAATAAAATAGTTACACGAAGTGATGAAACCTTTCTGAAATAGTGCAAAAGAAAACAAGTGACTTAGTCTAACATACTTTTCATATATATATATATATATATATATATATTTATATTTATATAAAATCAACAAAGAGAGGTACTTATAAAATGAATGGGATCTGGGGCCAGCCAGGTGGCATGGTGGTTAAGTTGGCTGGATTCCATGTGGCAAACTGCATGGGTCAAGTCCTGGACCTGGTGGCTTGAAAATATTCAGGGTGCATTTACCAGGTCTGGGACTCAAACCATAGTTGACTACGCAAGAATCCAGCGAAGTACCTGTTATGCCATCTGCCAGTCCCAGGTTACACATTCTCTTTGAAAAAGAGAGATTTTACTATAGGGTGTGTGTGCTTGCCAAAGACAGAAAGTGAGAAATTAACCTGCCCAGGGGGAGGGAAGGGTGGATAGCCATGCCACAATCCCTTCTCCTGGGATTTTGGGCACACACATGTGCCCGGACTGAGTTTCAAGCCACTGGGTCTGGGATTGGAACCAAGGTGGATCAGCTATGTGGAAGTCCAGCCATGTAATCGTTAAGCCACCTGCTAGTCCCCCAGGCTAGACATTCTTAACACAATGTATAGTGTGCATTGTTAACCATCCAGAACCGAGCTAGGAAACTACCCTGTATTTCCTTTGAAAGCCACCTGCTCGGGTAAAAACTTTAAAAATAAATACATAGATAAACAAGCATACCTGTAATGACGACGAGCAACTAATGAAGAGGCCACTCTCCCTTCTCTTTCTCCCACACCACAATTGCCCAAGAAATTATTGCTATCCATGATTGCGAGTTCATGTAAAAAGAGCTCAAGTGTACTTTCATCCCAACCATCGTCTGGACACTTGCCCTTTAAATAAGTAAACAGAGTTAATTAACTACAGCTTATCGTTTTATTTAAGAAGATCATCGTTCTCTAGAGCCCTGCATCTGTTAATTAAAACTTGTTCATGTGTAAATTGTGCCATGGCCCTTGCTTTTTAACATTCAGATATAAATCCAGCACTAGGAAGAAATCTCGAATAGGCAAAATGTTAGTGTCACATGTGACAAGGATTTCCAGGAAGTGATGATAAAGGCGTACGAACTTTCATCAGATATTTATATTTCAGCAAGTAACTGAAGATCAAAACAACTAGGGATTGTCAAATTAGAGAAATCAAAATGCGGGAACCCCTGCAGGGGCGAGATCCCGCTCGAGCTTTGCAAACATCGCGTGTCGCTGGAGCTCGTGGGGGCGGCGAGAGCCACAGGGTGCAAACGTGGCCCCTTCTGCACACGCCTATGTGAAGCCACTGGGACTCTGCCCTCACTTCCGCACCCCGACACTAGGGAATGCGGGTCTCAAACGCCCGACCCCCGCGCCCCCAAGGCTTCGCGGGCTGGGCGTGCGGGCTCGGGCGGCGGCGGCCGCGGGCGGGCGGGGGCCGGCAGTCGGTACCTTCTCCAGCAGCAGCCGGATGAGGTGCTCGTGCGAGCGGCGAGCCTCACAGCCCTGCCGCACGTAGGCCGGCGACACCAGCCGCTCGCCCGCCGCGAAGCTCTCGCGGTTCATGATGGCCGTGGCAAGCCCGGCGGCGACACGGGTAACGGCCTCCACGCGCGGGGTGCACGATCGACCAGAATGCAACTGGCCGCCTGGACGGTACGGCAGGGCCTAAGGACAAAAAAAAAAAAAGAAAAAAGAAAAAAAAATCTATAACCATGCTTCTCTCTTGCACATGCGCAAACCGCCACATGTGGGGCTGGAGGTGGTGCTGGCGTCTTTGCGCATGCGCATATTCCGCCGGCTTCCGGCAGGAGGAGGGGCGGTAACGGGCCGGCCCCGCCCCGCGGCCTGTGATTGGTCCAGCTGACCCCTCTCCGAGCCCGCGGACACTTCGATCCCTGCGTGGACTTTGCACGGGTGCCAGTGCGTGGGCACGTCTGGAAAAGGAAGGCCAGGTAGGTGTTCCCTAGCCTGCTGGATAGTCGAGATCTGCGCAGAGCCTGTGCTGCAGCCTTTCTCTGTGTTTGTCAAGAGTCCAGAACTTTCCATCTTTACTCTCCTGCATTTCAACACGTAGTACCACCTGACACCCTCGTAGGGCATGATAGTGCCCCACTCCTTTTCTTTTCAGAATATTTAGCCATAACTCTGGGTACTTACCTTCTGACATAAGACATTGCTTTTACACACACACACACACACACACACACACACACAGCAGTGAAGGGGAACTCTTAGAGGCAGGGCATTGGTTTTGGTTATGGTACCCTCCTCCTCAAGCATCCAAAACTGCGCCCAGAATATGGGAGGGGGGGGCTTGCCCTCGGTTTCCTGGCACCCTTCACTCTGGGTGAGCCTACATGATGCCTCATATCACTCTTAACCTGTGATGTGCTCTAGTCCACTTGCACGGTCCACACTCGGTTTCAAGAGCTGATTGTTAAAGGTTGTATCGTGGTCCTTTGGGTTCTATCTAGAGTCTTACATTTTTTTGCAGTCCCTCTTCATATTATCACCATGTTGAGTCAGCATACATAGAAACCATATTAAATATGAATGAGCAAAATATTCCTATAATGATGATCAGACAAATTAAAAAAGAAAGAAAACAACTGCCAGAGGGTGTGTACACTCACCAGAGAGACAGAGAGGGAAAGCAAGAAAGCAGCTCCATATGGGGTATGATCCTGCCCCTCCACTTCTCCCTTCCTCTGGAGATTTTGGGCATGCAGGCCTGGCATGTTTTTCAAACCGGTAGGATCAGGTCTTGAACTGCAGAGTCAGCTATGTGGGATCCAGCTGCCTTAATCACCATGCCACCCGCTAGTCCGGAAGCCCAGACTAAATTATTATTTTTTGAGAGAGAGATTTTTGCTATAGGGCACGTGTGCTAACTGGAGAGACAGAAAATGTGAAATCACCCCCCTAGGAGGGATGGCCATACCTCAATCCCTACTCCATTTTCCTCTTGGGATTTTGGGCATGCATGTAAACATGCCCAGTGAGAGCTTCAAGCCTCTGGTAGGTCCAGGACTCAAAACGTGGTCGGCCAATTGTGAGAGTCCAGTGACATAACCATTGCACCATCTTCTAGTCCCCCCCAAACTAAACTTTTAAAGAAAAAAGTTATATACTCTACCAGGGACACATCTTAAACCCAAGGTACAGAAATGCTGAAAGTTGAAAGTAAAAGATGTAAAAAAGACCCAGCCGTGGTGGCTCGGACAGTAGGGCACTGTTAGGAATACTGATGCTGAGTGAGAAGGCCCTGGTTCAGACCTCAGGTCAACCAGAACACTCTAGGTGTTTCTGTGTCCTTGTGATCCTGGCTTCCTGGAAGACTGGGAATGGGAGGACTGCAGCAGGTAACCATCTCAAAGGTTTCTCTCTCTCTTTCACTCTCTCTGAGAAAGTAAATAAACCTTTTTTTAAAAAAGTGAAAAAGAAATCACACACTAACAAAAATAGCTGACATAAGGTGTTAATTTTAACAAAGTCGACTTAAAGACAAATGATATTACTGAATATGAAGAATACTTCATCATGGTAAAAGGTTTGACTCACCAGGAAGGTATAATAATTCTAAATATGTATACGCTTGACAACATAGTTTCAAAATATATAAAGCACAAACTGAAAGATTAAAAGGAAAAATAGACCAATCTACAGTAATAATGAGATATTATAAAATATCTTTTAGAACCTGATAGAACAAGTTAATAGAAAAAAATGATAAAACATATAGAAACATGTTTAACAAAGTTGATCTAATGTACATTTATAGAACGCTGTACCCAACAACTGCAGAGCACACAGCCCTTTCAAAGTCCAATGAAATATTTACCAGAATTTACTATATGCCAGGTCATAAAACAAGTCACAAATTTCTGGTGTTTGTTTTGTTTTGTTTTGTTTAGAGGTTTTTGCCTTCGGGCACATGCACTTGCTGGAGAGAGAAACAGACACAGTGAGAGGGAAAGTGAAAAATCACCCCCCAGGAGGATGGCCATGTTACAATCCCTTCTCCTCCATTCTCCTCCTGCGAATTTGGGCACGCAGGAACACACCTGGCATGATTTTCAAGTTACTGGGTCTGGGACTTAAACTACCTCAGCCATGTGGGAATCCAACAATGTAACCACTCCACCACTTAAGTCACAAATTTTCTAAGCAGTGAAATCATTCAGAGTACATCCTCTGACATAATGCAGTTAAGCTAGAAATCAATAACAAAATCAAGTCTTTTGAAAAACAATATTCTCTGCCCTCATGTCCTAATTATCTCCCCAAGCCCACCTACTGATACCATCTTATCCACATGCTCCAGTAACCCTGCAAGATAGGTACTATTCTCTTCACCCCATTACAGCTGAAGAAGCCAAGCCTCAAAAACCAGACGAGATCACACCATTGGTCAGGGGAAACAGAACTGGAACCAGGCCAACCGACTCTGGACACCATGCTCTTAACCACTCCTAGACACTGTCAGAGATAAGAGGCATCTCATGGTCTATGCTTTAGGTGGGTAAATATGTAGCTACAGGGTTCTGTCTGCTAGATTGTGGTTTGAATAATGAGATAGCCAGAGGGAAGACAAGAGATGTTGCCAAAAGATCTATTATTAAATTGCAATCCTTCATGGGCAGGAAAGCACCCCCTGCCATACTGGTGCCAGGATTCCTTGCTGCTGAGTCTCAATGGCATCAGAAAGAGTAGAAGGCACCAAAGACTCCATCCTACTGCTGCTCACCTCTCATCTACGAGCAAATCTCACCATGCCTTGTCCACCTCCCTTCTCTGCACCTCCTCAATACCCACACCAGGCCTTGGTCAGCTTGCCTTGGACAATGGCAGTGGGCTCTGCACTTCCACTCTGCTCATCATCCTCTTGTCCCAATCCAATCTCTACCCAGTTATAAGAATTACCTTTAAGTAAACATCACAGCCCTCCCCTGCTTGGAACCCTTCAACAGTTTCCCGCTACACTGAGCATGCACTCTCAACTCATTTTGATCAAAAGGCCCTGCAAGGTCTCATCCTCTTGACATCAAGCATCATCTTTCTTCTGACCGGTGGGCTCCCACCCCACTGGCCTCCTTGTAGATTTCCTCGACCCACCCAGGACCTTCCCATGCTGTGTCTGTTATCCTAAATGTTCATCCCTCCTCTTAGACTTTTCCTTCAGTGTAAATGTCACTTTCTCTGAGAAGACTTCCCTAACCACTATTTAAGTAGGAATTTCATTTTGAAGAAATGCCATATATCATCACTTTGAATGCTCTTGTTATATCTGGATTGGAATTTTCTGGAAGATGAGAACCCTGAATATTTACTCACTTTCTCTTTCAAACACTTAGTGCCCAGGCTGGCAGGTGGTGTGGTGCTAGGCTTCCACATGGCCGACTGCAGTTTGAGTCTTGGACCTGAATGCTTGATTTCTCACTTTCCCTCTGTCTCTCTTTTTCTGTCTCTCTGGTGAGTGCACATGTCCTGTAGCAAATTAAAAAAAAAAAAAAGTAATAAATAATATTGAATAAAAAAATTAAAAAGAAACACTTCATGCTTGGAACATTCATTTATAAACATCTTTAATGGCTAAGTAAGAACAAGTCCCAAGAACTGTTTATCATTTGGTGGTTACTGAATAAACCCAGATGTGGAAAGAGGAGAGAGCACAGGGACCAGACGTGAACAAGTGACCCTTGTATTTTGAGAGTATTTTGCATTGAAGAGATGTTTTCCAATGGCAGATGCAAATAAATAATGGTCGTGCTACTTTACCATTCCATTCACAAGTGCTTTAAAATGTTTGGGACAGGGGAAATCACAAATCTCTTAAGAGGCATGCAGGATTTGGCTGTCACCAACCTCATTAATGAGGCCCCTTAAGCAATTTGAAGCCAAATAACTTCCATACCAAAGCCAAACTTCAAAGAGCAGTTGGAAGATGGGAGAGAGGGTGTAGTAGCATCAGTAAGTAGGTTGCTGACAAAAGTCTCCTGAGATTAGAAAAAGAATGTAGCAATTACGTTTTGCTGAGACTAAGAGAATTCAGAAAGCATGGTCTTGCCTTCATCTTCTCATTTCTGATGGGGAGAAATGAAATAAAATTAGATGCGGTTGTAACACAGGGTCATTTAGTATTTTTCCCTGGGATGAATAAAGCAATTCTCTCTGTCCAGAGGGAAGTGAGGGAGCTGGAGAAAGCTTACTCAGAGCAGTAGAATGGTGGAGACAGCTACATTCCCCATCAAAGCAGAAGCCAGGGAAAAGTTGCAGGAGCCTTCTCGGGAGCAGGTGAACAGGCCTTGAGCCTGGAGTTGCTGACACTTGAAACAGAGAGAGGGCAAGTTGCAGAGGTCTTTGGCTTCACGTGCAGGTGAGTGGTGGGGTGTTGATAATGGTTGTGGGTGGAAGTGGATAACTGCTGGTGGGCCATGTTGCCCTTAGAAACAGGCAGAAGGATTCAGAGCCAGACAAAAAAAAAAAAAAAAATTGGAAGGAGATGTTTAAAAGTGAAGACATGATAAAATCAGTGATTTGGTGATTTATACATTTTAGAAAGTTCTTGACTTTAGCCTGCTTTAAATTCATTCCAAAGCCAGACTTGGCTACTTATAATATTTTGGACTTTTCCTCTATTATCTAGTTTTATATGATGAGTAATGGTTATAATAATAAATACATAAATGCAATATGAAACTTGTTGAGACAAGTGTCTATCAAATAATTGGTGAATTTGTATTATACCTAAACTTGCTTGTGTGTAAAATAGTTGAATCTGAATGTTTAGCGTGCAGACACTTTCACTTACAAAGCTCTCATTTGTTTATTTTTGTTTTTTTAACATATTTTTGATTTACTGGCAAACATAATAGTTATGATAGTCATGCTTCACACTTCATTAAGTCTAGAGAAAGGAGCCAGTGAGTGACATGGTGGTTACAACACTGAACTCCTACATGGCTAACTATGGTTTGACTCCCAGACCTGGCAACTTGAAGCTCAAGGTGGGCATGTGTGTGTGCATGCCAAAATCCCGAGAGGAGAATGGAGGAGAAGAGAGTTCAGTGTGACCATCCTCCCCGGGGGGTGGGGGGAAGGAATGATTTCCCACTCTCTGTCTTCTGTCTCTCCGGCAAGCACACGTGCCCTATAATAAAAATCTCTCTCTCTCTCAAAAAAAAAAAAAAAAAAAAAAAAAAAAGTCTAGAGATAAAATGGATAGGGGTGTCACAGAGGTAGGCAAAATTTAACAGTTCAAATCATTGTTAGCCCTCCTGAGAAACTAGCTGGGAAATACATAGCATGTAATTCTGTAATAAGGTAGTTTCCTTCCATTATAGTGATCTTCATTTAGTTCATGCATTCAAAATACTGCTGTTGTTTATCACTGAAAACAGGCTCAAAGTACATTCCTGCTCAACAAACTGATGAAACTACAAGTGTTGCATTCCAAAGTGTAGTTTGTGTAAGTCTTTGTCAATGAGGTGTGTTTCTTGCAAGCAACATATAAAGGGTTCCTGTTTTTTAATCCATTGAGTCAGTCTGTGCCTTTTAGTTGGAGAATTTAATCCATTGACATAGAGTGTTTTTACATGTGGACTTGGCCCTGTTATTTTCTTATTCTCTCTCTCTTTTTAAATAGTTTTGTGGTCTCTTACTTTTATTCTTCTACCTTTAGTTTTCCTGATTTAGTATTCTCTTAAGTATTAATATTTTCTGAAGAGCTGGACTAGTTTTGGTAAATTCTTTCAGCATTTGTTTATCTGGGAATGATTCTATTTATCCTTCCTACCTGAAGGATTACTTTGCCAGGTAGAGTACCCTTGGCTGAAACTGGTTTTCTTTCAGACTTTTAAATATGTCTTCCCATTCTTTCCTTGCCTACACTGTTTCAGTGGAGAAATCTGATGTTGGTCTAATGGGGTAACCTTTGTAAACTTGCTGTTTCTCTCTTGCCATTTCTAGAATATTGCCTTTTTTCTGTGATTTTTACCAATCTGGTTATGATATGCTTTGGAAAGGATTTTCTTATATTAAATCTATTTGATGTCCTTTGTATTTCCTGGATTTAAGTGTCTGTATACCTCTCTAAATTTGGAAGGTTTTCACCTACTATAGCATGAAATATTTCTATGCCTTTACAGGTCTCTTTGCCTTCTGGAATACCTATTATGCTATTACTGCTGGGGATGGGAGTTTGTTGGAAAATAATTCCTCTAAATCTCACTGTCTTCAGGTGTTTTGTTTCTGTACATACAACCCTTCCTGCCCCACTGTAGGCTGGGCAGGGGGCTTTGGTGATCAGCGGCCTTTGCGTCTTTGTTGCTCTTTCTATCTCTAGGACTACAAGAACTGGCTGGTTGTCCTTGAAGGCCAGAGCAGCTCTTCCTCCTCTTCTCCAGACTGGGTGGTGGTGGTGGTGGTGGTAGGTCTTTGGTGATCAGCCCAGGCTGGGCAACTTTGTTTCCCTCTTGTTCCTGGATGGGTGAGGAGTGGGGCAGAGTCAGCACAGGTGGGTGGCATCTCCTACCTTCTATTTCTAGAATCTGTCCTTCCCATTATGATTATTTTTTTGTTCTTTTTAAACCTCTTTAGATCTTCAACGTCTCTTCCTTCTCACTGGTGGTCTACCATAACTTTAGTAAAAATGAACAAACAAAAAAAAAATGAAAAAAGTGGTTTAGCAATGCTCTTTGATGATGACTGATGATTGGTATGATTGTCTTGTAAAGTATAATAATGCCAATCATAATGTACGGTTTTTCAAACTGAAACTAGAATTTAGGTTCACAGTTAATGACAAGAAGATATTTAAAAGAACATTACCAAAAAATAAAAGCTTACCAGAAGAACATTTTCTTTTTCAAACTGTATTACCAAGAAACTAAGAATTGTGTGTCTTCTTGGGAACTTTCAGTAGACCCCAATAAGTAAGACAGCTTTCCCTATGCAGATTTTGAGCCAATTAAGAAATAAGACCAAGGCGGTAGCTGGACTATGGTACAGTGGTACTGCAATACTCCAAGGCTGACTCACACAAGGAGGTTCTGGGCATACATCTGTGGACCTCCCTGACATGCTGGGCACACTAGTGCATGATCTGGGCCTGGCTGAAGGGGTGAACTGCAGTGTGAAGACCCGTCAGGGGTGCTGTTTTCCTTTCTCTTTCTGTCTGTATCTTTTATTCATGGAAGAGAAAAAGACAAATTAAAAAAAAAAAAAAAAGGAAAGGAAAAAAAAAGAAAAGAAATAAGACAAAGCATAAGGAAGACCAAGGTCAAGATAGCATTTTTATCACTGATAAATTGTAAGTGAGAGGCACTGCCAAATGTGTTTCCTACCCAGTGTCCAGAGTTATCTGGACCTATCCATGATTGGTGATGATTACTGCTGGTGCAGGGCAGTCTCTCCCCTTTCCACTGCATGGCAGCTGCCTTTCACAAAGACAGAGAGGAACAAAGGCCTAGTTGTGGGAAGTAACAGGAGTGAGTGAAGGGCTGGAGAGATCCTCTACATAAAAGGAAACACCAGGAATGGAGAAAGATGCACAGTGGTGTGGATGGGCAGATGTGGTCATCATAATTGCCTACAAGTTTCTTTTTTCTTTTAGAGTTTTTACCACAGGGCATGTACACTTGCCAGAGAGAGACAGAGAGGGAAAGTAAGAAATCATTCTCCTGGGAGTCTGGCCATGCTGCAATCCCCTCTCCTCCATGATCCTCTCAGGATTTGGGGCACACATCCATACATGCACATATGCCTGGTATACATTTTCAACATGTTGGGTCCAGGACTCGATTATGCTGTCGGCCATGTGCAAACCAGCTCCTTAACTACCACTGCCACTTCTGGCCCTCTTTTTTTTAATGCCGAAGGGCATGTGTATGTGAATGAGAGAGAGTGAGAAAGCACTCCCCAGTGGGGCCTAGTCACGCCATAATCCTTTCTCCTCCGATTCTCTGTTCTCTCAGGATCCTGGGCACATGCACCAAACCCATCAAGGCCAGTACTCTAATCTGGCTGGCCATATGTGATCCCATTTCCTCTGTGCAGTGTTTAACCACTATATCACAGGGCCAGCCCAGCTTAACAGTTTCTTAAAAGCCAAATTATTTAGAAATGCCCTTTGAGGTTGACTAATGAATGGTATGATGGTCTCGTAAAGTGTAATCATGCATATTATAATTCGTGATTTTTAATATTAAGATTAGAGTTTGGGTTATAGCTAATGATAACAAAGACCAGGTTTGAAAGCTTAGGAACAAGAATGTTACTCCCCAAGAAAAAGCTTGCTTAAAGAGCATTTTCCGTGAACTGGATTGTGGGTGAAAAATAAACATCTAGTATGTGTTAGCCACCATACAAATACTTCTGCTGTGACACAGAATAGATATATGTGAAAACCACACACTCGGGAACACTGTGTTTTAAAAAGAATGCTTTTATGAATATTAGGGTTACAGTCAGGCCACTGAAAACTTATGCAACTTTCTAATGGAGTACTAACAAAACCAGTAATTGGTACCTTGAGAGGTAACTTGGACAGGCCAGGCAGGAAGCTTAGCATGGTTGGAGGTTGCCTCGAGGCTATTAAAATGCTATTAAAATAATCGTGTGAAATTATGGAGAGGAAAACAGATTAGTCATTGCGAAGGTTAGGGAGAGGGTGGAAAGCTCAGCTGGGCTGTGAAGGGAGACTTGCAGTCAAGGAAGAGTTGTGCAGCTTAGTGGTGCTGCTGATTATACTAATCGACCCTGTGAAAAATGGCTGCCCCACACACACTCAGCACATGGAAAACTGGTGCAATCTGAATACGCTCTGTGGACTGTATCCATGACCACTGTTGGTTTTCTGGCTCTGCTTCTGTGCGATTGCTGTGATGTTACCCCTGGGAAAACTGGGTGCAGAGTATATGCACTTTATTATTATTATACTTCATTACTATTATATAATAACAATAATTATATCATTTATTCTTTTTATTATTAGTTATTCGATTTCTATTATTTATATTTTATTATTTTATTTTATTTATTATCATTTATTTTACTTTATTATTATTATACTTTTGCAATTTCCTGCAAATTTTTAATAATTTAGAAATAAAAAAAGTAAAAGTTAAACAACATGATTGGGCAGAAAGGCTGTCTGCAGTTGCAGAAGCAATCCCGGAGTGGAGCTCTGAGCCAGTGGGACCACATCCAGGCAGCCAGAGAAGGACGTGCAACCTGCTTGGAGCAGAGCTGGGAGTCGCCCCTACCTAGAAAGGACACCCAAAGTGCGTCACTATTTTTATTTTTCCAACATATACCAGAAAGAGTTCTGGCCTGTGTATCCGCCAAGCTGAGGGCTTTTTCCCTTTCAGTTGAAGGTTATAATTCTACTGCCACTGTTTAGGTTCCTCTTCTTTCAAAGTATGTTAATATTTTACGTTTGTTTTTCTTTGTTCAGTATCTACCTAGTCATTTACAAAGGTATGTACTTACTGCAAGTGCGACATTTCCAGTAGAAGCCATGCTGTTTTTAAGGGACATAGAGTTTGCTGGGAAGATTTGAATCGTAGGAATATGCTTCCCCTTTGCGGAGATGTTCTGGGGTATTTCTGGGCACAGACCTCTGCAGATTGGGGGAATTGTCATATGTAAATGGATATATAAGGATCAACCATGGCACAGTGGGTGACTGCAGAAGCCCTGAACTCGGAGGTCTTAAACCATCAGCGCACAGGAATCACCAGGGGCATTTGTTTAAATTACAGATGACTTGATCTTCTATTCCCTGAGATTCTAAACCCTTTGGTCTTGGGGACAAGGTCCAGGAATTTGCAGTGTACCCCAGGGGGTGGCAACTGTGCCTCTCTGAGAACTGCTCTTTGAAAAACACAGACTTACATCCTCAACAAGGAGGGGGCTGGCCCACTAGCTTTTAAGTATTTAGCTGATTTCCTGCTGAAATTGTGCAATTTGGCTGAACAGTGAGCTGTGGACGAGATGAGTAGAGGTGATGCTTCAAAGACATGCTGAGCAAACTGAAAAGCAAGTTAAAGCACCATGACATTGCTTCCAAAGCTGTGGATTGACAGCAGCTGACAGTCGTGCTGGTACCAGTGTCACCTTTGAATACAAAGAACACTGGATATTTTGACTTATTTCAGCAGGGATAAAATGTTAGGGAGGAAAATATTCCCCTAACTAGCTTCCTCCTCTGAAGTATCAATGCAGAATAATAATGCCTTATACTCATGCATCAGCTTTCCAATCTCCATCCTATTTGAAGCCATCACAAGAGAGATCTTTAAAATCATCTGCCCTTAGGCGAATAGTATATTTCTTGAAATTCCTTCCATGTTGAAAAATGTACTTTTGAAAAAGACATTCCAAGTTCTTTAGAGCTTAGAAACATTTCCTTCTCTGGATGGTAGGAAATGTCCAGTGAAGTAAAAGTGAACACAGACAGAGGCAAAAAGCTGGTTGACAGATGGTGAAGACATCAAGGAAAACCCTCGGCCCTTGTCACTGTGATCCACGTGAATATATGAAAATCGTGAGACCTGCATTTCGCCTAACGCTGTCCCAAACATTCACTGAAGGCCATGTTTCTGGCCCAGCCACCATGGTACCACTGGGAAGACACTGCTTGTCCACAGACTGTGGCCACGTGGGAGCCGAGGTTCAATACCTGAGCCACTCTACTGAGTCAGGCACAGTGGTGAGTGCCTACACTCCAGCTACTTGGGAGGCTAAAGTAGGAGGATTGTGATAGAGTATGATGCTGTTTTGAAAAAAAAGAAAGAAAAGAACACCCTCTTTTTTCATTTTAATTTTTATTTTCATTCATTTATTTATCTTGCAGAGGGTGAGTAGGCTTGCTGGAGGAATAAAGAGCGAGAGGGGGAAAATGGAAACGTACCCTCCATGAGTGTTGGCCATACCACAGTCCCCTTTCTTCCATTTCTCCCCCCTTCTGCATTTCAGGGACATATGTACATGTGCCTAGAGTGTTTTTCAAGCTGCCACACCCAGGACTTGAACAGTGCAACTGGCCGTGTGGGATCCAGCCACCTTAACCACCACGCCATTGGCTGGCTGAACCACGCCATCTTCTTACACTCTTGGAGACGCTGAGGTCTGCTTGATCCATTTTAAAAATATGGCTTTGGAGTCTTCTTGACCTCTCAGGGATAACAAGTTCATTATCTTTGCATATTCAATATTTAGCACATTATCCAGAGTGTAAAAGATACTCACTAATGTTGAGAGATTGGAAGATCTCTTCTAGAAAGCACAAACCCAGCGGAACTCAGAATGAGACAGGAGGAGGATAAGGAAAGGGTATGTCCAGACCCCATCCTTCCTTTTGTTTTACAATTCATAGCAGCAAATAATACATCCAGATCCAAAACAATAATTGAGCTAGAGGAACTAGTGGGTACCTTCTGTAGACCAGACAGTAAGAACCAATAGATATTTTCAAAAAAGCTGGACATATTCAACGAATAAGACCAAATGCTCTCATTAGGAATTTGGATCAACTATAATTTAAGGTGAACAATACCAGTAACTCCTGAGCCAGACCTTTACTTGAATTATTCCACTTAGTCCGTACAACAGTCTGTGAAAGCAACGCCGCTCTGTAAGGGACCATGTTTGTGCATGTTCATCATGGCACGCCCAGCCACTCCCACTTCACGGATGCCCAACAACCGTGTTTCCACACACCAAGGTATAAGTGAGTCAGCCTCACCTCTGCAGGTAAAGGAACTGAGGTTCAGAGTGGGATTGGAGCTGCATGTAAATCGCTACTTTACAATACATATCAACGGTGCTAGCAGATACCACCTAATGAGGTTTATTATCTGAGCGGCTGCCTGTTATTCTGCATTTTCTGTGACTTCCAAGATCTGCCAAGTGTGAATCTTAGCCACCAGTAGGTGGCACCCCCATTTACTATTAATATGGAGTATTACTACGAGTATTTAATAGTAATACAAGTATTGCCCAGTTGCAACCCCTTTCACATTGAAGAGATAAGATGCCTCACAAGCATTTCAAAATAAGTATTTATAACTGAGATAAAATAATCATGTGACCTCCTAGAATTCCACCACAATGGCTTTTATAAATGTACTTTAAAATGACTATTAACATTGAAAGGGTCAGCCCAGGACCTGGTGGTTAAGATGGCTGGATCCCACACGGCCTACAGCATGGTTCAAGCCCCGGCCCAGTGGCCTTAGAAACACACTGGCTATATGTACATGTGTGCCCAAAATCCCAAAAGGAGGGCGACATGGTGAAGGGATTGTGGCATGACTGTCTCTCATGAGGGTATTTTCTCACTTTCTCTTTCTCTCTCTCTCACTCCCTGGTGTGCGCACACATCATGTGGCAAACTTTTTATTAAAAAATTATTATTTTGGGGACCAGCAGGTGGCATGGTGGTTAAGGCGCTGGACCCTCCCACATGGCTAACCACGGTTCAAGTCCCAGACCGGGTGGCTTGCTCTCTTGCTCTGTCTCTCTCTCTCTCTGGTCAAATTAAAATACATGAATGAATAAATAAAATTAAATAATTTTTTAATTATTATCTTATTTACAGTTGGTAGAGGGGATGACTTGTGCCCCTGACCGTCCCCCCAAATGCATCCACACCCTAATCTCTGGAACCCGTGAGTATGACCTTTGTGGTGCAGTTAAGTACCGCAAATGCAATAGCTCTGGATTACCCAGGAAACACCAAAATACCTAAATTCGATGGCACGTGCCTTTACATGTGCAGAAAAGGAGAAGTCAAGTGAAGACACAGCCAGAGACTGAGGTGCTGCAGCCACGTGGCAGAGGGTGCCTGGAGCCACCAGAAGCTGGAAGAGGAAAGGAAGCATCCTCCCCGAGACGCTTCCAAGGGAGTACAGCTTACTAACACCTTTGTTTAGGACTTCTGCCTTCCAGAACTGTGAGAAAATATATTTCTGCTTTTTTTATTTGTTTTTTAAGCTACTAGGCTGCAAACTGGGTGATTCATAAAGAAAAGTCATTAGTGTGGCTCATGGTTTTAAAGGCTGGGAATCCAATATGGTGGCACCAGCATCTGGCAAGGCCCTTCTTGCTGAGTCATGCCATGGAGGAGGCATCCCGTGGTGAGACAGTAAGTGCGTGTCAGTGCAGGCCTCCCTTCTCTCCTGATGAAGCTGTCAGTCCCATCATGGGGTCCCCATCCGATGACATCATCTGATCTAATTACCTCCCAAATCCTGCCTCTGAGTACCACCAACACATGAACTGGGGATTACGTTTTCAACACGCGAAATCTGAGGAATACATTTACACCGCAGCACCAAGTCGGCTGTCTTTCCTTATGGTCGTTCTAGGAAACCGATATACATAAGAAAGACTGGGCCAAAAGCAAGGAAGACGGTCTAATAAAATAATGCCATTTTAAACTCAAGTATTTAACCAAAATGTTCAACCTATTAAACTCGAGACCTTCTGTGCATGCACAACTTTGAACACAAATGTCCGGGTCATTCATGAGATAGCATTATACTGGAGACTTGCTATTTCGATAGCCCCAAAGACAACAAACCTTGTCTCATTTTCTAAGATCACACCATTCTCATACCTCACTCAGGAACAAGGATGCACTCAGCTGTCCATGACGACTTTTCCAAGCACAGGGTGTGCAGCAAAGCGGGGACCACAGAGAGAAATGCGCGTTCTTGCCTTATTCGTTATGACCTTGCACGGGCGCTCGTTCAAATACACTCAGCAGATATCGACAGTGCACCAGCAGGGACCAGGTGTGATACACACGAGGTGCTGAGCAGTACAGATGAACCAGATAAAGTTCTTGCAGTTTGGCTGAGGGAAATTGAGGTCAACTGACACAGACAAATGAGGATGAAATGGCACAAGTGTTGGGCAAAAAATAACCGTGGGTGCTGGAAACACAAATAGAAAATGCCCCTCACCCCCAGGGGCAGGAGGAGGAGAGGGAGCCCAGGCAATCAGAACCCTGAACGCTTGGTTAGCAGGATTAGGGTCCTGGGTATAGTGTGGGAAGGAGCAGTGGGGGGAGCACAGAGAGCCGGAAACCAGCCAGAGGACCAGGACTGGATTCTTACTGGAGAGTTAACTGTGGTTGGAGAGGCAAAGGGCTTCTTGAGGGACTCGAATTTCTTTCTTAAACAATAGAAAGCCACTAAAAAGTTTTACACCACTTACCGAGTCACAGGTTCAGATTACCTTTTGAAAAAAGTGAGTCTGCTAATATGTGATGAGGGACCTGAATGAGGAGACTCTGGGAAACCCGAGTCTCCAGAAGAGGCTGCCCCAGCATGCACCCACCCAACGAGAAAACCTAGCAGCAACAACAAGCTAAAAGTAGAAGAAAGTTGGGGACCAGCAGGTGGCATGGTGGTTAAGGCGCTGGACACTCCCACATGGCTGACCAGGGTTCGAGTCCTTAATCTGGTGGCTTTCTCACTTCCTCTCTCTCTCATTCTCACCCTCTGTCTCTCTCTGGTCAAATTAAAAAAAAAAAATGAATGAATAAATAAAATACAATAAATGATTTAAAAACAAGAAAGAAGAAGAAAGCCTGGAGAGCCATGGAGGAGAAAGATCTTAGGACCAGATATATAGGTGAGGAGAGAGAAGCAATATTCTAGAATGATTCTCACAAGTTTTAGAACTATTGGAAGACTAAGTAATACTATCTTTTTTTTTCAAAAAGAATTTTTTAAAATATTAATTATTTATTATTATTATTATTATTATTATTAATTTTGACCAGAGAGAGGGAAAATGAGAAAGCAAGCTGACCAGTCCGAGACTCAAACTGTGGTCGGCCACGTGGGAGTCTAGCACCCCAGCCACCTTGCCCCTTGCAGGTCCCAGTAACACTATCTTTATTCATCTTGGTGCCAACCTGGCCACTTGTACAAAGTCAGTTAGGGGCTGAATCCAAGTTTCTAGGTTTGTATTAGAGACTCAGGTCCCAGGTGCTTTCCACGGTGCTCTGCAGTACTCTTCACAGTCAAGTATATAAAGCTGCTCTGAGAGAGAATTTATGGCTCTCGGAAGGGCCTCCTGTTTTTGTTCGTCTGCCCATTTAGTGGCTTCTCACTGGATTAATGGCCTGATGCATGAATCATGGTGACTACCGTGCAGAGTTGAGTGCTGACAGGAGGCTCTGGGCTCTCCCATCTGATACTGCCTTGAGCCCCAGGCAAGGGTCAGGCATGGTTGAAGTTCACCCCTCGCACCTGTCCCCACCCCCAGGTCTCACTCAGGCACCTGTACCATACATATTTATACTCGTGCTATACAAAGGCCCCTGTTCATGTCTCTCTAGATACATCTCCGAAAGAAATTCCTATACCTCTACTGCTTGAAGCCTTTGTAAATCACGTTCTCGCTGAGTGAAAAAGCAAATGAGGCACGGGGCTCCTGAAGTGCTGGACAGCAGTGCAGAGCAGACTGGCTTCCTCAGGGCACTGTGCCTCCCACGGGCAGGCTCTTATACCAGCCAGAGGGCGCAGGGCTGACATCCACCCAGGAGAGCAGAGGCATCAATGGCACATGGTCCTTCAAGAGGGAGCGATGACTTTGGGGCCTTGTGGGACCATCGAAGTCTCATCTCACAGGAGGGGTCTTGAGCTGGTCTCTAAAGGCAGGGTGTAGCCAACGTCTTGGGTGGAGCACTACCGGCATTTGGAGCTGGGTAACTCACTCTGTGGTCTGACCCACACATGGTGTGATGGTTGGCATCCCAGTAAGTGCCAGTGGACCCACAATGCTATGTCCCAAGACTCCCTGGAGGATCAGACTTCCCTGGGTACGAACACAGGATGAATAGCAGCGGGGGATGTGAGAGGGAAGCAAAAGGAGGAAATCACTGTACGGAGGGTCATTTGCAGACCGACAGGGCATCGTGATCATGGTAGACAGTGCATTGGGAAAGGACCTTTCACACGGCTAGAATGAGGCCGCACAGTGTGGCATGACCACCGCTCCCCGGTGCCACCCCAACCTTTGCTTCTTACTTAGACCTGACACTGGTTTTTTTTTTGTTTTTTTTTTTTTTTTTTTTTTTTTTGGGGGGGGTGGCCTTTGCCATAAGACATGTGCTCCCTGGAGAGAGACAGAGACATAAGAGAAAGAAAGTGAGAAATTACACACTCCTTTCTCCTCCATTTCCTCCTGGGATTTGGGGCATTCATGCACATGCACCCAGAGTGATTTTCAACCTGCCAGGTCTGGGACTCCAGCTGCAGTCAGTCATGTGGGAATCCAGCACCTTAACCATCACGCCACCTGCTGGCCTCTAGACCTGACATTAGGGTTTAACATGGTGTTTTGGAATCATTTGAACATGCCATGAATAGCACTTGTAGATAGCCACATTTCCGGTGATTTCTCACTTTCTGTTTCTCTGTCTCTCCAGCAAGCACATGTGCTCTATAGAAAAAAATCCAAAAACAAAAACAAAAAACAGACAGACAAAATAACTCTATGAGGAATATACTTGGAACTTTCGCATTTCACCATATGCAAACTACCTCACTAAGAAAGATAAAATGGTGGGTTTGGAGGACATCCACACTGATCTTCCACCTTTCCCACAGCCTCTTCAGTAGTCATGAGATGCACACACAGCAGAGAGCTCTCACCTTCGGTGGAAATCATAACCAGTAATAACCTATCCATTTTTTCCTGACCCTTCCGAGAATGATAAAGTATGTATTTAATGAAAAATTAAGTCTCAAATATTTGTTTCCCAAGAAAATTGATGATAGAATACTTGCACATAGTATCTGTTGATATTTACCATGATGACACCTGTAATGATATCACTGATTGTGTGGATAAGCACAATTTCACATACAGGGACTTTCACAGTGTAGTATATGTTTATTAATTTCTTTATCTTAACAAAATATTTTTGAGATGTATCCAAGTTGTAGTCTGTGTTAATATTTCCTCCCTTTTTATTGCTAAGTAGTTTTTCATGATATCGATAGACCACAATTTGTTCATCCATCCAACAGTGATGGATATTTGGGTTGTTTTCAGTTGGGGCTATTGTGAATAATGTTAAGAGCATTCGTGTACATGTTTTTCTTGGGATATATGTTTTCATTTCTCTTGGGTAAATACCTGGAAGCATAGTTTCTGAACTGCATGGGAATGAATCAGACTTCATAGGGTAATGCCATACTGTTAGCCTACTACCATATCACTTTGCATTCCCACCAGCAAAGTAGGAGAGTTCCAGTTGCACCACATCCTTGTCAGCGCTTGATGGTGTCAGTCTCGATGACTTGATTCATTCTGGTGTGTAGTGGTGTTCATTCTGATTTTCATTGACATTTTTCTGATGACTAATAAAGTTGAGCACCTTTCCATACATGTATAAAAATGTTTAATCAAAGTCTTTACCAAATGAGTTGCCAAAATACGGCTAGTGGAAACATGATTTGCAAACAAACAAACTTGACATGTATCCTTTCCTATGCATGGGAGGTGCTCAACAAATTAAACAACGAGCCCTCAGATGGTATTCAATATTAATGTTGAAATTCTGTAATTGCATTTTAGAATATCTCAGCTGGTAGGATTAATCATTTGCCTGAAGCACCTACTTTTAATTGGGTAAATTTATGTTCTGTACTGGGATGAAATGAAATTGAGGAGGCCTATGATTATATGCAAACATAAGTCAAGACAACTTATTTGATAAGGTTTTCTTATGAAATACTTGCTGAAGAAAGGTACTATGAGTGAAGGTAAAAAAAAAAAAAAGACAGCATCGATGAAAATATTTGTGCTGGAATATTTACACATTTCAACATCTAAAAGCTTAAAATTGCAAAAATCCTTCCGTTGGTTTCCTAGGGCGGCCATAACAAAGTAGAGCAGACTGAGTGACTTCAACCACAGAAACTTACTTCTCACAGATCTGAAGGTTGAAAGTCCAAGATCAAGGTGTCACCAGGCCGTTTCTCCTGCAGCATCCCTTCCTGGCCCCTCCTTGGCTTGCATACAGCTGCCTCCTTGCTGTGTGCTCTCTTTGCCTTCCTGCCGTGTGAGTGCATCCCTGGTTCCTTCGTGTGTCGAGTTCCCCTTACTAGGACACCGGCCAGACTAGATTATTAGGGCCCATCTAACGGCCTCATCTAACTTAAGCACCCCTTTAAATATCTGCTATTCAAATCATCACATCCTGAAATACTGGGGGTTCGGGCTTCAAAATATGAATTAGGGATGGGAGGGAAGGCAAGATTCAGCGTAAGCCTCCATTGAGCAGACAGTTTCTGACACCCCTTTGACTTCCAATGAAAACACAGGAGACACAGCCACTACCATCTAAAAAGTGGTATAAAGTAAACACCCCTAAGTCAGGGAGTCTCTCTCAGTGACTCGCAAGTAGACAAGAGGCCTCTAGTGTCCTGCAGGTCTGTTTCTGCAGGCCTGGGGAGACTGGCTTCCTAAGGTGGGAGCTGCTCTTACTTCTTTTACTGACTTTCCTCTAGACTGAAAATGTAAACCCAGTCACTTCCAGTCACGTCCTCGTCTCACATTTAGGACCTTGGTGGGCATCTTTCTCCCCCTACTTCTCAGATAGAAACATAGAAACAACTCAGAAACTGTACAAAAATATCTGCAAACATTACACCTCCTTTGTTGCTTCTACTGCATAGTTCAACTTCTGGGAATTGGGCCCAGAAGTGAGTAAGAAAAACAGATACTTGTCCTAGTCTGTCCATTGCATCTCCAAAGCAAGGAAAACACTGCTGGTTAAAGAGGCTATCCACCCAGCAACACAACATCCTTTTAAAGAGATATCCCACTGCCTAACAAATTATATCGTACCTCATCTCCTATTGGTAGATAGTTTAGGTTATTTCCAAATCTGCTATATAACACTTTAATGAACATCTTATACATACATTGTTCACTCTTGCCTTAATATATTTAATTAGAATATATTCCCAAAGGAGAAATTTATGAGTCAGAGTATATGCACAAGTTATGAAAACTATTTCTAATGTGTTTCCCAAAAGTGCTGTACCAATTCATATCATTTCAATTGTCTAAGGTATATATCTAGGAGTGAAAGCGATGGGTTATTTGGCTAAACCCAAGTTTAATTATTTAAAAAAAATTGTTTTAGGTTTTTTGCCACAGGGCAAGTGCAACTGCTATAGAGACAAAGAGAGACAGAGAGGGAAAGTGAGAAATCATCCCCTTGGGGATGCCACAATCCTTTCTCCTCCATTCCCCTCTTGGGATTTTGGGAAAAGGTTTAGAGGAAGAACTGAAAATCAACCTGGGGAAGGTAAAAGGAGATCGTGAGAAATGATACCAAGTTCCTAGATGCCAGCTTCTGAAATGCTCACTCCTTCCACCCACATGCACACCCTGCAGTTCTCAGGAAAGCATGACTAGCAGCTGAAGGCGGAATTGGCCACCAGTGCTCATGGAGAGACACCAGCACACTAAGTCTCTTGTCTCCCCACTGAAAAGATTTAGTACTAGGGAGCGGCGGTGAAGTCTCATATTCCTAAAATTCATTACAGCCATAAAAAACACCACCATATTTTCATGAGCTATTAAAACAAACAGTTAAAAATAAAGCCCATTTGGTATCCAATATCCTGCGCGTGATCATATTTTTTCATGTATTTGTGAAGCAAGACAATTTGTTTAACTGCAATACATCTCACTATAACCGATTCGGATTTCCACACTCTCTTCTGCATCCTAAAGTAATAAACTGCGCGTCATCCAGCAATATACTTTATAAAGGACACAGACTTACAACAAGAGCTCCATTCTCTTCACTCTTCTCTTTGCTTTTCGCAACTGGTCTTTCATTTGAACAATTGTTGTCCTTTTCCTTTCATTAATGAAATCTTTAAGTAGTCCAAACACCTCTTTCTAGCATTTTATTAGTAGGATTATTATTACATGAGGGAGAGAGACAGACAGAAGGGAACAGACAGACACTCCAATAGGGTCCCAATTCTGCGATCCACCCCTAGCTTCTCCAGAACAGAGCTTGGGCACGCATGTGGCAGGTGTAATCAGGGAGGTCTCCAGACGGAAACGGGCCACCGTCCCATGCAGGTCAGCCTCACAGAGCGTCACGTTTTACCACTGTCAACATCTGGCCTCCTCATTGTCACAACTCTTGAAATCCCCACAAATGCCGAGCACCATGGAAGTAAGGAAGTACAAAGGCAGGGTAGTAGCCTTTAGTTGACACCGGTTATATGGCCCTCACACCACATGTTATTTTATTTCATTTAATACTAACTTGATCTTTTTTTTTTTTTTAATTTGTCAGAGAGCACATGCACTCCAGGTACTGGGGGTGTGGAGGGATGGAGATGGAGAAAATGGGAAAGTAACCTCCCTCCTCCCATAGGGGATGGTCACACTGCAATGTGGCAATCCCTTCTCCTCCTTCTCTTCGTCCTTTGGGGATTTTGGGTATGCACACACATGCACCTGGTACATTTCTCAAGTCACCAGATCAGGGACTTGAACCATGCAGCAGTTACGTGGGATCCAGCCACCCTAACCACCTGCTAATACTAATCTTTATTTTTTTTACATTTATTATTATTATTATTACTTAAATTTTCTCTAGGGCACATGTGCTCATCAAAGAGAGACAGAGTGAGAGAGAGAGGGAAAATGGGAAAGCAAGCCACCAGATCTGGACTCAAGTCACAGTTGGCCATGTGGGAATCCAGCACCTTGACCACCACGCCACCTGCTAGCTCCCAACTTAACCTTTAAAGCAAGTGTTACCGTCCCCATTTTTCTGATGGGGAAGCCTGAAAGTATGTTATTTACCCAAATTTAAGAAGCCATAAAATACTATGAACTGCAACAGCCGTCTTGAAACCATGACGGTATAAACCTGAAAATAAAGTTCAAAACACTCTCAAGAGGGTGAAAGGAAAAATGGTCTTTAATAAATCTTGACTTTTCAACTAGCTAACTGGAAGATCTCTCCTCCGCCTCAGCAAACTCAGTACTTAGGGCAGTGCCTAGCACATAGCAGGCATTTAACCATTATTGAGTAAATAAGTAAATGACTTTAATTTCTCAAAATCTGTCTTCATAGACGATAAAGGAAATATCAACCAAAGCTAAATATTCACCTCCCCCATGACGCAGCATTTTCACTCCTAGGGATTTTCTAAGAGAAATGAGTGTTTGTGTCTACCAGAAACACGTGCAATAGTGTCCGTACTAGCTCCAAGCTGGAAATAGCTCAAGTGCCTGTCGATAGGAGAATGAATAAATACATGTTGGGACTCTGACACAGACTCAAAGGACCGACTATTACTACTCACACGACACGGATGAACCGTACAGATGCAATTCGTGAGCGAAAGCAGTCAGACTTAACTACAGGAGTACATGCTGTCTGGTTCCTTTAAAGTGTCAAAGGAAAAAAAAAATCCCTGGGAATAGAAGTCTGTTTCCTCTGGAAAGGAGAGTGGTTATTGACAGGGAAAGGGCATTAAGGAAATCTTCCAGAGTGATGGAAATGTTCTACCTCCTGATGTGAGTTGTAGTAACATGGATTTATAAATATGTTTTAAAAAAATGATCAGACCAGCTGGTGGTGCAGTGGTTAAGGTGGTTGGATTCTACATGGCCAATTTTGCAGTTTGAGTCCTGGACCTGGCAGCTTGAAAAACACGCTGGGTGCGTGTGTACGCATGTCCATTCTCAAGAGGAGAACGGAGGAGAGGGGACTGTAGCATGGCCATCCCTGCTGAAGGGAGGCAGGTGCTTTTCCACTCTCGCTCTCTCTTCCTCCAGCAAGCACATGTGCCCTATAGCAAAATTATAAAAAAATTATCAAGCTCTACACTTAAACTATGTGCACTTTGCTGTACAAGTCATCCTTCATTTTCTTTAAAGGTTGAGAAAAGTTGTTTTAAAGGAGGCATAGGAAACATCTTTTACTCGGTGTTTATTTTAGGAAATTATAACCAAAAGGTCCGACAAAATAGTCTTCAAAACAACACTATTAAGTAGACGTGACTATCTCACGCAAACGCAAAACAATGTCACACAGCTCATCAGTGGCAAAGCTAGGGTTTGAATACAACCTCATCTGACCCTCAAAGCCCACAAGTCCTTTGCTGTGTTACGGTAAGTTACCTACATAGCTAACTTCCCACGACCGTGAACTGACTCATTATGGACTATCTACAAATATCGCCTAAATTGAACAGAAGAGGATGTAGGTGCAAAGACAGCATAGACTCTAGAATAGTAAGAAACGTGAAGCAACTTAATGATTCAGTAGCATATATTAAGCAAACTATAATAACATATACATTCCATAGAGTATTATGCAGCCAGTATAAATTATGCTCAAGAGAGTTTATGGCAAGCCTGGCCCCCCAGCACAGCAGTTAAGCCCTGTGCATTGGGAGCTAGAGCCCACGTGACCAACTGTGGTTTGAATCTTAATCTCGGAGGCTTAAATAACATTGCGGGCATGTGTGGATGTAGGTCCAAAATCCTGATGGGATGAAGAAATGGAGGGAAAAGATTGTGGCGTGACCAGCCCCACGGGAGGGTGTTTCTCTTTCTGCCTTCCTGTCAAGAGCATGTGTCCTCTGGCAATTTAAAAAATGTCTTTATAAAAACAAAAGCTTGGGACCAGCAGATGGTGGAATGGTTACATCGCTGTACGACTCCCACGTAGTTGAGCACAGTTCGAGTCCTGACCTGGAGACTTAAAACTTATGCTGGGTGTGTGTGCATGCATGTCCAAAATCCCAAGAGGAGAATGGAGAAGAAGGGATTGTGGTGTGGACATCCTACGGGGGGGGGGGGGGGGGGGGGGGGGCTGATTTCTCACTTCCTATCTCTCTGTCTCTGTCTGTCTGGTGAGCACACATTCCCTATAACAAAAATCTCTCAAAAAAAAAAAAAAAAAAAAAAAAACATATGCTACAACAGAAGATTCACAGAGCCTTCCTCGGCTCTTTTCCACTCTATCCCCAGAGCCTACAAAGCAAAAGGAACATGCCGTGCGTGGAGTTTTTTTCACCCAAAAGCACTACTGGGAATACAGCCTGGACACAGAGGCGAGCATACGCGGTACTGGATGAAACAGTGATGGCTATTTTCCACAAGACAACATTGCCCTCATTTTACAGACGGTAGCTGAGACTCCAGCAGGGAACACTGCCCGTCTGAGATCACAGAACTTGTAAGAGACAAAAAGGAACAAAAAGGAACCCGGGCTGGTGGGCTCTGTGTGCCTGTTCTCCACACTACACTCCCAGCTGTAGCTTCTTCAAGACCAAGCCCTACGAACAATGGCCTCACAGATAATTTATGGGGCAACTCCTCTCTGGATATGATACACAGATATTATCATAGGAGGAATATCGAACAGGAGTTGGCAACCGTGATTTGCGATCATAGAGTTTTATTGGAAACAATTTTATACAAGATTGACTTCCGAAATCCTTAGTGTGACTAATGACAACCTTTTGGAATGATATTTTTTAAAAAACTATTTTGCTCCCTGAAAAAAATTACATAATATAGTACGGGACAGGCCACGGTAGTCATATATTTAGATTTGCAATTACTAGATACAAATAAAAGATAGCTGGAGAGAAGATATCATAATACATGCTTTTAATCAGGAAAGAAAAACACTTCTCTAATCAATGTCTTGCAAAACCATTAGCTAAAGTCCTAAACCAAAGCTCAAATCATTGAAAAATGAAAATGATCCATCTACTCACGACAGAGAGATTGCAGTTGTGTAAGAAAGTTGAACACACACAGGGCTGAAAAGGGTCGACGCTGCCTTTTGGTAATTGGCTGACTAGTAGTCAGAGATAAATGGAAGAAATAACTGAGTGGAGGGCAGAAGTCAGAATTCTCCCCATTGTTGTCATGAAACTATAACACGTCCATTTAGAACTTGGATGCTTACGTCATTAGTTATGTAGGATACAGTTGATGCTAGTCAACAGCATCCCAATTCGCCTGTCCATCCATCCACCCATTCACTAGGCTTAACCACGTGAAACTGCCAATCATTTGATCATTTTTTTGACTTAGGACAAAAGGGAACTTTACAGGATGCAGTTGAAAATATTTGATCAATTCTTTTTTTTTCTTTTAGATAAAAAGAAGTGTGTGCTCGTGGGAGAGACACAGAGACAGAGAGACAGAAAGCAAGAAATCTCCCTCCCCCGGATGGCTACACTGCAATCCCTTCTCTTCATTCTCCTCCTGGGATTTTGGGCATGCACACACACGTGGCCAGAGTGAATTTTAAGCCACTGAGTCCGGGATCTGAACCATGGTCGACTATGTGGGAGTTCAGCAACGTAACCATTATGCTATCTGCTGGTCCCCTTGATCAATTCTTAACATGCACCAGATAAAGTTCTGAGAAAAAGACTGAGTAAGAAGTACACTCTATCCTGAAAACCCCTAAAGGGAGAAACACACCCCAACAACTATAAGGGAGTTACGAATGTAAAAAGCGCTTTAAGATTATCACGACATATATGCACAGAAAAAAAAAAGAACGAACAGAAAACTATCAGCAGGAATGTGGGTGATGAGAGTTTATGAAATTATTTTTCCTTTTGTTTAACTCTATGTTAAAAACTTATTCAATGAACATGCATTCTTTTTGTAGTCAAAGGTTTTATGAAAATGTACTATAAAGGGTGCAGAATTGATGGCTAGTAAGAGATAAACATGTTATAAAAGTTAAAACAGATGAAGCAATCTAGGTAAAATGGTGAGTGAGCAGCTAAAAGTACAAGCAGGCAATGACCAGACCACATGCAAAAGCAGAATGTTGACCCACGATCTGCAGCAATCAACCAGGAAAGCAGCCTGCTATCTCTAGCCAACAGCCTAGGAAGCTAAACCAGAACCCCTTTAATAATGGGTCCAAAGGGGAAAGGCACACCCCATGGGGTCCTCATCCCATGATCTATCCCAGCCTCGGCCAGCCTAGACTGTGGACTGCAGTGCTCATGGCTGATATGTACAGGGAAACTTCTGGGCCCAAACTGGAGACCTTCCCATGTGGATCTGATATCACAGAGTATGATGTGCTACTGCTGCTGGCCCAGTTTTCTTATTTTTTGTCCCTGCTTCCAAGTCAAAACCAACCAGAAAAAGCCAAATGATCTCGACCAAATCACATAGGATGCCCTCCTTCTAGTAGCCTCCAACTTCCCCGTCCAATGGCCTCTTATCAAAGCATACTGAAGTCTTCCCCCTTTTCAACTACGAGGCTGTCCTTATCTTCCTCCTGCCTTTGAGCCGCTGCCAACACAAGTGATGATGGCTGACTCCCTGGCCCTAACCAATGCGGAAGAGCACTTGCCTGCTCTCATTTGGGTTGGTCTTTGTTTCACAGAAGACAATGAGAAATGGAGGCGGCCAGGAGTTTAGCACACAGAACACACATGGCAAAGTCTTACATGTTTAGGAGAAATGGCATTACAGCAACTCCCATCCTCCATGCTCTGCAAGGGCTTGCTGGATGCTGAATGAGCTCCAGGAACATGAAGCTATGTTACCTGTTTCTAGTTCCTTCTTCTCATCCTCTTCCAGTGTGCTTTGCTTCCAACTCCTCCACCAAAAAGGAAAATCTAGAGCCTCTGTATAACTCTGTTTCGATTTGAACGTTGAAAGCAGATTCAGAGTTAGGAAGATCTAGAAGCCAGATTTAGCCGCTGGAATGTAAATGCCATCAGGAAACAGAGCATGTCTGTTCAGCCCTTCACCCCGTGTCCAGCAGAATGACTGAAACTAACACATGGATGCGTCCAAACATCGGCACCATATGGAACCTTCAAGGAGACGATGCAAATGCCTTGGTCATATTAACCTGTCTTGTTTCCCAGAAGAAGTTCCTGAACCAAGACATTGTCAGAGAACACCTATGGTCAAATGCACCAAACGCAGTCCACGCAGATGAGCCACACAGGAGCCAAAGGTCGGGTCACCACTCCCTGGTAATCTGTCCGGTGCTGTTCAGTGCTTAGTCAGATTCAGCTGCATTTCTAAACTCCATCTTTCTCTCGTGCTCACTGGATAGTAAACATGAATCACCATTAATAATAATTTTCCACTGCACGTCCAGAACAATCCATCCAGAGAAAATTGGAACTTCTTCTTTACTGAGGTCCAGTCCCATCAATTTGATGCTCGTTTTATAGAAAGGCCATTGAGCAAAATTAATGTACCCAAACAAATAGAGTTTGTCCTTGTAACTGATTCAGAGTATGACAGGAAACAAAAGGGCTGCCTTAATGGCCTCCTCTGGGAAATTTATTTTCAGAACATTGAGTTATTTTCTCCTACTCTAACAGATTAGATTAAAATGTTTTTAAAAGGAAAGAAAGAAAAAATAAAACTTAGTTGTCTGTTTTCATAGAAATCACTTGGAGATCCAGCTTCATTTAAATTCACTTGTTACTGTCTAAGTCAATGTTATAATTGCAGGGTTATTTGACTTCTCTCCATTTTTCATTTTTTTCTTTCCTTCATGCCACCCCAAGTAGGTTTTACCCTTTCCTCCTTAACCTGAAAGGGAAGATGGAGAACTACTATATTCCAAAAATGAAGGAGCCTAAGCCTTTAAAAAATAAATAAAAAATTTTAAAAATACTGCTCAGGACCAGCAGATGGCATTGCAGATACATCACTAGGCTCCTACATGGCTGATCATGGTTCGAGTCCCAGACCTGGTGGCCTGAAACTCATCGTGTGTATGTGTGTGTGCATGTGTGTGTGTGTATCCCCAAAATCCTGGGGAGAGAACAGAGGAGAAAGGATTGCGGTATGGGGGGGGTGATTTCTCATTTTCCTTCTCACTGTCTCTGTCTCTCTTCAGTGAGCACACATGCCCTAAGGCAAAAACATTTTTAAAAAAAATAGACTGCATTTTGCCATGAAGTAATACTTTGGACTATTATCCAAAACTGTGGTTATTTTTTTCTGCTATACTGAACAGATCAATGCTGTTCACTCTGTCATAGGAGAAGAAAACACTGCCTCCCCCACAGTCTCTGTGCAGAAAACTTGTTCTGTTCCACGTGATCTGCCAGCAGCCTGCCCTTCCCATCAGCACCAATTGACCATAAAAACAGTCAGCCCATGGGCTAATCTATGAAGTAGGCAGGCACAAAAGCAGGAAAGATAGCCAAGTAAACAGGAAAGACAACAACAGAAGAAGCCAACCAGAGTATTTTGGCCTAGTTTGCCAGGAGGTGTGTGCACTCACTAGAGAGAAAGAGAGAGTGAGAGAAACTGAGAAATCACCCCCTCAAGGAGGGACAATTACACCACAATCTCTTCTCCATTTCTCACTCCTTTAGGAATTTTGGGCATGCACATGTGTCCACCATATTTCTCAATCTGCTGGGCCAGAAGTTGAACTGTGTACTTGCCCACGTGGGATCCAGTTGCTTAACCACCACACCAGCACTGGCACGCTCACTCGGTATCTTTACGTGACCACGTTTTGGGTTTGTTTAGTGATTCCCTTTCAGTGATCATCGTAGACTCCAAAACAGCTCTGCCAATAGATACACTGAGACTTCTGATGGGACCTCTCATCTGGTAATAACATGTGACTGTGACGGGATTTTGTACTGGGCTAAACGGCCTCCCCCCAAAAAAATTCATGTCTACTGAAAACTTCAGAATGAGACTATATTTAGAAACTGGGTCTTCACAGATGTAATGAGTTAAGATGAGATCCTGCTGGTTTAGGGTAGGCCCCAAATCCAATGATATTGGTCAAGTAAAGAGGTGGGGGCCTGACCATGTAACCAGGACAGTTGTGGATGGAGCCAAACTATTGACAGTTCCATCAAATAACCTCTTGGTCCTGCCAACTGTAAAGAGACTAAAGCAGGTATCCTGCCACCCCAATTGCTAATCTGTCATGCCCTTTCCCTACACAACCACTGTTATAACTTTCCTGTGTTTTTCCAAAGACATCTGGTGCGTATACATGCATCTAAGATGAAGTTAAAATTAATCCTCTACGTGGGAACCAGCACCCAGCCCTGAATCATGGGTACGCAAGACTCAGCATATGGGTCAAGTCTCCAGACTTGAACTGGGAACTTCCTAGGTGAGATTTTGTCTCAAAGCATTGGGTTTTACCATTATGCCACTGTCCAGCTCCTTTACTAGTTAGATTTTACGTTACATGTCCTACATACAACGAATGAGCCAAAACTAATTGCAAAGTTTTAATAAAAATACACTTAACTCGTGATAAAAGCATCTTAACAAAAATATTGTATTGCAAAAACTCTATAAAAATAATATTTTAATTTTCTGAACTTGGAGTTAAAAAATAAAATACCTTAAGATTAAAGAGTTACAGTATAATTATTAATAATCTGATAATATCTTTAAAAGCCTTTTTGGTACTCTTCCCAGAAATTGAGAAAGTAAGTAACTCAAACAAAGAAGTACCTAAGTTAAGTGTCTGATGACAGATCATAAAAAATAATTTTTGATGATACAGTACTATGTGATTTTTACAATATATCTTGGAAGGAAATCAACGATTTGGGTAATGTTGCTGTTACAAAATGTTTCCCATACGAACAGAATTTCTTGGTGTTTACATCCTTAAAAAACTAAAACTATAAATCCAAGTGATGCTGAATTGTATCTCATCTACTAATATATAACATTCTTTTACTAACACATAGCCACAGACAAAAATTTAATACTATTAGGCCATTAAAAGATGCATTTCCAATAAAACATGTCATAGTAGGTTATATTAATCTACATTTTTCAAGGGTAAAAATTACAAACTTTGGACAAAATATAAAAACATCTATTTTAAGACACCAGAATGCCACGGAAAGCAAATAAGCAGAAATTAAAGGGATGACCATTCTTCAAAGGATGACAGTGTAATGAGTGTTACTTATATTCATAAATATTTTCACCTGGGGGAACTTCCCAGTATGCGATGTGCGAGGGGCTGGACTTCAGTCAGGAAGCCACACTCTTAGTGGCTTGAGGACTTGGACGATGGAGTCTGGGGCTGTCAGAGCACCTGGAAATTGAGAGGGAAATTTTGAGAAAAAGATATCAGAAAGGGGTAGAGATCCCAAATTTACACAAACGCACTGTGCGAATTCTTAGTTCACTTCTAAACTGTGTATATACATGTGGGAGACTTCAAGGATCCCATCCAAAAATAGTTGGATGGGAGATTTCAAGGCGCTCATCAAAAAATAATCGGATTGTCAAAAGAAATGATCAGAAATTTAAGGTGGAATTTGACTAGCTAACTACCTGCTAGAACAAATCAATATTCATCAGAGGAATATAACAGAATCTAGATGTTCTACCATATATCATTAACAATATCCAGTATATAATTTAAAAAAGTAACATATGAAAGAATAGGAAAGTTTAGTCCATAGCCAAGCAGAAGAGCTTTCAATGAAAACGGACTACAGGGTCTGCCACGTAGCGTAGCAGTTAAGCACCGTCTAGAGTTAGCAGAAACCCACATGGCCAACCGTGATTTGAATCCCAGCCCCGGTGGCTAGAAAAGCACACCAGGCGCATGTGTGTGCATGCCCAGGAGCCTGACGAAATGGAGAAATGGAGGAAAAAGAACTGTGGCATGACCAGAATCCATGGGGTAGGGTACTTTCTCTCTCTCTGTCTCTCTGTCTCTCTGTCTCCCTGTCTTTATCTCTCTCTGGTGTGAACACATGCCCTCTTGCATAAAAACAAGACAAAACACTGACTCCAAGTTGACCCAGATATAAGAATTAGCAAATATATTTAAACAGTTATTATACATACATTCAAGAACTTAAAAAAAATGGTCATAATGAATTGAAACATGGAAAATTTCAGTGGAGAAATAGAAACTCATTTAATTCTCGACTGAAAAGTATAATGTTTGAAAATAGATTCACTGGGTGGTCTTAAAGCTGATTTAAAATGGCTGAAGGGTCAGTGAATGTAAAAACAGACTAAAAGCAATTACCCAATCTGAAGAACTTAGACAAAAACTATTGGAAAAAAATGAACAGAGCCCTACTGCCCTTTGGGATAATATCAAAGAGTTTAACATACATGTAATAGTAATTCCAGAAAAGGAAAAAGTGGATGAGACAAAATAATTTGGAAAATTAATGACTGAGATTAGCTTACATTTGGTGGAACCATAAATCTACAAATTAAAGAAGTTAAGCAAAACTGAAGTAGCTAGAAATAACCATACCAAGAACATCATGGTCAAAATATTGAATACCAAAGACAAGGAGAAAATCTAAAAGCACCTAGAGAAAATGACACAGTACAAATTTGTGGATAGGTAGAAGGTAATGATTCGGAAATAATGAAAGTTGAAGAAAAATGGAATGACGTTTTAGAGTTGAATTTGGAAAAAGGGAAGGGAGAAAATCAACCCAGAATTCTATATCTGAGAAAAAAATCTTTGATAGTGAAATAAAGATAATTTCAGATGAAAAACAGCTTAGAATTTATTACTAGCAGACCCACATTATAAGAAATGAGGAAGCAGGACCAGCAGATGACGTAATGGGTATGTAGCTAGACTCCCACGTAGTTGACCACAGTTCGTGTCCCAGACCTGGCAGCTTAAAACTCACGCCAGACACATGTATATGCATGGCCAAAATCCCAAGAGGAGAATGGAGGAGAAGGGACTGCGGCATGGCCATTCTCCCCCTCTCCCTTGGGGGTGGATGATTTCTCACTTTGTCTCTCTGGCAAGCACACGTGCCCTATAGCAAAAATCTCTCTTAAAAAAAGAAAGAAAGAAAAGAAAAATGGGGAAGGAAAGGTTCTTCAGAGGGAGAGGAAATGATACTAGATAATGATTTATATCTAAAGGAAGGAATGAAGAACACTAGAAATAGTAAATATGTGGGTAAATATAAAAGACAACGATAACAAAAAAGCATGGAATAAAAAAAGAACTGCACTTCTGCAAAGTTGTCACACTTTAGGTAGGCACATTATAATAAGCTCAAAGTACACTGAGGCAATTTAGGGCTACATATTGTAAGCCCTGGAGTAACCACTGAAAATTAATGTAAAGAGGTAAAGCGGAAAACCAAGAGTGGAATTAAGATAAAATGCTCAGGAATATTGGATTAACCCTAAAGGAAGCAGGATTAACAGACTGATATTTTCTCACAGATACTGTGCGGCATCTGTGAGAAATACATACACTTTAAATATAAAGACAAAATAGATTGAGGGTTAGTCAATAGTTTTGTGGCTGAGGCAACTGGATCCCACATGGCTCACAGCAGTTTGAATCCCAGAGCCAGTGGCATGGAAAACACACCAGGCACATATGCCTGCGTGCCCAAACTCCCAAGGGATTGTGGCCTGCCCATCCCCTCTGGGGGAAGCAGAGGGGTTTTCTTCCTATCTCTCTTTCTCTTTGGCAAGTGCATGCGAGCTATAGCGAAACTAGAAAAATATCGAAAAGAAAACCATGGGAAAAGATGTAAAAGGCAAATACCAAGCCTAAGAAAAGGCGGAGTGGTTATATTATATCAGTAACAACTGTAATAGACTTCAAGCCAGGAGAATTAAAAGAGAGAAGGTGAGACAGTTCATAATCATTTTAAAATATCAAATAATTGGGAAACATAAATACTTAAAACACACAAATCCTGTGTATGTACCTAATAAGTTCAAAATATATGGAGCAAAAACTCACCAAAGTAGAAGATATCGTGAATCTACAACTATAATTAGAGATTGTGTAATACTTCTCTCTCAGAAATTAACAGGAAAACTAGACCAAAATAATCCATGATGGGTGACTTGAACACTATGATTATTTAACTGAATTGATATTCATAGAACCAACTGAGAGTTACAGATTCACTCATCTGCAGAATATGCATTTTTTAAAGGTTTTTGCCATAGGGCATGTGCACTTACTTACCAGAGAGAGGCACAGAGAGACAGAGAGGGGGAAAGTGAGAAATCACCCTGAGGTGGGGATGAGGGGATGGCCACACTGCAATCCCTTCTCTTCTAGCCTCCTCTGGGAATTTCGGGCATGCATACGCACACACCTGGCATGAGTTTCAAGATCTGGGACTTGAACCGTGGTCAGCTATATGGATGTCCAGCACCTTAACCACTATACCACCTGCTGGCCCCCAATAGGTATTCTTTCTAAAAGTGCATATGGACAGTTCACCAAGGTAGGTAATATATTGGGCTATGACATAAATCTAGATACATTTTAAAACATTAAAATCTTAAATGTATATTTTGTGATCACAACAGAATTACACTAGAAATAATAATATCTAGAAACTCCCTAAAAATTTGGGAATTAAGACAATACACTTTAAAGAAGTAGGTCAAAGAAGAAGTCATAAGGAAGATTCAAAACTATTTTCAACAGAAAAAGCAAGCACGACATATCCGAAATTGCAGAATGCAGCTAAAGCAGTGCTTAAAGGACAACTCATAGCTTGAAAAGTTTTGATTTAAAAAGTAGAAAGGTCTAGTGTCGTCATCATCTTCCGAGCAACTGGAAAAGAAGAGGAAATCAATCCCCAAGTGAGTCATAAAGACTGAAAAACAATGTACTAGGAAACAGGAGAGCAGTGAACCCAAACCTTTTTTGAAAAGATTTAAAAATTTAATAATCCTATAACTAGATTCATCAGAAAAATTACTCACAACTACAGTCAAGAAGGTCTGAAGAAAGAGATCTCTGCTCTCTTTTGGACTTCTGGGGGAAGGGGGGGTCTATGTTGCATAGGCATATGAACATAACTACCTGTAGGGCCTGTGGTAACTGTGAGTGAGAAATATCAAATAGCTTGGGGAGAGGTACCTCAGAGACTTCCTGCATCCTGGACAAGCACCCGCACGCCCACCAGGGGTCTCCAGGGGTTAAGGAAGGCAGGTGTCCGCCCAGCCTCATCCCGGCCCGCACGCCAGGCCCCGCCCCATACTCAGGCCCCGCCCCCTGACCGCTCCGCCCCGCGCACCAGACCCCGCCCTCGGACCGCCCCGCCCCCGCGCCAGGCCCCGCCCCCGGACTGCCCCGCCCCACGCGCCAGGCCCCGCCCCTGCCGCCCAGCCCTTCCACGCAGGCGCGGGGCCGGCGCCCGGCCGAGGCGGGAGGTGGGGTGCGGCCCGCGGCGCGGCTGGGCGGGGCAACCGCTGGGCTGGCGTGGAGCGAGCGCCGAGGCAGTAAGGTGGCGTCGGTGCCACGGGGTCGTTCCGCTTCCCAGTGATGCCGGGGCCAGACCTGGGCACCTGGCCTCGCTGATCTGGCGGCGGCGCGGAAGGCGCAGGGGGTGTCCATGGCGGAGCCCTGCGAGCCCAGCCGGCGGGCGTCCGGCGGGAGCGCGGCGGCGGCGGAGGAGGAGGAGGAGCGGGAGCCGCTGCTGCCGCGGATCGCCTGGGCCCAGCAGCGAAGAGGCGCCCCGGGCGGCGCCGTGAGGTTGCTGGAGGCCGGCGCGGAGGAGGGCGCGGCCGCCCCCGGCGAGGCCGGCGACGAGGAGCCGCTGCTCCCGCCCAGGCGCGCGTCCCGCTGCCCCGCCCGGGGCTCGCCCGCCGACCCGGACTGGAACCGCCCGGCGGGCTCAGGTGCGCCCCGGCCCTCGCAGTCCCCGGTTACGTCCTCCGCGGGGCCCCGCGCCGCGTCTGCTCCGAGCGTCCCGCCTGCCCGTGCACTGGCGGGGCTGCCCGGCCTTCCCACGCCTCGCCTTCCCCTCGCCCCTCTGCGCGCGCTTCCTGGCCCCCTTCCCGGCCCTGCAGGCTGCTTCGATCGAGGCCGGTGGTGGTTATCGAACTCTGGTTCCTTAGGTCTCTACCCACCGTCCCCACCCCCAAAGTGAGTCTGATCTCATGGACTCAGGCAGTGAGGAAGACTTAAGTTGGCCGTAACTTGTTTGTTCAGATTTGGGCTTGAATTTCCAATTAACCCTGAACTACCATCAAAGTCCCCAGGCAGATCAGGACAGCGAGGGACCGCAAGAATCGCCAGTTGTTCCTGGGACACCTTTCAAACCCTTTTTCTATTAAACGTCGTTATTGTGACGTTAGCCACAAGGGGCAGAGGCGGTTGGACTGTTCTAGCTGTCTCTTGCAAAGTTTTTCTTTCTTGAGTTGTTTCTATACTTAAAAAAGAAAAACAAAACCCTTTTTTACTAATAATTGGACTGATAGATTCAAATGAAAGGAAAATGAAGAATGTTGAAAATCGATGCATGTAGGCCTGTTGCTGCAGGCGTGGGTATCTCGGAAAGGAAGTGAACTCTGGTGTGTGGCGTGAAGTTAGGCTGGTGGTGGGAGTACAGTAGCCTGGTAAGGTCCCAGCTAGAGGTGGAACACGCTTGTTTGCAAAGTGGTGGAAACTGCCCGCTTGGTGGGGTTAGGGTGCATGAAATGAGGTGGTGTGTACCCGGACTGTCACTCCATAGCTGACAGCTTAAAAGCCACAGAAAACAGATCTCATTAATACTGCTTAATTTCTCTAGAGTTACTAGATACCCCATGTCCTGGTCCTAGTATACACCCGTGTGTCTTCCACGTTCAAAGAAGTTGGGATAGAATAGGTGATTCGGGTTCTAGTTGAATTTATGCTCAAACATTGTAGGGTAAATAAGCAGAGGCCGGAGAGAGACAGTCTGTTGGTTAGTCTTTGGCGGCTGTGTCTGACCCACCCGCCTGCCCTCTCTCCAGAGCATATGTTGACAGCAGTCTCCAAACAAGTAGTTGGAATCTGATCACAAATGGAAGCCCATTCGCCAACTACATTGACAGTTTGGGCATGCATTGCCTGGAGTCCTTTCTGTGGGGTAACTGGGTCCCTGTGGCTAGGTTACCTTTTTCAACCCCAAGTAACCTTGTGCAGCTAGTTTTGCTATTTCTGTTGTTAGAGATTTTTGTTATAGGGTGCTTGCCCTCACCAGGGAGACAGAGAGACAGAGAAATCACCCTCCAGGGTGGATGGCCACATCGCAATCCCTTCTTCTCTTGGGATTTTGGGACACGCGCACCTGCGCCCGGTGTGAGCCTCAAGCTGCCAGATCCTGGACTGACATCGTGCTGGGCTACATGGGACTCCGGTGCCTTAACTCCAAGAGCCTAAAACTTTTAAAGTGTGTGTGTTCTGTGACAGTGAGGTCTTTTTTTTTTTTTTTTTTAGAGGTTTTTGCTATAGGGTGCGTGCGCTCTCCAGACAGAGAGATACAAAGCGAGAAATCACCCCCCAGGGGGGATGGCCGTGTCACAATCCCTTCTCCTCCATTCTCCTCTCGGGATCTTGGACACGCATGCACACACGCCTGGCATGAGTTTAAGCCACCGGGTCCGGGACGTGAACCGCGGTTGACTACTTGGGAGTCCAGCGACATAGCCATTACGCTAACTGCTGGTCCTAGACAGTGAGGTCTTTTGTAAACAAATATTAAGGGTAGAAAATGTCGAAATGGGGAACCAGCCGTTAGTGTAATGGCTGTGTCGCTGGACTCCCACGTAGTCGACCGCAGTTCGCATCCCGGACCCGGTGGCTTAAAACTCACACCGGGCGCGTGTGCGTGCGTGCCCAAGATCCCGAGAGGAGAATGGAGGAGAAGGGATTGCGGCGTGGCCATCCCCTCTGGGGAGTGATTTCTCGCTTTCTGTCTCTATGTCTCTCTCTGTCTGGCGAGCGCACGCGCCCTGTAGCGAAAACCTCTCAAAAAAAAAAAAAGAAAATGTCAAAATGAAAATGTCAGTGAGGTTTAAGACACTGATAATCTGGTGTAATGTCAATGTAGTAGTTAAAATACAAATGAAGAAATTCCTATCTATGACGATGTATCTTATAGTTCAGCTTACAATTTGCTAAAAATTGTGTTTCATTAATTTTTCAAACAGCATAGCAAGTTAGTTGTTACCCTCCTCTTCGTTGTAAGGAGGAAAATGAACAACACTGTGATGACCGATAAATGGTTTGCCTGAAGTCCGATACCCAGGGTATGGCAAAGCCAGAACTGAGCCTCATTCTTCCTACTCCATGTCCTGGACTTTTTCCTTTTCGCTGTAAATTTTTTTTAATTTAATTTATTCATACATTTATTATAATTTGACCAGAGACAGAGAGTGAGAGCGTGCGTGAGACAGACAGAAGGAAAGTGAGAAAGCAAGCCACCATGTCTGGGACTTGAACCGTGGTAAGCCATGTGGGAGTATCCAGCACCTTAACCACCATGTCACCTGCTGGTCCTCTCACTGTAAAATTTTTAAGTATTCTAAAATAATTGTTACTTTGGGTTGGTATGGAGCTTTTAGTCTTTAATGTAATTTTAAAATAATTTTGAATGGCAAAAACTTAAAAATATTTAAGTAGACTCCTAAAAAGCTTATGATTAATTTACCTCAATATTTTAGTTTAGTTATTTTTTTTTGAATGAGTCCATTAACTTTCTTTGTCCTTTACCATCCGGTTTCAATGAAACTATCTCGAGAGCCAAGCAGTTCTTGCCTTTAGATTAATATTAACATCATTTATGACGCTTAACTAGTTTGTTTATGGATTCGGGACCTTCCTGTACTTTAGCCAGTGGGAAAATGTCATATGCTTGTTATCTGTTTTAACAAGGCATTTGACAAGAGTCTAAAGACAGGATAAGCCAGAGCGTTGCTTGCAGGACCGACGCCGGACCAGGAGGATGTGTGGCATTCCTTGTCCTGATTGATTTTTTTTTTTTTTTTTTGAGAGATTTTCGCTATAGGGCGCGTGCGCTCGCCAGACAGACAGAGAGAGACAGAAAGTGAGAAATCACCCCCCAGGGGGGATGGCCACACCGCAATCCCTTCTCCTCCACTCTCCTCTCGGGATCTTGGGCACGCACGCACACGCGCCCGGCGTGAGTTTTAAGCCACCGGGTCCGGGACGCGAACCGCGGTCGACTACGTGGGAGTCCAGGGACATAGCCATTACGCTAACTGCTGGTTCCCTGTCCTGATTGATTTTGATCAGTGATTGGAAGTAACAGAGATCAGCAATAGCTTCTACCAACATAGGTGTTACTGATAGAATGGCGGTTCCTGTGTCCGCAGTAGTTCTGTGCTCTTTGAGTGTATTCATTCGTAACCAGCCCTGTTTTTTCAGTGCATGTTATAAAAGCCAGAGATGTGAAGTGACTTCTTCACGGTCCCTGTTACTGTAGCCCAGAGCACTACCTTCTGTTGAGATGCCTGACAGAGAACAACGTTAGAACTCACAAAGTGCTTCTAAAGTAAAAGAAACATGCATTTATATGTTACATGGTGACTCCTGATGACTTATAAATGCACAAACAAAATTACCTATAAGTGGGGAAGGAAGGTGAGCATTCTCTAAAGGGACTCCGTGTGGTGGAAACCGCAACAAGAGGGCAGAGATGCACGTCGGGTGCTCGGTGCAGGCAGCCCGCACATCGGAGCCTGAAAATAACAGAGCAGCTAACTTAGAGAAACACAGTCACTGAGTCCGTTAAGCTCAGACAGCTAGTTATTTGAACCAAGATGGAACTGACAGGTTACTCTGGCATGTTTGCTTGGAAAAGGGACAATATGCAGAACGTATAATAAAACAATCAATTTCAGGGAACCAGCAGTTAGCGTAATGGCTATGTCGCTGGACTCCCACGTAGTCGACCGCGGTTCGCGTCTCGGACCCGGTGGCTTACAACTCACGCCGGGCGCGTGTGCGTGCGTGCCCAAGATCCCGAGAGGAGAATGGAGGAGAAGGGATTGCGGCATGACCATCCCCCCTGGGGTGTGATTTCTCGCTTTCTGTCTCTATGTCTCTCTCTGTCTGTCTGGCGAGCGCACGCGCCCTATAGCGAAAAACCTCTCCAAAAAAAACCAAAAAAAACAAAAAAAAAAACAATCAATTTCATAGGAATAGTTCTGATAACTTTCCCGAAGTCCACTTCAGTAAGGCACTAATTCTTACAGCAGGTGCTATCAGGATTACTTGATCTAGGTTTAAGACACTGATAATCTGGTTTAATTTTTATGTAATGAGAAAACAGGCATTTCCTGTGTCATGATAATTCTCCACAACTAAGCTTTTTATAGATAGTAAGTAATGGGATGTTGGAGGTTATTTCTCCACCGGAGTTTAAAACGCAGCTCTTCTTTGTTTGCCATTTAACTCAGAGGTTCATAATTCATCAAATATTCAAGTGCCTATTGGGTGCTAGTGGAAATCAAGACCTCTGGGAATCAAATAAATTCATAAACAAATTTGTAATAATGACCTATATCAAACGGCGCCCAGGTCACGTGTCCTGTCCCTACCTAGCTTCATACTCCCGTGGAAGAAACAGTCGATTAAACAGTGTTTTTGCTTGTTTTGTTTTTAGAGAGATTTTTGTTTTAAGGCGTGTGTACTCGCCAGAGAGACAAACAGAAAGTGAGAAATCACCCCCCACGGGGATAACTATGCCACAATCCCCTCTCCTCCATTCTCCCCTCGGGATTTTGGGCACATATGCACAGGTGCCCGGCGTAAGTTTTAAGCCTCTGGATGCAGAACTCAAACCACGGTTAGCTACATGGGAGTCCGGCAGTGTAACCACTTTGCCATCTGCTGGTCCCTAAACAATTAAACAATTCTAACAGACTGTATACATGCATGAATGGGGAAAATTGAGGTTCCATTGAGACATGGAGCCATGCCCTGAATGTAGGGGCCAGGGAAGACCTAGCACAGGACATGGTACCTAATGTGAGCCCTGAAGGATGACTAGCACTGGACCCCGAGGCAGGGTTCAGTTCACCAAACTTGTGAGCACCTCTTTTTTCAGGGGAAGGAAATGTTCTATTTAATGGGTAAGACATAGTAAAGATAAGTAGTTCTCATCTTCAATAGACAAAGAGTTCATTTGATTTATGTGAGGTCTTCAAAAGCTTACAGAAAATGTACATTATGATAAAGGTATGTATGGATTTCAAAATTTTTTATACCAAAATAAACGCATACTTGAATTCCATTTTTCCACAAACGTTTTGAAGTCCCCTAATATTTATTTGACATGAAAACCTGATGCAACTAAATCTGGAAAGGTTATTGTGTTTTCTTAATCCATGTCCAATTTCTGCTTTCTAAAGGACCTGTAATAACGCCCACGTGTGGTCAGAGTGACAGTTCATGAATTTTTCAGATGAATTTATTGAGGGCCTACCATGTGTCAGGCCCTGTCCTAGGCACATAAGGTTATATCCGAGAACAGAGGAAAGAGCTCTGCCTTCCTGGAACTTAGATCGTTGGACTGCAGCTCTGGGCGTGAGAAGGATGAGTTAGAATTAGCCATGGGAAGAAAGCGTGGCATATCCACGGGAACAGTACGGGCAGAGGTGCAGAGAGTGGGCTGCAGTGTGAAAAGTGAGAAGCTTGACTAGGATGGGAACTTGACTAGAAGACCACCACCTCTTCTTAGAAGTGACCTAAGAGAGAGTGAGACAACCCCCCCCCCCTCCCCCGGGGATGGTCTCCAGCAAGAAAATGCACTCTATTGTGAAAACTTTAAAAAAATAAAAAAAAAAAAAGCAAATTATAGAATGTAATCACCAGTTATGAGTCAGTTAAGGAAAAATGATCTAAAAATCAATTACTGGGCCAGCAGGTTGATTAAAGTGATTAAATGTTGATTAAAGTGCTGGACTGTTACATGGCCGACCGTGGTTTGACTCCTAAACCTGGTGGCTTGCTTTCTCTCTCTCTTTCTGCTCAAATTGAATAATAATAATAAATAAAATTAAACAATTCTTTTAAAAAATCAGTTACTTTGATTTTAAAGTAGTTGAGGTGTGTGTGCCTATTTTTTTCTGACTATAATTAGATAGTAGGACCAGTTTTTTTAAGGACCTTTCTAGGTTATGGTAATTCCAGGCCATCTTTAAATAAAGAAATGCATGTTTTTCCTGCCAGGGGGTTATCTCATTCATCCAACAGTAATGCTTATTAGGCAACAAGTTAGAGAAAGGCAGTGTGCATACTCTGGCTTATTTTACAAGGTATTTCTGACTGATCCTGATTTTGATTGAAACTGAATCATTAAGAATTCAGGGGATGCTTGTGGGCTCCATGAGAACAACAGCGGTTCTGGGGTAACTGGTAAACCATAACCCATAAGCCAAGTTGGTAACATTTAGTTGTAAGGTCAAGGTTTGCACCTGGTGTTGCAAAAAAAGTGCTCAAGTGTGGTATGGGAGAGACCAAGACTAACATCTCAGTATGTTAGTCATATGGCAGGACTCCTAAATAACTCATGCAGTAGGAGAGGGCTTCTTGTTTGGGGATCGTGTCAAGACTGAGAGGTGCCTCTTTTCTCTGCAATGGATTACTTGGTGCTGGGGGCCGTCTTTTAAGGAGGTACATTGAAATGCTGAGGCATGAAACAGAAGGGCACCTTTTCCACATGGAAGGAGGTGGAGAGTAGAGGAGACGTGGGGGTCCAGGAAACGGTCTTCGGCTATTGAAGGGCTGTTCTTGGGACAAAGGAGTAAGCAGGTCTGTTTTGCTCCAGAGAGCATGTCAAGAGCAGAGGGTAGGGTTCCATGAGACTGACTTCATTTCTCAAAAAGGAAGTCTGTGTTTGTTTTCATACAAAAAGCATTTTTATAAGAGGAGTGATTTATCTTTGAAAGTGTTTAAGCATTGGCCCAGTGACCACACGCCAGTGACACATTGCAGAAAGCACATCAGTACTGGCACCAAGGTTGAAATAAAAAACTTTCCAAATTTATTCTTGTTAAGAGCCCTTGGATCCCTGACCTAGAAGAAATACCATTGGACTATGATAATGGTTACTGGCACACTTCATTCTTAAGGATTTTCAAGGAATAGTTAAGAACGATGTGGAGTCAGCGTATCTGGTATATAAACATGACTTATAAAATACTTGCATTATTTGTTCTTTGGAGGAGGTTAAATGTGTTCAGTGGTCCTTTTTTACTTTTTGAGAGATTTTTGCCATAAGGTGTGTGCACTCGCCAGAGACAGAAAGAGAGAAATCAATCCCAGGGGGGATGGCCACAACACAGTGGAAAAGTGGAAAAGTCTCTTCACTTTCCATTCTCCTCTCGGGATTTTGGACACGCATGCACACGAGCCCAAAGTGAGTTTCAAGCTACCAGGTCCGGGACTAGAACCATAGTCTCACCTGAGATTCCAACTTTTTAACCACCATGCCACCTGCTGGCCCCCAGTAGTTCTTTTTATTGTGGTTTTCAAATTAAGGAAGAAGTTGGTTGTGTTTTGAACTTTTACAATAAAGCAGATAGTGTTGAAATATCTTCTAAATTAAAATGTGAATGGTTTTTGGCTTATCTGTCACTTTAGATTCTTAATTATTCACTCAGCAAGTGTTTAGTGAGTGTTTATCATCCCAGAGCTGTGTAACTTCTGGGAATACAACAGTGGAAGAAATCTTTGTCTTCTTGGAGCCCACAAAATAAATAAATTACACAGTATATTAAGTGATAGCTGCTAAACAAAAATAAAGTGGAGGTTAAAGGCAATTGGGTAAAGGTCTCAAGGCTATAAGAACTTGGGCTTTTGGTTTGTTTGTTTGTTTGTTTGTTTTCTGAGATAGGGAGCCATTAGGCTGTTTAGTACAGTTGGTGACAACATGGTCTGTGGTGTGTTCGTTTGTTTTTTTATAAATTATTTTACTTAGCTTTATTTATTTATGTAATTTGACCAGCAGGGTCAAATTAGTCAGTGAGAAAGCGAGAGAGAGAAAAGTGAGAAACCAAGCCACCAGGTCTGGGACTCAAACTGTGGTCTGCCATGTGGGATTCAGTGCCCCTGACTTCATGCCACCTGCCGGCCCCCTGTGTTATGTCTTAGGAAGATCACTATAGCTACTCTGTTAAGTCAAGAGGGCACCGGGGAAAGAGGGAGGCCAGTTAGCATGTTCTTGTAGGCTCTTGTAGACTGGAGTCTGGAATCCCGTGGAAGGAACACAGATGGTAAGAAGTGGTTGGATTCTTTGTTGAAGGTTGGATATTTAAGGTCAAGCCAATGTGACTAACTGACAGATTGGGTGTCGGGGTGTGAGTGAGATCATAGGTGTATCTATGGTTTTGGCCTAAGCAGCTGGAAGATCGGAACTGAGAGCAGGAAGGGTAGGGGTGAAACAGTGAGGAAGTGTGTTAACGTTGAAGAGTTGCATTTAGGTAGTTGACTCTGCGCTGTCCTACATCCACCAGGAGGCTGAGTACAGCAGTAGTCCGGAGCTCAGGGCCCAAGTCCAGGCTTATGGTAGAGGTCTGGGAGTCACTGGTGTTGACATAGAAAAGGATCACGAGCTTAACGTGGGGCATTCTGGAGGTACGTAGTGGGTAAATGGGGGTGGTGCTGGGGCCTCATGGTCATTTTTTAGGTTCTTTCCTTTTCTTAGTGAAATAGGAAGCTAGATTGTCTACTGAGAAGGACGGTGGGAAAGGAGGTGCTGGGAATTTAAGGAGAGGACTCGGTTTGTATGCGTTTCTCTGATTAAGTTCCGCTAGCCCAGCACTGCCCTAGAGTCAGCAGACAGTTGGGTTTAACCAGGACTGGGAGGTTCTCAGGCGACCATGATAAAGGGAGGGAGGAAGAGTGATTCTGTGACAATTGACTTATAATTTAAGCTGACCAAGGAGGGAAATAAGGACAAGAAGGGAATAAAGACTGTGACAGTGCTGTGGGTCAGTGCTTCGTAGGTTCTAAGGGAATGGAAGAATTTGTGGACTCAGTACCACACTGAATCAGGAAACAGGAGGTGCTCGAAATGGCAGTTATGGAGAAGTTGTGGCTAATTGGTAATAACAAGATCCAAGGTATGACTGACTATGGAGTTAGAAGCTGAAGTAGGATGGGGAACAGTCCCTGGTGAAGCATTCCAAGAAAAGAGAGGTATTAATGTGATTATTTCAACAAATATAGAGCGCTTTCCCCGTATCATTATTTGGAACCTATAGAGAAGTAGGATGGGGTGGGGGCAGAGGGAGGGAGTTGAAGCAGTCTGTGTGATGTTTGGTTACATTTTCCTGTACCTTAATGTGCTAACACCACTATCCCAGTGCAGTGGGATACGTCTGCATCATGGCTGTTCTCATAGCAGGTCTTTCTTCCTAATACAGTAGCCACTGGTATCTCAGAAATGAACGTGTTCCCGGATGATCCAGAATTTGCTGACATTATATTGAGAGCCGAGCAGGCAATAGAATGTGGAGTTTTCCCAGAAAGAATTTCTCAAGGTTCAAGTGGAAGTTACTTTGTGAAGGACCCTAAGAGGGTGAGAATTTCATAGACCTTCTGTATATTATAGAAATACTGGAAAACACTAATTGAAATGTGAAGTTATTGTGAGTTTCAAAAGTTATTTTTCTTTGAATCTTTACCCTGTTTCCAAAAGTAAAGGTCAGTTTTGTTTTGTTTTACTAAAGGTTTCTACTGTTTAGAAATAGAGCTAGTTGTTTTAAGATGGTAGTTTACTGTTCTTTTATTTTATAGTTTCAAGCATTTACTCAATACTTACAGCTATAGATTTATCGAGCATGTGTTAATAAGTTCTTACCTTGTAACTCGCCTATAACCCTATTAACTAAGCAGTGTGGAAGTTTAAATTTTCAAAACTCTTTTTTTTTTTTTTTTTTGAGAGAGAGAGAGAGAGGGAGATTTTTGCCATAGGGCATATGTGCTCACCGGAGACACAGAGAGACACAGAGAAACAGAAAGGGAGGAATCACCACCACCCCCTCACCCCCTGTAGGGAAGTGGCTGCACCGCAATCCCTTCTCCTACCTTCTCCTCTTATGATTTTGGCCACACATTCACATAGACCTGGTGAGAGCTTTAAGCTGCTGGGTCCAGGACTCAAACCACAGTCAACTCATGGGAATCCAGTACGTAACCATTACAACATCTGCTGGTCCCTCACAACTGATTTAATGTCATCTCCAAAGCGCTTGATTTCTTTTCAAAGGTTATTTTTTTTTTTCTGGCACGATATCAGGGTAAGGAGTCAAGGCAATCTGATGTTTGAAGGCACTGGAATGTGACAAAGTGAAATTAATACAAGTATGAATCAGAAAGGAGAGGACTGTGTCCTACTTAGTTTAGAAATTTTCAAAAACACTTATCTTTTCTGAAAGCTTTCTAACTGACACATAACTAGCAGTTCTTTTTTCAGGAGATCAATATTTATGATTGCACTCTTCTTCTGGCAGAAATTGAAGTTATATTTTTAAAATTATTTTAGAAATAGTATTTTTAATTTAAGTATATTTGTAGGTAATGCCAATCTCCATCTTTATTTCAATCTTGAGTTCTTAATTTGTTCTCGTTTGACTTTTTTACCAGTGACTCAGACTATATTGCAAAGCAGTTACATGCTCAAAATTATAACAAGATTTTATTTCTTATCTCAGGCTAATTCAGCCTCTAAATTTAATATGAATATACTGTATCAGACCAGTACTAAGGATTATACAGACTTTTTTTAGACATCCATGAGCAAATTTTTTTATAGGCTAGAGGTTATTTAAAATTGATTCATGATGAAAATGACTGAAAAAGAAACAGGGTGGGAAAAACAGCATAAATATTCACTGTATCTTACTACTTTTGTATTGTAAAGAACTGTTTTTTCTATAATTGGATTTATTATTAGTTCATTTAACAAATGCTTGAATGCCTCCGATGTATCAAGTCCTGTTCTGACTACTAGAGTCAACCCTACCAAAAAGTCCCCCTATAGCAAATTAAAATAAGTAATATAATAAATAAAATTAAATACATAATTTTTTTTAAAAAAAGGAGGGGCCAGCAGGTGGTGTGGTGGTTAGGGTGCTGGACTCCCACATGGCCGACCATGTTTCAAGTCCCAGACCCAGTGGCTTACTCTCTCACTTTCTCTCTCTCTCTCTCTCTCTCTTTCATCATCTCTCTCTGGTAAGCCACATGTGTCCTATAGCAAATTAAAATTAGTAATAATAATAATAATAAATAAATTTAAATAAATATTTTTTTAAAAGTTACTCACTTTTTAGAATGCACATTATAGTGAGGAAAATGGACCAAAACATACTATTTGAATATTTAACAGATACTGAACAATAACACTGATCTTAGAGTAGCGGTTTTCAAACATTTAAAAATTAATGCAGGCCTGGGGCCAGTAGGAGGAATGGTAGCTAAGCCACTGGACTTCCATATGGCCTGCCGCTGTTTGCGTCCCATACCCAGTGGCTTGACAGTCACAATGGGCATGTGTCTTCGTGTGCCCAAGATCTCCAGAGGAGAATGGAAGAGAAGGGATTGCCATGTGGCCATCCCCCCTGGGGGGTGATTTCTCATCTTCCATTACTCTCTCTGTCTTTTCCAGTGACCGCAAGCCTCCTATGGCAAAAATCTAAAACTTATAAACAAAAATTAAAAAAAAAAAAAAATGAATGGAGGCCTAGCCATCATGGTGGCACAAGTAGGAGGCTGTTATCTGCGGGGCTGGAGGGCGGGAAGCGGCCCAGAGTGAGGGCCTTATCATGGGTACCGGTGTCTGTCTGTCTGTCTCTCATGAAGGAAATAACTAGGTAAAGTTAAAAAAACAAAGAGAGAGAGAATCAGTGTGATCATTTCTTAGGAGGCTAGTAATATAAAACGAGTGAGCTCAGAGTTAATCTGGCTAAATGGCACGAGGCCTTGGAGCCTTGCCCTCACTTTCCTAGGGCCTGTCAGACACAGTTTGAAAACTGGTCAAAGGATTATGGAACCTTCGACTGCTGAATGAAAACAAATGTAAAAACGTGGTTGGGACTAAGCCTTAACAGTGGAGGGTGAGCCCTAACTCTGTAGTGAGAGGCAGTAGAAAACGATTGATCAGAACGTATTTAATGGGTTATTATCTAGATGTATTAAAAGACTATTAAGATGTCTACTTTTTTTTTTTTTTTTTTGCTTTAGAGAGATTTTTGCTTTAGGGTGCGTGCACTCACCAGAGACAGAGAGACAGAAAGCAAGAAATCACCCCCCCCCCCCCCCGGGGGGGATGGCCACACCACAAGCCCTTCTCCTCCGTTCTCCTCTTGGGATCTTGGGCATGCACATATACGTGCCCAGAGTGAGCTTTTAAGACACCAGGTCCAGGACTTGAACGTGGTCAACTCTATGGGAGTCCAGCAATGTAACCATTATGCATCTACTGGTCCCAAGACTTCTACTTTTGTTTCCTACAGAAAATTATCGGCGTGTTTAAGCCCAAATCAGAAGAGCCTTATGGTCAGCTGAATCCAAAGTGGACCAAATACGTGCACAAGGTCTGCTGCCCCTGCTGCTTCGGCCGCGGCTGCCTGATCCCCAATCAGGGCTACCTTTCAGAGGCTGGTGCCTCCCTCGTGGATGAAAAGCTTCATCTGGGCATCGTACCTAAAACAAAGGTAAAGTGGAGTTTGTTTTGATCATGTGCTTCTAGTTTACAGCCTTCTTATCTGTGATAATTCCGTAATAATACCTAAAATCAGAGCCTAGGGACCAGCAGTTGGCGTAATGGCTATGTCGCTGGACTCCCATGTAGTCAACCGCGGTTCAAGTCTGGAACCCGGTGGCTTAAACTCATGCCAGACACGTGTGCATGCGTGCCCAAGATCCCGAGAGGAGAATGGAGGAGAAGGGATTGCGGCGTGACCAACTCCCCTGGGGGGTGATTTCTCGCTTTCTGTCTCTCTGTCTCTCTCTGTCTTTCTGGTGAGCGCACATGCCCTATAGCAAAAACCTCTCCCAAAAAAAAAGAACAGAGCCTAAAGCTGTACCGCATCTCTTGCTTGTTTTGTAATCCAAGTATCATGAGTGACAAGGAAGCTGACTCTACCTTAGAGCCACAGAGTACCCCAGAGACTGTCTCTGATTCTCGTGAGTCAGACTTCCTTTGTCAGTAACAAAGAAGAGAAAGAGCTATAATATTGATAGCATTCACGAAGCAGAAGAAGGTCAGTGGTCCTAGAAATCTCTCTTGAAGATAGAGTTAACTAGTATACTCAGAAATCTGCCCTTGTTTTCCTCATGGCCTTTTCAAATTTTTGCTGAAGTCTTCTTCGAAATATACATTCTTTTTTATTTTTTTAAGAATTATTTATTTAATGTTATTTTTTATTGTCATTTTAAAATTTTGCTATAGGACATGTACGCTTATGAGAGAGAGAGATAAAATGAGAAAGCAAGCTGCCAGGTCCAGGACTCAAACCATAGTTGGCCATGTGAGACTCCAGCACCTTAACCACCTTGCCACCTGCTGGTCCCTTGAAATATACATTCTTAATTCTATACTGCTCTTTATTTCTTTCTTTAAAAAAGAATTATTTATTTATTATCATTATTTTTCAATTTTGACCAGCGAGAGACAGAGATAGATCAACCCACCAGATCCAGGGTCAAGACATTGTTGACCATGTGGGAGTCCAGCGCCTTTAATCACCATACCCCTGCTGGCCCTGATAATGCTCTTTATTTCTTCCAGTAGCAAATTTGAGGCTACTTTTTTCTACCTCGCTTGGAAAGAAATCGATGCCATTTTCACAGGGCTTTGCAAATGCCCTGGCCTTTCCGTTTCAGGTTCTCTGGGTAATTTAGGATAGGGTTAAACCTGGGTAGTTTCCAGACTGGAGGATGTGACTAGATTCGACAGCGTGAATTCGAACCGTCTTCCTTGACTGTGTGTTTCTAGGTGGTTTGGCTTGTCAGCGAGACATTTAACTACAGTGCAATTGACCGTGCAAAATCAAGAGGCAAAAAATACGCTTTGGAAAAAGTGCCAAGAGTCGGCAGGAAGTTTCATCGGATAGGCCTCCCTCCCAAGGTAAGTTCCCCGATGAGCTTTCCTGGGAGGGGGCGGCGGACTTGGCACACACATCCTAGGCTAACGGCTGGCACTGTGCTGTGAGCTCTGGGTATATTACGAGGGAAACAAGAAAAGAGGTTTTCATCTTCGAGGAGCTTGTAGGAGACAAGCACTTGCAATGCAGTGACGATAAAGCTGTTGATACGAAAGGGAGTTCGGGGAGAAGGAGAGGGTAAAAGAGGGATGCCTTAGGGAATTTGGGAAGAAGGGAGTGTTTCCAACAAGAGGCTGTGTCCAGGACTGGGTAAGGTAATGACCGGAAGTGCAGGTCTAGAATCAGACCTGGCTCCCTGTCCCAGCTCCCCACCAGCTAGTTCTGAGACCCCGGGCAAGGCCCTCACTCTCTCCAAGCCCTAGATTTTGTACAGTCGGGATGACAAAAACTACCTCTTAGGCTGTCAGGAGAACAAATTAAATTCATGTCAAATATGAGGTGCACAGCAAAGGTTGAATAAATGGTAGTTGCTGTCTCTTCTACCTACATATCAGATTTTGTGTTTTTTTTTTTTCCTCACTTTTAAATAAACCTGAGGGATGATTAGCAGCCAGCTAGGCAAGAGTGGAGAAAACTCATAGGAAAGGCGTTCTAGTAAAAGCTCTAGGGCTATCTAAAAATATATCTGGCCTACGATTTTGTTGTTTTATTGTTGCTGTACATTTATCTGGATAAAAGAATTTGAGAGGAGACTTGTGGTTAACCTAACTTTTAAAGAAATTGAACTGTCAGTAGACGGTTTGACAGTTTTTTCAAGACCAGGCGCTCCTTGCATATGCTGAAATATGTGTCTAAAAGGAGATATTCCATATTTTACCTAATTATGGGTATCTTAAAGCATTAAAATTTCATGCCACTTTTGGCCAGAACCACCATCTTCCAGTAACTATCCAAAATGACAAACACAAAGGGAAGGAGGAGAGGCAGCCGATACATGTTCTCTGGGCCTTGCAGAAAACACGGAGTTGTTCCTTTGGCAACACCCGTGCGAATCTACAAGGAAAGGTGCTAGTGTAGACATCAAGGGAATGGGTATTGTTCAAAAAGAAATGCCCACTGATGTGACCATGGCAACACCAGAAGAGTCTACAGTATTACCCAGCATGCTGTGGGCATTGTTGTGAACAAACAAGTTACGGGCAAGATTCTTGCCAAGAGAATGAATGTGCGTATTGAGCATGTTAACCATTATAAGAGCAGAGGCAGCTTCCTAAAACATGTGAAGGAAATGACTAGAAAAAGAAGGAAGCCACAGAGAAAGGGACCTGGGTTCAACTGAAGTGCCAGCTGCTCCACCCAGAGAAGCCGCGGTGTGAGAACCGATGGAAAGGAGCCTGAGCTTCTAGAACCTGTCCCTTAGGAATTCATGGCATGATGGCTGTTAAAAATAAGCTAAACTATGGTCTATTAGAAAACAAATAAACAAAAGTTTATGCCAACAGGAAGTTAAAGTATCAGGATAAGAAGTAGATGTTCCTCATGGTTTGTTTATTTACACTTAGGAGACAGGCTGGATTTCCAGGCACCTGGACACCATGTGCTGCCTAAGGGTGTATTTCACCCTTAAATAAATTGTTCAATGTTAACTAGTACTTCCAGTAATAATGGCTTTTAAAATCAACATATTTTTAAGGAAGGGAATCTTGGTTTTTTGGTTTGTTTTTGTTTTTGGAGAGGTTTTTGCTATAAGGCGCGTGTGCTTGCCAGAAAGACAGAGAGAGACAGAGACACAGAAAGCGAAAAATCACCCCCCCCCCCCCCCCAGGGGAGATGGCCACGCCGCAATCCCTTCTCCTCTTGGGATCTTGGGCACACACGGACACATGTCCGGCATGAGTTTAAGCCACCGAGTCAGGGACTTGAACCACAGTCGACTATATGGGAGTCCAGCGACATAGCCAGTACGCCATCTGCTGGTCCCAAAGAAGGGACTCTTTTAGAATTACTGGAGAAGTTATGTTTAATTGATTAGCTCTTTTCAATTGATTAAAAGCTCTTTAATCAGCATGGTCAAAGAAGCCATTTTATTTTTTAGTAAAGTTATTTTTTTAAAAAAGAATTATTTTATTCAACTTTTAATTAATTAATTTCAGTTTGATCAGAGAGAGAGAGAACAAGTGAGAAAGCAAGCTGCCAGGTCTGGGACTCGAGCCACGGTCGGCCATATGGGAGTCCAGCGCCCTGAATCGCTGCGCTACCTGCCAGCCCCAGTAAAATTATTTTCTGTTGTACAACAGTTCTAAAATGCTTCTTCAGTAAGACAACATTGTACTTATTAAATAACCCCAATAGGTATAAAATTTACCTTCCATAATCAAATTTATTTTATTGAATATTTTTAGAAAACAGCCTCCTTGATAAGAATGTCACCTTGACGACACCATGTTTATTCTCTCTTTTAATTATCTTAAAATAGCTGCTTTGCTTCTTGAAAGTTGGGGCCAAGCATTTTTCATTTGTGATCATTTAAAATTAGTGTATAAAAATAGTTTTCTTGATAAATGTGGCTTATCTAAATTAGTGTTAACTCTGTTTTCCTTATTGTGTTTATGTAACGTATTTTGTGACAGTGCTGCTGAGATATTAAAAAATTAATCCCTTTGTTGTACTTTCTTTTCTAACTGGAGTTCTTAAAATTATAGATTGGTTCCTTCCAGTTATTTGTTGAAGGTTACAAAGAAGCCGAATATTGGCTTAGGAAATTTGAAGCTGAGCCTTTGCCTGAGAATATTAGAAAACAACTTCAATCACAGTTTGAAAGATTAGTTATTTTGGATTACATCATCAGAAATACAGGTATTGAAGTTTTTTCATTTGTTCACTCAAGGTGTCTTGTATTCTTGTTATCCAAATCAAAGCATGAAAATTTTGATGCAGTGTCTTGTGGCTAGTTCCTCTACCTCGCCTAGAAAACAGAGATTTGGAGCCAGCAGATGACATAGCATTTATGTCACAGGACTCTCACGTGGCTGACCAAGGTTGGAGTCCTGGACCCAGTGGATTGAAAATCACGCCAGGCGCACATGCGTGCATGCATGCCAAGATCTCAGGAGAAGCATGGAGGAGAAGGGATTGTGGCATAGCCATCCCCTGGCAGAATGATCTCTCACTTTCCCTCTCACTGTCACTATCTCTGTCTCTCTGTCTCCCCCAGTGAGCACATGCACCCTAAGGCAAAAAAAAAAAAAAGAGAGAGAGAGAGAGAACAGAGTAGTCCTGGGCAGAGTGCGTCCTCTCCTCTGGGGCTCTGCCTTCTGGTCGGCGCCTGCCCAGTGGTGGTGATGAGTTCCCATCCCCTTGGGATGAGTTTCCTAGCAGCAGGACCAAATGTCATCCACATAAGACGAATAGTTAAAATTCGATAGCATAAATTATTTCACGTGCTTATTTTGACATTATGTAACCGTTAATGCATTATATAAAAACAGGAAGCTTTCATTTTTTTCCGTGCTGTAAAAGAAAGTAAGCCAGAGCAGTGGTCCTAAAACGTGGTTCCCTGGACAAGCAGGGTCAGCCTTACGTGGGGACTTACTCAGCATCTCCTCAGCACCACCCCAGACCCACTGAGGGCCAGCAGTCTGTGTTTTAACAAATGGTCTCCCCAATAGTTCTGGAGCATTCTACAATGTGAGAACCACTGACTCAAAAATGTTTTCTCTTGTATATTAATTTCTGAAAATGTATCATCTCAGTTTCTGGATTTACCTTCTTAATATGGTCTTAGGATAAAATGACAATTAGCATACAGGCCACAGTACTCCTGTACTGACATTAGGTCAGTCTTCTTAGAAACTTGGCTAGCAGTGCTAACCAGTGGCGTAGTGGTTAAGGAGCTGGACTCCCACGTGGCTGACTGCGGTTCCAGTCCCAGGGCTGGAGGCTTGAAACTCTGGCCAGTCACGTGTGTGTGCATGCCTCAAATCTTGAGAGGAGAAGGGATTGTGGCATGGCCATCTCCCCAGAGGTGATTTCTTACTTTCTCTCTCTCCATCTCTCTCTGTCTCCAGTGAACACACAAACTCTATAGCAAAAGTTTCTCCAAAAAAAAAAAGAAAGAAAGAAATTTGCCTAGCAATAGGGGTAGATTCTTTTTCTTCCTAAGGTGAAGAGAAGTTATCCTTGATTTTAGTAGCCTTGATTTAATCGTTGTATTGGGTTGTCGAAAAGTCATGGTGCATTTTTGCATTGAAAAATGTAGAAAAATACTTCATGACCTTTCCGACCATCCAATACCTACCTCTCAGGGTGTTTATGAGGATTAAATGAATCACTACATATTAAGCACTTAAAACAATGTCTGGCTCAGAAAAAATGTTCATCGAACGTTAGGAAACACTTAACCAGTTTTGTTAGTTTGCGTTAAATTGGAACTTATTGCCAAGGAGCGGTGTGCCCACCAGAGAGAGAAGGCGTCCCCTCGTAGGGTGTGGGCCTTTCTTCTCCATTTCTCATGCCACCAGGATTTGGTGGGATGCACACATTTTGTATGCACACATGCCTGGTGTGTTTTTCAAGCCCCCGTGGCTGAAGATCCAAAGCATGTGGAAGCCAGCTTCCTGTGTTCCACGGTGCCCTAAATTGGAACCTTCCCCGTGGTAAACCTATGCTACAAATAACCGGTGTGTAGCAGAAATTAGAAGGTAGATAGACTTTTTTCCCCTTGATATTAAGCTGTCCGGCCCATAAAAGTGAAATAACCAATTTTTTTGTTTGCTTTAAAAGACAGGGGGAATGATAATTGGCTAATCAGATATGAAAAGCAGAAGTGCGGGAAGGAGGTCGACCCTAAGGTAAGGACATTTAAAACGAGTAAATATGTATGCCGTTTCTATTAAAGGTGACCAGAAGTCCTTTTTTCCTAGGGCCTCTTTCCTTCACCTAGGTAGTTTTTGTTTATTTATTTTTAGATTTTATTTTATTATATTTTGCCACAGGGCATGTGCACACATGGGAGAGAAATAGAGAAAGTGAGAAATCACTCCCAAGGGGGAATGGCCATACTGCATTCTCATCCATTTTCCTCTCAGGAGTTTGAGTACACATTGGGTGCCCAGTGTGGTTTTCAGGTCTCCGGGTCCAGGACTCACACCACAGATTTGGCACGTGGGATCCAGAGCCTTAACCACCACGCCACCTGTTGACCCCTAGATCCTTTGTTTTTAATTCTCTTTATCTGTTTTCCGGTTTTGTTTTTTAAAAAAGCAGACCCACAGTTGTTGGAGATGTGGTAGAGGAGGACAGGGATCGACTGCAAAGGGATGCAGGATTCGTGGGGGTGAAGCTTTCCCCTCTGTCAAGACTCATCACACTGCACGCTTTCATATAAGCATTACTTTGAAGTTGTAAATAGAAAAGAATCATAGAAATAAAAATAAATGGCAGTTATAGCAGAAACAGGTTCAAAACACAAACATACATGAACATATTCATTATAGTTCCTGATTTTATTTTACTGATATGTCTTAAGCAATTAGATTTTGCTGAAAACTTCAGTCTTTTGCTGTTAGTATTTTATGCATTTTATTGAGCTCAGGCATTCGACATAACTGAAAGAAATCAAGAAGTCTGACATATATCACATGAACCTTCCCTGTAGTCTTAATTTAAAGACAGAAAGCAAGAAATCACCCCCCATGGGGCTGGCCATGCCACAGTCCCTTCTCCATTCTCCTCTCAGGATTTCTGGGCACACATGCACACACATGGCATGAGTTTAAAACCACTGGGTCCAGGACTCAAACCACAGTCGACTACATGGGAGTCCAGCAACGCCAACATTATGCCGTCTCCTCGTCCCAAAGTCTTAATATTTTTAAGCCCTCTTTTAGCAAAGAAAAAAAAAAAAAAGAAAAAGAAAAAAATGAAACCAATACTGAATAAAGGAATAATCTCAACTTTTTAAAATAGTGATTATGGACCCATCCTAGTGGTGCCAAGCTGACTCGCTGGGTTCGAATCCCCAGGTTGGCCTGAAAACATGCCAGATGTGAGTGTGTATGTGTGGGTGTGCACGTGCGTGCCCAAGATCCTGATGAGCTGGTGGGCTCGGTTTGGTGAGACCCTGTCTGGGTGCTTCTCTCACACGTGCACACATTCCCTATCATTAACAATAATGACTATAAAATTCATACTTTTTGTTTTGTCCTTACTATCATTTGCAAATTTATTAGTGGTAAAAATAGAGACTTATCATAGACAAACAATTTACACTTCATTAAAAAATTGAAGGCAAAAAAGAAAATGAATTCCGCAAAAGATTGATCGGATAATGGTGCGGTGAGAAGGCCCTGGCCCCTGCTCCCCTACAAGGCAGGGTTCATGCTCTTTGGCTCAGGCCCCAAACGAGCCCAACTCGTACTGGTTTTTAAGACAGTCTCTTCTTGGGTGAATTTGTATTCTTTCTGGCAACCTATTTTTAATTTTTATAGATTGTTCAACGGAAAACGTTCTTAAATCTCAATAGTTACTATAAATAATTTATCCTCTAGAAATATTTATATAGGTTCTTTTATCAACAGATCATTTTTCTTCTCTTTAGGAATCAAAATGGATTGATGATAAAGAGTTGCTTATTAAAATAGCCGCAATTGATAATGGTCTAGCATTCCCTTTTAAACATCCTGATGAATGGAGAGCATGTGAGTGTCTAGAACTTTCTATAGATTCTGTAATTCCTCCTCTTCCCGAAAGGGAAAGGAACAAAAGTTATGGATATCAAAATAGCAGAGGAAAAGCCAGATAGAGCGTAAGCATTCGTCAGGGTCCGATCTGGGCGCGAGGGGTGCAGAGATGTGCACCGCGTGGGTCTCGGAGTACATTGGTTTATTTTTGGATGAATGATTCTGATTTTTAGGTTTGTATTTGCTTTGAAAAATGAATTTGGTAGCTCTCCTGTTTTTCAAAATATAACATGGAAGTAATCTTTTAAAATGTCTTGTAGAACTATGGACTATGTCTTAATGTCCTGCCCTGTATTCACTTAAGACTGTTTAGGCTTAACCTAATGGCACCCCCCACCCCCCGTTCAGTAGTAACTTGTTAATTACCTTCCCAGTGTCTTGTATGGTCCGTGACCAGATTTCACCCAGCTTTTTAAACCTATTTTACACATTTTTATTTTGAATTCATCCATAATATCATGAGTTTGGAATGTATAGCTGTAATTTTAAAATCCCCTCTGTCCATTTAAAGTATTTTGGAGAAAAAAATGAAATAATATCTGGAATTTGCCTTAAAATACTAGGGGTGGGTACCAAGGAAGAGAGATGAAGCAAATTTTGCAAAAATTTGGTAATAAGTGAGTTATTGGGAATATGAGAATTTATTGTAATAGTTTTTAAATGTGTTTAAGTATATGTAATTTTAAAATTTTTTATAGCTATGCTTATGCCTCTTTTAAATTTCTATTTATTAGTGGACTTTTTTCATTGGTAGGCTTGCCAACGATTTGTCTATTATTAATTACTGTTTTTAAAAATTTATTATTCTTGCCTTTTTTCAGATAATTGGCTTTTTATTTTTATTTTATTGATCAGATTTTCATTTTGTTTGCTTTTCCTTTCATTGATTTATGTTTTCCACTGTTCTTTGTCTTTTTTTTTTTCCTAATCGCCAGAGAGACGTATACTTGTGGGGATGGGAGGTGGAGGATGCACCCCCAATGGGGTGGGGTCACGCTGCAATCCCTTCTCTTCCATTTCTCTGTCCTGTCACGATTTTCAGCATTCATGCACACTTGCCCAATATGTTTTTCAAGTTACTGGGACCAGGATTCGAACCATGGTTGACTATGTGGGTTCCAGCTCCCTTAACCTCTAGGCTATGGGGCCAGCCCTCCATCATTGCTTTTTCCTTTTATTATGTTACCCTACAGTGTTTTCCTCTAACTGTGTATTAGACCTCACCCTCTCTCTGGGGAGCATTCTGTCCAGACCACGTAATGAGTAGATGCTGTTGTATCGTTCTGCTTTACATTGTCACACTCTCTGATTTTTTTTCTTTTTCTTTTTCTTTTTCTTTTTTTTTTTTTTTGGAGAGGTTTTTCGCTATAGGGCGCGTGCGCTCGCCAGACAGACAGAGAGAGACATAGAGACAGAAAGCGAGAAATCACCCCCCAGGGGGGATGGTCACGCCGCAATCCCTTCTCCTCCATTCTCCTCTCGGGATCTTGGGCACGCACGCACACGCGCCCGGTGTGAGTTGTAAGCCACCGGGTCCGAGACGCAAACCGCGGTCGACTACGTGGGAGTCCAGCGACATAGCCATTACGCTAACTGCTGGTTCCCTGATTTTTCTTTTTGACAAGAGTAATTTAGAAGTATTTTCTTTGATTAAAAAAATTGGGGGGCTGGGACCAGCAGATGCCAAAATGGTTATGTCACTGGACTCCCCTGTAGTCGACTCCTGTTCAAGTCCCGGACCTGGCAAGTTAGAGCTCACGCCAGGCACATGTGTGCTCCTGCTCAGAATCCTGAGAGGAGAATGGAGGAGAAGGGATTGCGGCATGGCCATTCCCCCAGGTGCTGATTTCTTCCTTTCTGTCTCTCTGTCTCTGTCTCTCTAGTGAGTGTGCACAGCCTATAGTAAAAACTTCTCTAAAAAAAAATGGGGAGGCTGACAGGTGTTTAAGGTGCTGGACTCCCACATGGTCAACCACAGTTTGAGTTCTGGACCTGGCAGCTTACTTTCTCTCTTTCTCTCTCTGATCAAATTAAAAAAATAATAAATAATAAATATTAATAAATAAAAATATTTAAAAAATATTTCTAGGTTGGTTGATTTTTATTTTAGCTGTCTGTTGCTGCCATTTTTCTTCCAAAATACTGTTCATTGTTATTTGTTATTTTTTAGTATTATTTCCTTGTGATCTTTAAATATGGCCGATGTGAATTCTGGTTTGTTTGGGTTTTTTTTTTTTTTTGCAATTTGTTAGAAATATTTTCGGGGTCTTATATATGACCAATTTACAGGACTATATTTGAAACAAATGCTTGGGCTTAAAATTGTGTGTGTCTGCTAATGAAAGCTTGTGGTGTTAGTCACCTCCTGCTCTTCACTCCTTAGATCCTTGATCTGGGCATTTTTGAAAGGAAATTAAGATCACCATCATTGTGATTTTTGTCAATCTGCACTTGATTTTATACATTTCCGCTTTGTATTCATACACTCGGAGGTTGAGCGATTTACCTTCCCGATGGCTTGTTTTTTCACCACTGTGTGATAATATCCTACTTTATTCCTCTAGTGTTTTTCATTTTTCTTATTTGGTCTGATGAAACATTAATATACCTTCTTCCTTTTTTGTTAGCATTTACCTGGTATTATTATATACTTTCATTTTTAACTTCCATCATTTTGTTTTAGTTATATAACTTATAAACACCTCTGGGCTGGATTTTTTTTTATCCAATCCTTGTCTTTTTTTTTTTTTAAGTACACTTAAACTCTGTAGTTTAGGTCTCCGTAAACTATTGACATGTTTGAACTTCTGCTGTCTTACTTTTTCCCTATGTACCATTAATTCCCATGCGTTCCTTTTTATTTTCTTATCAGTTGTTAAACTGATTCGAAAAGTCTTGGTCCTGCTTTATTTTCCCAACTTCAGTGATTTAGGACCCGTATGCAAACTGCACTGTAAAAGCGTTAAGTTGAAAGTGCTTACAGCGCATCTGGGAGATCTGACCAAACACACAGTTGGCGATGAAAGATTTCCAGTTGAAGCAGAAACTGGTACTGAGGATATAGGCCGTCACCTTGATAGTGGAAGCCATGGTGGCGTTTGCCGTCACCCAGGGAAATCATGGAGGACAGACAGGACTTGCTAGTACGGCGCCGGGTACACCAGTGCTCCATGAATGTCCCGTGTGTGCTCCATAAATGAAGAGGAGAAAGGACTGAGTGTAGAATCTGGGGAATCAGTGACCCTGAGAAGGCAGAGAAAGCAGGCCCAAGAGTGGAGTGGCTTACAGGACAAAGGTAAACTTTGAGACAGTGGCACCTGCAGAGCTACAGAGAGAATTTCATGGAGGAGGCGAGAGAAACACAATCTTGCTGCAATGACCAGACAGCAGGAGGGCTGCAGAGGGCGCGCCCAGAGCCCCTTAGGAAGTGACTAGCTGTCTTAGGCGGCAAGTTCCGATGGTGGCAGAAATTGAGGGGTGAAGGTTAAAAGTAGAATAAGGACAGAGAATAAGAGCTGCTTTTATACAGTTGTTCAAGGAAGGGAAAAAAGGGTATTGTCCATAGCTTCAGTTGCTTTGTTTCGAATGAGCAGTGGCCCTCCCGAGTGTGTGCAGAGGGGCTAAAAGAGGGAGAGGGCAGATTCTTCCTCTGAGCGTCTGCGTGGTCTGGTGCATCAAAGCTGGGGCTTCTCGTCGGAGGTGCCCTCGGCCGCCCTGCGGTGATCGCATCAGTGCAAGCTTTACCCTCTCCTGCAGGACGCTGAGGGTGCACCCTGTAGACGACCCCGCCAGCATGCAGGTCTTTGTCCTGGTACTGGGAGCGAGTGAGCACCCCCTAGACTGTACAGGTCCCTCTCTCCTGGTACTGGGAAGCTGCAGTCTTTTCTGGGAAGAACTAGACTTACTCTAGAGTCCTGAACTTCTTATTTCTTAAAGGCACTTATCTATTTACCTTCTAATAATTTAAAATGTTAGAATGTCTTCTGTACACACGTGAGTGGTCGATTCCTGGTGACTTGAAGCTGTGGGGGTGAGGGAGACCTCAGCCACCATATCCTACACCGGGCTGGGAGCCAAGGCAGGAATCCTTGAGCTTTGAACACAGGAACCAGATAGATGCAGATGCAGTTTTTAATTCAGATGTATGTTTTGAAAGAGGGCTAATTGAGGCAGACCTGTTATCCAGATCTTATTCTTTACCGTCAAAACGCAGACACCACAGCCCAGTTCGGACAAGGCCTGGCTGTACTTGACCGTCTGAATTGGCTGTCAGACTCGGAGCCGGCCTTTGGATTGCAGAGGGCACTCACTCTCTGTTCTTCCTCCCGTCCTGTTGTTGGCTGTAGGGAAAGCTAAGGTAGATGTGGGTCTCCGTGGACCGTGTCTCCCGCTGATTAGAATACCTTTTTTCTTTTGTATTAGATCCATTTCACTGGGCTTGGCTTCCACAAGCAAAAGTTCCTTTTTCTGAAGAAATAAAAAACTTGATTCTACCATCTATTTCTGACATGAACTTCGTGCAAGATTTATGTGAAGATCTTTATGAACTCTTTAAGGTAAATAAATGTTTTGCTTTGAATATTTTAACAATAAGAGATCTTGGGGCCAGCAGGTGGCATGGTGGTTAAGGGCTCTGGACTCCCACATGGCCGACCACGGTTCAAGTCCCGAACCTGGCAGCTTGCTGCCTCACTTTCCCTTTCTCTCTCTCTGTTTGGATTATAAAAAAATAACAAATGGAACTAAATGAATAAATAAATATTTTTTAAAAAAGAATTATTAAAAAAAAGAGAGGTCTTAAAATAGAAGGGAGTTTCTTTTTTCTTTTTTTAGACTCCCAGACAGTGTTTTTACTTGGAGACATAGTGGAATTCAATTAGAATAATACTAGTATTTCAGTCTCTGCATAAACTTACCTTTTTTTAAAGATTTATTTATTTTTTTGGAGAGTTTTTTTTTCAATTTATTTAATTTTAAAAAATTTATCACTATTATTACTATTTTTTAATTGATCAGAGAGAGAGACAGAGAGAAAAAGAATGTGAGAGAGAGAGAGAGAGAGAGAAAGCAAGCTGCCAGGTTCAGAACTCAAACCGTGGTCAGCCCTGTTGGGAGTCCAGCACCTTAACCACCATGCCACCTGCTGGCCTTCATATACTTACATTTTTTATGTATATAGAGTCTTCAAAAGTTTATGGAAAATACATATGAAAAACCCACCCATGGATTTAAACTTTTTTGTACCATAATAAACTCATACTCTAATTCCAACTTTATACTAACTTTTAGAAGTCCTTTTTCCAATTTTTATAATAATAATAAGAAGAATTACAATTAAAAAGAAAAGGAAAAAAGAAGGGAGTTTCCCAATGGAACTACCGTGCCTTTGCTGCTCCCCGTACCGCTGCTTACAGGAGAGCCTGCCTCGCAGAGGAGACGGCCGCTGTGCTTCACGGAGCAGGCGCCTACGGAGTCACGCCTGCCTGCCCTGCCAGTTCCCTGCAGTGAGGCAGCATTAACGTCTGAGACATCGTTTCCTCCAACAGTTGAATGTTTACAGACTTGCTTTGTAAACTGTAATATGTGTTTAGTGACCTGCTATAATTTATCTTAAAAAGCTGAAATTCTGGCCAGCATGTGGCGTGATGGTTAGGGTGCTGGACTCCCACTTGGCCAACCACTGTTCGAGTGCCAGACCTGGCTGCTCACTTACTCATTTTCTCTTTCTCTCTCTCTCTCTCGCTGTCTCTCTCTTGTCAAATTAAATAATAATAATAATAAATAAGATTAAATAATTCTTTTAAAAAAATGCCTAAATTCTTCAGCCAGAAAATCACTATAAATCTTTTTTGGAATAAGTTGTGGTATAAAGAAGATAGTTCTTGTCATTCTGGGTGAATACAAACACAATCAGGTAAATATACTCTTTCCATAGTATTCTATACGCTAGGGAAGCTTTCTCATGTCCTTACTTGCTCTGTCGAGGAGTTCAGTTAGATTTAAAATATTTCTTTCAAAGATCTAGATTTGGGGAATGTCAATAACTTTTTCCTTTCTGTGACAGACGGACAAGGGGTTCGACAAAGCTACTTTCGAGAGTCAGATGTCTGTGATGCGGGGTCAGGTAGGTCACTTCTTTCATGAGCTTGTCCTTTGAGCAAAAAGATGTTTTTGAAACAGTGGTCAGCCACTTTTCTCCACTTGTCTCCGAGAGACCCAGAGAGGGAGATCTTCATACCGAACCAAAACAGTTTCCGTGATTAGAAGTGAAGGTGATTTAAATAGTCTCTTTCCTTGACTGTTGTATAAATTAGGTATTTTAAAAAAAAAAAAATTATATAATCTTTTAAATTCATTCATTTATTTTAATTTGACCATAGAGAGACACACGGGGTGGGAGAGAAGTGAGAAACCAAGCCACCAATTCGGGACTCAAACCATGGTCAGCCATGTGGGAGTGTCCAGTGCCTTAGCCGCCACGCCGCCCACTGGTCCCTAAGTTAGGTATTTCTGACCTTGCCATGTATGAGCAGTTGTGCTCCCAGTGTCCCCATTTATCCCCGTTTTGGTAGCCGTTTTCCTGAAAGCTCCTTCCGTTGTCCTCCCCCTGTCCACATGCCCGGATGGTTTAGCATGGAGGCCTGTTGCTGGTAGGGGGTGTTCCTTGCAGAACGTGTTTGCCTTTTGCTAGAGCAGCCAGTGAATAACCGCGCACCACGGTCGAGCCCTGCTGGGGGTGCGACGGAGCGTGCCAGGTCCCCGTCCTGTCCCCTCCTCACCCCCCTTCAGTTAGAGATGCAGGTCGTAGGTCTGCAGGCTGCTGGCCCACAGGTCACCTGTGCTCCTTCGACTGTTCATGGCATTTCGGTTCCAGAAGGAGGCTGTGAAGGGACAACACATTATACTCTAAGCATTGTCTTACAGGGACTCGCAAAGTAGTTCTCATCCTAAAACACACTTCAGTTTAAGGTCTCTGTTCGCTGCAGTTCCTCTGGAAGGAGGATGTGCTGCCTGCTTGCACCGATTATCTAACCTGAGCAAGTCAGTGTCCTTGAGCATCCATTCACTAGGTCCTTGTCAGAGGACCAGTACGAGACACTTCTAGTCGTTGGGTAAAGCGGAGAGCAAACGGCGTTCTCGCTCTGGAACTGTTCTCTGCTCAGAGGCCAGACAGCAGAGAGAAGGGCCGACCAGGAGCCTGTGCCTCTGGGCTCACTGAGCCTGTGCAGTGCTTCACTGGAACCATAAGGTGTAGACAGGAAACCGCCTGCTGGAGAAGCAGGAGAACCCGAGCACAGAGTGTGTGTGCGTGTGTGTGCGTGTGCGTGTGCGTGTGTGTGCGTGCGTGTGCGTGTATGCGTGCGTGTGTGTGAGCACATGTGTGTAGCCATGCCTTGGGCGCAGTCTATAGTAAGGCTTCAGCTGACTTGCCTTCATTCTTCACATAAAGATGTGAAATAGAGCTAGTGTAAACAATTTTTTAAAATTTCACTGGAGTCCCACATAGTCGACTGCAGTTAGTCCCGGACGGGGCAGCTTAAAACTCATGCTAGGCACATGTGCGTGCATGCCGAAGATCCTGAGAGGGCAGTGCAGGAGAAGGGATTGTGGTGTGGCCATCCTCCGGGGGGTGATTTCTTAGTTTCTTGTCTCTCTGTCTCTCCGGTGAGCGCACATGCCCTATAGCAAAAATCTCTCTTTAAAAAAAATCAGCATATGTGGCAAGGGCAAGCATTTGGCTGAAACCTGACTGTGTGAAAGCAGTGTTAGTGTAGGTGTCACGTCAAGTGGGCTGTGTCAAACCCTTCACTTCACTCGTCCCTGAGCCCTGCGCTCCCGGACGCAGGTTCAGGGTAAGGTATGTTAATGTTCTCCCTTGGCAGAAGTGATTCACTCAGAAGTTGACACATTGGTGTGCACGTGTCATACCTATTTGGGGCAGTTACTCCTCATCCCAAACTCGTACCTAGTGGATAAAATTTAAAATACGGCAAATAAGTTATTAAAAGGGGATGGGTGAGGGACCAGCAGTTAGTGTAATGGCTATGTCGCTGGACTCCCATGTAGTTGACCACGGTTCGCATCCCAGACCCAGTGGTTTAAACGCACGCCTGGGTGCGTGTGTGTGCGTGCCCAAGATCCCGAGAGGAGAATGGAGAAGGGATTGCTGCGTGACCATCCCCCCGGGGGTGATTTCTCGCTTTCTGTCTCTCTGTCTGGTGAGCGCATGCGCCCTATAGCAAAAACCTCTCAAGAAAAAAAAGGGGGGGGGGGGAATCGGTGATACAAAGCTTTTTAATCTGTTTTAAACTGGTGACCGTCTCTCTCGTTGCCGCAGATCTTAAACCTGACGCAGGCTCTGAGGGACGGGAAGAGCCCCGTGCAGCTGGTGCAGATGCCCTGTGTGATCGTGGAGCGCAGTCAGGGCGGAGGCCAGGGCCGGATCGTGCACCTGGCCAACTCCTTCACCCAGACGGTGCACTGCAGGAAGCCGTTCTTCTCCTCCTGGTAGCAGGCGGAGGGGCGGGCACCGCTGCCCTACTGTGTGCGGAGACATCGCAGGACGGAGGCCCGCCGTCTGAGCCCGGTCGCCACGCCTCACGTAGTTCATGTCCTGCAAAGGTGATATTTTGAATGTAATCCGAAGTTTACAGGGTTTTTGGTCCAAATATTAAATTTCTATTTCAGGGAAGAACGAATATATCTCCTAAATGGTATTTTTGTAAAAAACGTGTGTTTTATGTGGTAAAAGGTAATTTCATGGTTTACACGTGCTGGAATGACTGTAATTACTCTAGAATTCCAGGTAGAAAAACACGGTGTTTGTTGACTTCGTCTTCAGTAACTTTCTATGTCCTCTTTAAACATCGAGAAGAATGTTTGTGTAAACTCTTCTTACGTTACAAAAGGCCTTCGAGAGTGCCTGAGTCTGAAATGTTCTTCTGGACTTTACTGGAGTAGCTAATAGAAAAACAGGTAAAAATAAAACAATGTTGCCTTAATTTTAAAAGCTGCTGTTTTAGAACTTGAATAAGTACCTCTATTAGGGACCAGAAAATTCTATCTTGGTTAAGTAACAGTTGATCCATTTCTTTTCTGTGCTGTAGATTATTTTTGGTGAATTATTTTGTTGTAGTGGGGGAAAAAAATCTAAAGACACTCACCCTTTAAGAAAAATGGGGGGGGACCTCAACCGAGACTTGAGGGGAATAATATGAAATTAAGATAGAGTCCCCCAATATTTCAAAATTTCCAAAATAGTATTAAAATTTCCTTTTGGTTCTTACATGGGATCAAGTAGTTGATCATTTAATACTTCAGTACTGATCTTGTTCAATTTAGTATGTTTAGTATTAATGTTAACAGCAACATCATTTATCTTTGATTTTGAAGCTTATTTTTATACTGTGTTTTGAATATCAGTGCGGCTGACGTTGGAGTTCGCAGCGCTGACTCACCAGGGGACGTCAGGATGCAAGGCCAGCGTGCAGGCTTATTGCAGGGCAGGGAAGCTTCGCACTGTGCGGCTCTGTGGGCCTCCTCACCACGCAGGCCAGCTGGGGCGGTTTGTGCCCATGGCCTTTGGTTCTGTAAGCTTACTGTCTCGTGGGTTTTCATTTTCTTTTTTTTTCTTTTTTTTTTTTTTTTTTTTAAGAATTTATGTTAAAAGTATTTCCTGAAGGTTGATTAGGGTGTCAGACCTACAGGTCTCTCCCTGCACCTTTCTATGGCCTTCACGGGTGGAGGAGTGAGAAGGCAGCTGCCCCGGGAGTGGTGGGAGCCCTGTGATCCTGCCTCCCTGGGCCCTGTATCAGCTCAGTTTTGATATAATGGAAAATCGACTGGAAATTTCAAACCAAACTTCCGTCTTTAAGTAGATACTCGTCATTAACATGTGCCTTTTGGGAATGTGTTATCAAAAAAGGAACTAAGTGGTCGCTGGGTGGGTACTGGTTTTCTACAACAGTTTTTTCAGCGCTTCGAGGATTGCCATATTAATTTTTATAACAGAAAACAATAGATTTGCTGCTGTTTTGTATCTTAGAATTAAAATAGTATGAGCCTATTCTCAAAGGATCAGACCATGCCAGAAAAGTAGAGATACTCAATGTAGAATTACAATTGGTTGGGTTTTGTAAACTTTCATAAACTTCATTCCTATTTAAGTATTGTGCTTTTTTTTTCCCCCATGAGTATATTTATAGTATCAAACATGGTAATAAAATCTTTGTCTTAAGGTTATATTTCTCCTTTCTGTGTGTATGTGGAATCTATAGAATGTTTGTGAATACAGTTCCATTTACAAATGATGCCAGGCTACCATTTTCTTACTTCATATGTTAGTAGTACAGTTTAATTCTTTATCATTTCAAAAGATGTATGTTAACTGGAACTTTTATAATTGGGGTCATTTAATTTTATTCAATGATAAGCTGCCTTATTATCCCACAAATCTGTCAAGAATTGAAGACTTTGTGAAGACATGGTTTTTGGCAGACTTGAAAATAATTCGATTCACAACTGTTTTTTAAATTTAAAATACTGTGCTAAATAAAATAAAAAAGTATTTAAAAACAGTGGTAGCATGTTTCTTGAGCAGATTGCATCCGGAATACCTAGGCAGCATCGTAGGTTTTACTTTGCCTTCCTGCACAGGTGACTTGGGAACCTTACGGGGCAGGTCAGAGTCTTGGCACTTGGGCATGTCTGAACTGCCTCGCAGTTGGTTTGGGGCCATGTGACTGGGTTCTGGCCAGTGACGGGTAGTGACGAGCAATAAATGCAGCTTTGGGCCGGGTGGTAAAACTCAGTGCCATGATTGGTGCCATGACAAGTCTCTTGTCTTCTCATTTGAGTCAGAATTTGCAGAGTGGGAGCAGCCAGGGCTTGCGAGTCCCTGCTGGGAGAAGGTGATCGGGAGACGCCTCCTACATGAGGGGGGAGAAGTGCTTGTGCGAGTCACTACGCGTTTGAATTGAGCTGTCACTGAGCATAACCTACCCTGTCCTGGACATCAGTGTGTAAAGAGTGACATAGCAGTAAATACCATTACCAAGTTAGAAATCTAAAGCCAGGTAGTAGGGGGCGGGCCAGCGGGTGGCATAGTGGTTAAGGCACTAGACTCCCACATGGTTGACCATAGTTTGAGTCCTGGACCTGGCAGCTTGAAACTCACACTGGGCATGTGTGCGTGTGTGCCCAAAATCCCGAGGAGGAGGGATTGTGGCATGGCCATCCCCCACTGGGGTGTGATTTCTCACTTTCTCTCTCTCTCTCTCTGTCTCTCTGTCTCTCTGGCAAGCGCATGCACTCTGGCAAAAATCTCTTTAAAGAAAAAAAAAAAGCCAGTTATTAGAGGCAGGATGGCAGCCATAACAGGTAGATTTTGATGTCCCCAAATCCGCATAGAGTAACTAGGAGAGCCAAGTAAGAAAACAGAGTGATACCCTTCTTCCTAAAATGGATTGAGTATCCCCATGAATCGAAGCTTGTGAGTAGCTGGGGAACCATCAGCAGCAAGAAGAGCAGATGGAAACAGCAGCAGCGAGAAATAATGGAGGCTCGTGATGACGAGAGCCGAAGAGCCTGGAATCTGCCGCTGTCCTCGGCCCCAGAGGGAGCCCTCCGGTGGCAGTGGGGACCGCGTCCCTCTGTTGCTTTCCACTTGTTTCTGTGATTTCATTTAATATTAAAAAGCAGCTTTTGCATGGAAGCACGTTTGCCGGCCTGCCTGTTTGTACTTTTATAGGGCTGCCAGAACAGAATCCCAGGAGGGGTTAAGGCAGCTGGACCCCACATGGCCTACTGTGCGGTTCGAGTCCCAGATCTGGTAGCTTGAAAAATATACTCCATGTCAGGGCCAGCAGGTGGCATGGTGGTTAAAGGCACGTGACAGTTTGAGTCCTGGACCTGGTGGCTTGCTTTTTCCCTTTCCCTCTCTCTCTCTCTCTGATCAAAGTGGAAAATAATACTAATGATAATAAAGTTAAATAAAATAATTCTTTTTAAAAAAATTACCTAACTTTATTATAAAAAGAAAGGAAAATATATTGCGGGTGTCTGTGGGCATGCGCACCAGTACCTAGAGGAGCATGGAGAAGGGACTGAGGTGTGGCCTTCCCCCATAGGGGGTGCTGTCTCACTTTCCCTCTCTCCACTCCGTGTTCATTTGTCTCTAGCAAACGCATGCACCCTGTAGCAAAAACTAAAAACTAAAAACCACCACAACAAATGCAAAGTTAGTGCCATTCTTTCGTGACAGTCCTTTTGAGTGTGGGGTTTGGAATTCGGACCTGAGTTTAAGTCCTGGCCCTGCCCCTTTTTAGGTCCATGACCTTGGGTAGATCTTTGATCTCCCTGGCCAACTCTTCACATGTAAAGTACATGAGCTGATGGTTACTTAAGGGCTTGGCACCACTATGAACTGAGGATGCCTTGTGGAAAATGCAGTAAAAATTCTTTTAGTGAGACCAGCAGAGGGCGCAATGGTTTTATCACTGGACTCTCACATGGCCGTCTGCGGTTCTAATCCCAGACCCAGTGGCTTGAAACCCATGCTGGACCCGTGTGCATGCATGCCCAAAATCCCAAGAGGAGATTGGAGGGGAAGGGATGGTGGCATGGCCATTGCCCCCGCTCTTGGGGGTTGGGGGTGGTGACTTCTCGCTTTCTGTCTGTCTTTCTGGAGAGCACATGTACCCTATAGCAAAAATCTCTCTCTCTAAAATAAAAAAATAAAAAGCTATTGGTGACAGTCCCCGTTCCCACCTGAGCAGCTATCTGAGCATGTTCATGGCGCTCTCGACTCGGGGTTGTAGCTATGAAGTTGGCGTACGTCTGTATTTCTGGGTTCTCATTACTGCAGGAAGAGCGTTTGTGCCCATCAGATTTCTAGACTGGCTCTCTTCCTTGGAGCACGGCGACAAAGTCAAAATGCAAAGCTATTTCAGAGTTGTGTTACGTGACACATGTGGGGTTAATCTGGGACAGAGAGGAGAAGGCGCCTGAGGTCACGAGGAAGAGAATTATCTGGTTCCCTGAGAAACGAAGCGACATTTCACAAGGTATTTGTTCAGAATCCTGACACCTGGCCTAGAGATGAGACGCTGACCTGGCTGGCAGTGCCCAGCACTCCTGCAGGCTGCTCTACGGCCGTTTAGATCTGGGACTTGAGAGCACGTGACTGCAGAAAGCAGCAGCTAATCTCTGTAAGCGGAGAGCTGTTTGTTTTTCCTTTGACTTCCAGAACCCGGCCTGCTCCAGAACCTCTGCTTACACAATCCTCCCAGCAGTTAAGCCTCCGAAAAGGACTAAAGCTGCAGAAGCAATAGAAAAAAATCAGGTAACCTGCCTTCCCCAAGAGCCGCAAAGTCCTGCAAACATCTAGGTGGACCAGGGGGATGGAACTGGTTTGACCAGACGCGTAAGGCCAACACCAGCCCAGAGTGAACAAGACTCCCTTTATCTCAGGGGCTTTGGGAACCATCCAGAACACTATTCCTCTGTTCAAAGGTTTGTTTTAAAATTGAGGTCCTGGGACCAGCAGTTAGCGTAATGGCTATGTTGCTGGACTCACACGTAGTCGACCGCGGCTCGAGTCCCGGACCCGGTGGCTTAAAACCCACGTCGGGCGCGTGTGCATGCATGCCCAAGATCCCAAGAGGAGAATGGAGGAGAAGGAATTGCAGCGTGGCCATCCCCCCTGGGGAGTGATTTCTCGCTTTCTGTCTCTCTGTCTGTCTGGTGAGCGCACATGCACTATAGCAAAAACCTCTCCAAAAAAATAATATTGTGGTCCTTAAAGGTAATCAAGAACTGCATTTACACCAAAGGACCGGTTTAAACCAGGGTGACAGCAGCCCTGGCTGGATCTGAGCACTTTAGATCTGGCTGCACAAGCTGTCCATTCCGTTGGCAAAGAGCTGGAGATGCGTAATTCTCTGACTCTGCCTCTCCAGCTCAGGGCTGTCCTACGGGGGCAGCACCCCTCAACATGTCTGGAGGGCAAAGAGTACCTTTCGGTTTCAGTCTGCAGCTCAGGATGAGTTGTCACTGAGGTAGAACAGCTGACCGCTGTTCGAGTCCTGGCATGCTTTCTCACTTTCCTTTTCTCCTTCTGTCTCTCTCTGGTCCGATTTAAAAGATAATAATTAAAAATAACTGGTTGAGGATCGCAGTCCAAACAGCAAACAGCCGTTGACTGAGGAAATGAACTAGAGTAGGATTTCGTTAAAAATTGCACTAAATCCGTATGTAATGAATGATAAGTGCTGGCTAGGTTGTGGTGAAAGAAAACCCTCCTGCACTGTTGGTGGGAATGTAAATTAGTACAGTCACTTTGGAAAACATAACAAGATTCCTCAAAAACGTGCAAATAGAACTGCCATATGACTCAGTAATCCCACTTCATGCTACTTACCCAAAGCATAGGAAAACACTCAGTCGGGAAGACACTTGCACATCCATGTTCGTTGCATCATTATTCACAATTGCAATGGTATGAATCAACCTAAGTGCCCAATGACCGATGGACTGGGTGAAAAAACTGCGGCACTTACATGCTATAGAATCCTACTTAGCCGTTAGGAACAATAGACCCTGTCATTTGATTCACAGTGGGTGAATATAGAAGATTAATACTAAGCAAAGCAAGCCAGACTTTGAAAGACACACACGGTATATCCCCATTCGTTTGTACTAAATGGCTGTGCTCTGTGGCAGACATTGAAAGATCTAAAGACCCAACTGTAGGGGGGATCAGTGTAGATACCAGAGACTGTAAGGGATGAGACCGATGGTAGACGGAGGACGGGAGGAGCAACGGGAAGAAACACTGAACAGACACAAGAATGTAAAGTTCTCCATTGAAAACATCGTACATATATATCCTTGACTAGATCGTCATGTACTATAGGCATAGTTTGTAAAACCACATTGTATGTGCGACAGAGGTTGCAAGATGGAATGTAAACAAAACAAAAGACAAACTGAAAATATAGGAACTGTGATCTCGAGAGGGTAACATGAGCATGGTGACTCACTCACAGGCCATAGTGGTTGCAGGTGTCTGATTCCTGGTTTAGGAACATTTCCTTTGTGTTACACTGACATTTATGATATTTAAAGAAATCTTCCGAATAAAAACGATCTGGAGGATCAAAAACACTACAGCCTTCGGGATTTTAAGTAGACAATCTGTCGTTGGCAGATAGGGACAGCGCTCCCCCCGCCCCCCTGCCTCCACTGTGCAAATGCCCATGCAAGTACAGGGACCGTGACTTTGAAAAACATGGGTCTTCCTAGCAAGCGCAGCTATCTCAGCGATTCTTCTAGCACTTTGTCAGCTGCTCCTGCTGCTTTGCATCTCCAAAGTGACCAAACTGCTCGGAAGCCTCATCTCTTCTGGTTTGCTCCTGGGAAAGGAGAGGTCGGCCCAGTCCAGACTGAGGCAGAAACAGGCGAACCCATCAGAACCCATGTGAGGCCGGCGAGCCCCACCGCTAGGGGCCGCTGAAGGGCTGCCGGGGCGTGGCCTCCGCCACTGCGGCCGCAGGTCCTCCGTGGCGCGCGGGGGCGCTGTGCTCGGTGCCCTTTCCTGGCCTGCTTGGTCTGGGCTGAGGCTTTCGGGAAGGCGGCGGGAAGATGGCCGCCCCCAGGGAACAACATGAAGCCCCCAAGGCGGAGGGGATCGTGGGGCGCTCGAGGAGCTCGGGAGTGGAGGTGGCGTGTCCCTCCGATCCCGCCGCCCCAGCCCCGCTGTGCCCGCACGGTGAGTTGGCATCTGCGCCCGGCCTGGCCGTAGGGCGCCGGCGGCGTGGATTGGCTTCTGGGGCCCCCGGATTTTTTGTTTCTCTCCCCGCTGTGTGTGATGCGCCTCGTCCGGACGATGTGCTTTTCTCCTTACTTTGGGAGCTCCCGGGAGACCCCGCCGCTGTGGGTTTGGCTCCAGCCTGTTCCTTCACTTTGAGGCGGGGAGGGGTCGGGTGCACAGGGTCGGAGGCGTGGGATGGACCGATTCCCGCTGACAGGGACCTGAGGATGTCATTTTTGATGTGCTGTGTTTTCGCTCTAAACAAGTGACGGAGAACGATGAAATGAATTCTCGCCTGAAAGCGACACACAGTTTTTCTCTAACTTGTGGAGAGAGGTGTAGTCCTGTCTGGAAATTGAGGTCTTATACTGAGAATAGCATTTGATTTCTGCAGACACCAGTTTACAAACATTACTTCTGTTAAGTGGTTGGTACCTGAATGTTGTCACTGAGCAGGGAAAAGTTTATTAATCAGAGTGGTGGGTTTAAGTGTAATGAATCATGCATAAAGCCAACTTTTATTTAGGGACGGTGAAAAACTAAGAACTTGATATAGATGACAGCTGTTTGAATATTTCCGTTTTCTATTCTCGATCTAGGACCCACTCTTCTGTTTGTAAAGATGAGCCAAGGGAAAGAAGAATCGCGGAAGTTTTATGCGTGTTCAGCCTGTAGAGATCGAAAAGATTGTAATTTTTTCCAGTGGGAAGATGAAAAGGTATGTCAACTTTGTGGATGTATTTTTATAAAAAGAATTTTGGTGTGAGTTTTATTGAGAATATCTAAATCAATAATACAATTCAGACATTTGAGATAAATCTATTAAGAGAGATAAAGATATTGTATTTTTTGATTTGGGACGTTGGGGGAGTTTATACTTACTCTGAACTTGAATTATGCATATCTTATTGTCTCAAAGACTTAGTTTCCCTAAAGACTCTCTGAGCTGTTAGTATTAGATCCTTCGTTCTACCTTGGCCTGCTGTAACAAGAATACCGTAGACTGGATGACTTAAACAACAAACATTTGTTCCTTACAGTTGTAGAGGTTAGGAGGTCCGCAATCAAGGCCTTGACACACCCGTGTCTGCTGAAGTCCTGCTTCCTTGTTTGCAAACACAGTCTTGTGTCTGCACTTTGCTGAGAAAGAGAAAGTTCTTTTCTTGTAAGGCACGAATTCCATTCACGAGGGTTCCATCCCTATGATTTAACTATACCTCTAAAAGCCTTACTCTAAATACCATCACATTGGGGTTAAGGCTGCAGCTATTAATCTGAAGCCCCCTTGGGTGGACACAAGTGATCAGTCCATAGTGCTTTGTTTACAAATGTAGATTTTCCCCTAAAAAGTCTAGGTCATGATCATTCCAGGAAATATTAGAGAAATACCTTTTTAAAATATTCAACTTACTAGAGGGAATGTGTGCTCACTGGAAAGAGAGAGAGAGAGAGAGGGCAAGTTAGAAGTCTCCTCCACATGGACAGTCACGCCACAATCCCTTCTTCTCCATTTTTCCTTTTGGGATTTTGGACACACTGTACCTGGTACAACACATGCCTGGTATGTTTTTCAAGGTGCTGGATCCAGGATTCAAACCATGCAGGTTCATATGGGATTCATTTGCCTTAACCACCATGCCACCAACTGGCTCAAAAAACACTTTTTTGGGGGGTATTTCCATGGAACATTTTTTATGACCCATGAAGGTATTTAGAGATGTACTAGTAGCTTCGTATGTTCTTGGACTCAGTTCCAATGAAAATTTCTGAAAGCTTTGTCTGTAGAGAATTTTCAGCTTGGTTAGGTTTATTGGAAAGCCATCTCGTATACTCTTCTGCAGACCCAGTAAGGTAAGCATGTTTGAGTCAATTTCTCAGCAGTTTAACATGTTGGCTGTTGATTCACACTGCTGCACGTTTTCCATTTCTCTGAAATGAATGCTTGTGTACAACAGAGATCTGCTTGAATTTCTGGCTCTTTGCTGTCAGAACGTGATACCAGTTTTTCTGGAGTGCTTGTGAGTTTGCTATTAAATGAGTCTCTATTCTCTTTCAGTTGTCAGAAGCAAGACTTGCTGCCCGGGAAGCTCAAAACCAAAGATGTCGGCCTCCCTTTTCCCGAGCACAGTGTGTGGAAAGGTACTGCTGTGGGGTCGATTTTTTTCTTTTCTTGTCGTTTCCTTGCTCTTCTTGTCTCTTCTCTTCTTTCGCTTTTATTTTTTAGCTTGTGCTATCAGGCATTAGAGACAGAGAAAGTGAGAAATCACCTCCCCAGAGAGATGACCTCGTTGCAATCCCTTCTCCATTCTCTTTGGATTTGGGGCATGCATGCACATGCCCCTGGTCTGTTTTTTAAGCATTGCCATGTGAGGTCCAGCTGCCTCTAGCACTATGCACTGGCTGGTCTTCATTTTAGATGTAATTTTTCATTTTCTTCTTGTGCCTTTAAGTTTACTTTCATTCATTTGTTTTCTTCTTTTAATGCCAGAGGGTGCATGCATGAATGAGAGAGAGAGAGACAGACACACACATACACAGAGAAAGCACACCTCCGCTGAGGCCTGGTCGTGCCACAATCTTTTTTCCTCCAGTTCTCCATCCTGTAAAGATCCTGGGCATGCACGTATGTGCCTGGCATGTCTTTCAGCTATCAGGGCTGGGACTCAAACTTCGGTCAGCCATGCGGATCAGTCCTTGAGGGCTTAACTGCTGCACCACGGTGCTGGCCTTCATTCATTTATTTGTATTGTGTTAAAATATATATCACATACGGGGCAAGCGGGTGGCATAGTGGTTGGGGCACTGGACTCCCATGTTTGAGTCCTGGACCTAGTGGCTTGAAACTCATGCTGGGCACGTGTGTGTGTGCCCAAAATCTCGAAGGAGAATGGAGGAGAAGAGATTGCTGCTTGACCATCTTCCCAGGGGGTGATTTCTTGCATTCTGTCTTTGTCTCTTTGGTGAGTTTATATGACCTATAGTAAAAATCTTTCACACACACACAAAAAAAATTGCAGCCAGCAGGTGCCTTGGTGGTTAAGGCACTGGACGACTCCCACATGGCCAAATGTCCTGGCAGCTTGCTTTCTCACTTTCCCTTTCTGTCTCTTAAAAAAAAAAATGCATGCTATAGGGTGCTTATACTCACTGGAGAGACAGAGACAGTGAAAATAACACCCCAAGGGGGATGGCCACAATGCAGTTCCTTCTCCTCTATTCTCCTCTTGGGATTTAGGGGACCCATGTATGCTTGCCCGGTGTGAGTTTCAATCAGATAGGTCTGGGACTCGAACCACAGTTGGCCATGTGGAAGTCCAGCGATGTAACAGTGACTCCACTGCTGGTCCCGGTGTCTGTCCTTTTATCATCACATCAGAAGGCAGGTGGTGTGTGCTGTTCACTTTTGTTAGGAGGACTGATCCTGCACTCGGGTATTAGCCAGCCTGAGCCATCCATGATGACGTTCCTAATCGCCCCTTCCCCTGAGGCTGTTAGCAGTAATGAATGATCATTGCCGCAGATTGTAGCAGAACCTGTTATCATTTGCACATTTATTAGCTATATTTCTTCTGTAAAGAACTTTTTTTCCACCTGTTGGCTTACCTTGTCATGTTGGGCCTTCGGAAAAGTCATGGCACAGTTTGCATACGGCAGCATTTAGAAAAGTATGTCGTGACTTCTCCAACGACCCAGTAGTTCGTGTGGGGAAAAATAAATGTTTAATTCTTCCCCTCCACGCCTCTTAACTAGTTTTCAGAATTCAGCTGATACCCACTTGCACGTGCATAATCAGGGTCAATATTCTGGCTTTTTAAAAATTATTATTATTATTAAATTTTTCTCAGAGGGCACATGTGTTCACTAGAGAGAGAGAGAGAGAGAGAACCCCACAGGGTGTGGTCATGCTGCGATCTTTTTCACTCCCTCTCCCTCCTTTCTGGATTTTAACCACATGCATACATGTGAGGGGCATATTTTTGAAGCCACTGGGTCTGGGACTTGAACCATGTGGTCAGCCATGTGGGATCCAGTTGCCTTAACCACCAGGCTATTGGTTGTCCTTCTGTTTTTAATATCACTGTGAAAGCATGTATTTAGAAACTGGTGTTTCTAAGTCTATAAAAATCATTCTTTTTTTTTTTTCTTTTTAATTGCCAGAGGGCCTGTGTGCCCCCCAAGACAGAGAGGAAGAGGAGAGGAAGAAAGCACCCTCCAGTGGGCACGGTCACACTGCAGTCCCTTCTCCACTTCTCTGTCCTGCTGGATTTGGAGTATGCACACACACACACACACACACACACACACCCATGGTTTTCAAGCCACCGGGACGGGGATTTGAACCGTAGTTGGCCATGTGTGATCTGGCTCCTTTAACCACAAGGCTGTGGGGCTGGCCTATGTTATTATTTTTTTATCTAGCGCTTTTTGAATTGGACTTGGGGTTATATGTAGGGTGGCCATATAATTTTAATCGAAGCCTGGAGTTTTTCAAAGTGATATGGGTGACCAACCAGACAGCAGATACAAAGCAAGACTGTCCTGGGCAAATGGGTTGCACTAGTGAGATGTGGATTCTTAAGGAAAATAGACTTCCCCCCTCACAGTTTTAGCTTTACTGAGGTACAATAATTCTCGTACACTAAATTGCACATATTAAAATGTGTAATTGGGGTCCACTTCATAGCACGTGGTTAAGTGCTGTTTACAGAAAGCCACACCCCTTGTGGCTGACTACAGTTTGAATCCCGGCCCTGGCAGATGGAAAAACACAGTGAGGACAGGTGTGTGCAGGCCTAAAATTCCAGTGGGATGGAGACGTGAAGAAAAAAGCGTTGTGGCATGGCCGTGTCCTCTTGGGGGGGTGCTTCCTTCCTCTCTGTTTCTCTCTCTCTGCCTAGCACATGTATCTTTTGACAATTAAAAAAAGTAATAAAATGTAAATTTGACGAGTTTTGATACACGTATCTAACTGGGAAATCATCACCGCTGTCAAGACAATGAACAGATTATCCACAAAAGTTTCCTTCTGCCTCTGTCTTCCCGGGGCCCTTCCCTCTGCCGACATTCTCGCCGTGAAGGCTACGAAGGCTCTTTGAGTCCCCTTTCCCCCTTTTTCTCTCCAGCCGCAGACGAAGCTGTCTGAAGACCAGTCGTCAGAGAAGTGGAAATGCGAGTTGCGGGCATGGTAGCTCGTTTCTTGCTGTAGCCATGAAGAAAATCGATTTGTCATCCCCTTGGGTGCCTTGAAGAACTTAGATAGAAAAGGTTGAAACGTTCACTTAGCACATGCTGTCCGCTGCCCTGCACCGCAGCCCCCGAATTTAGATGCAGTGACACCGTGTGACTCGTCTCAGGCCGTAGGAGCCCTTCGGTGCACCCCGTTACATGGACCTAGACATTGCTGGCCCTCTGTGGGCCTCCATATTTATTTTCCTTTTGTTTTCTTACTCTGATATCGTAACTGGTTTCTTGTATACAAAATTAGCAGTTCTTCAAACATATGAATTCTTTTCAACATTTACTTATTTTTTTTTTAGAGAGTTGTTTTGCTGTAGGGTGCATACACTCACTGGAGAGACAGAAAGCAAGAGATAACCTTCCAGGGGGATGGCCACGCCAAAATCCCTTCTGCTCCATTCTCCTTTCAGGATCTCGGGCACTCATGCACACGCGCCCAGCATAAGTTTCAAGCCTCTGGGTCCAGGACTTGAACCGCAGTCGGCCACATGGGAGTTCAGTGGTGTAACCATTGTGTCATCTGCTGGTCCCTCAATAATCTTTAATAAAATTTAAGAAAGAAAGAAAAAAAAAAAGAAATGGTGATTTTGAAGCCAGATATAAAGGTGACGTGAACAAGATCAAATGGGATATCCAATATAATGTTTGTTAGGGCTTCACATCTTGTCTTGCCGTTTGGGGATAAACTGACGACTGCCTCCGTCGTTACTGTGAAGAGCAGAGGAGCTCTGTGGGAACGTCTGTTCTTTTAGGGGGTCGTTTATCTTGCTAAGTATGCCATAAGAACTTGAAGAATGGTCTTAATTTCTCATTTTGAAATGACTGTCAACTCAGCCAGACTGTTAAACGCTGCTAAGTCAGAACACATGGATTTGTCAATAAACTTAAGCGTGGTAGTAGTCGCCACGACTCCTAAGTTGTTTGAGTAATATATTATATTCACATTTTAAATGGATATTGATCTTCATTCAGCAACTAAATTGGAGCATCTCAATTCTTGTGAAATTGCTGACTCTTTCCCACTTTGTCGGCGTGCAGCCAGACAGGACTTCCAGCCCACGTCCCCCCGATTTTTCTTACCTTTGCTTTTTATGCACTCCTCTTCAGGAACTAAGACTACTTTCGGATTCTAAAAATAGCAAGGATTTATCATCATGAAAACAACAAACTGAGGCTAGTCATGGTAGCTAAGCAGTGACGTGGTGGTGCTTGGTGCTGAAGTCACAGAGGAAGGCTGTGGGTTCACGCCCCAAGGTCTCCTGTACGTGCTGGGTGCACACCTGTGCACCTGGGGACCTGGCTGGCTGAAGCTGGGGAGGGGTCGCAGGGGGAGGACCCATCGGCGGTGTCCACTTCTCCTCCCTCTCTTTCTTGTGGCATAAATAAATAAACTTAGAAAGCAACGACAACAAACTTCAAGTACGTTGCTTTTGTTGTACTGTGTCTTGCAGGTACTTGAAGTTTATTGAGTTGCCCTTGCCTCAGAGAAAGTTTTGCCAAAGGTGTCAGCAGTTGCTGTTACCCGATGACTGGGAGAAGCATGGTGAGCACCCGGTGGTGGGCGATATCTCCATCCCCCAGCTAAGAAGGCCCAGTGAGCTCCTTTACCCACTGGAGAACAAGAAGACCAATGCCCAGTATCTGTTTGCTGATAGGAGCTGTCGGTTCTTGGTCAGTCTGCTTTCTTCCCTCGGATTCAGCAGAGTGCTGTGTGTTGGAACTCCAAGGTATGTGATATGATTTATAAAATTAATTTTTCTGTTGCCTTTATTAAAACTAAGGTCATTGGGACCAGCAGTTGGCATAATGGCTATGTCGCTGGACTCCCATGTAGTCGACCACGGTTCAAATTCCAGACCCGGTGGCTTAAACTCACACTGGGCATGTGTGCGTGCGTGCCCAAGATCCTGAGAGGAGAATGGAGGAGAAGGGATTGTGGCGTGGCCATCCCCTCGGAGGGTGATTTCTCGCTTTCTGTCTCTGTCTTTCTGGCGAGCGCATGTGCCCTATAGCAAAAAATTCCAAAAAAAACCCAAAAACTAAAAAACAAACCTAAGGTGATTATCAGATAGTTAATTTCCGCAGAGGGAACTGTAGAGCGTGGCCTCTCGAGGAGTCTGCAGCCTCTGTTCCATTCGCGAGAACTCCTTCCTGACATGTGACAGGGGACTCTCTCTGACTTGTTCCCAAGTTGTTTCTAACTGCAGAGTTCTCTGTTCCGGGTAAGCTCTGCCCTTGAAAAAAATACTTGCAAAACAGAAATCTTGTTTATACCTGCCAAATTCTCGTCAGGGTTTTACTGAAATATCAGAAGCACATTGATGGTTTTGGTTGGCTGTTGGCTTATTTCTACGACAGTTGTGCGTTCTTGTTACATTCACTGTCACTAATTGCTTTAGGTTGCACGAGCTGATCAGGTTGACAGCATCGCGTGATGAGACGTCGAACATGAAAAGCCTTTTACTGGATATTGACTTCCGGTAGGTTCATAAAATACACTATTTATTCTCCTTCATTGTCTCCTATTTTTAAAGTTTTCTCTCTCTCTCCTTTTAAAAATAATTATTTGTTTTATTTATCATCATTATTATTTTTAAAATTTGGTACAGGGTACATGTGCTCACTAGAGAGAGAGAAAAAGAAAATGAGAAAGCAAGCTGCCAGTCCAGGAGTCAAACCCCAGTTGGCCGTGCGGGAGTCTAGCACCTCAACCACCATGCCACCTGCTGGCCCCTGAAGTTTTTCTCTTGGTTGTTCGTAATCTGTTACAACTCTTTAGTTGACATTTGGGAGTAGTAACTGGTGGTGAGGCACCTTTTTAGTCAAATAAACCCAACAGGTAATCTTCCGTATTTCAGAGAGGGAGGCAGTCGATGTCTCTCCGTTACTGTGTGAGTGTATCTGATTGTCTCTGGGTCATGACTGAGAGATGAACTCCCACTGAACGAAGCCTCTTCTCATAGCCTTAATCTTCAGAGATGGTGCCGAACCTCTTCGTATTTGCATCACATTTCCAGGATTTCGTTTCATCGTCAGATCTCTGAAGTGTGTGAAGACGTTTGCTCAGATATATCTTACTGGATAATGTGCATTTTGCCCGTAACTAGACATAGCCTGGGACGAAGGGAGTGGTGACGTGGGAACAGACAGACCCTCGGGCAGAGGAGCAAGTGGGCAAGCTGTGGGAGAGGTCCGGACCACGTGGCATCTGAGGGAGGGGCCTCACGGAGAGGAGGGACAGTGAGGAGCTCACTGTGGACTCTCCCGCGGGGTCACTTAGAAGACGCAGACCTGGGGACCAGCAGACGGCAGGCGAGTCCCTCCACGGTCTCTACGTCTGTAGATTTGCCGTAATCCTTCCTGGTTTCCGTAATTGTCTAAGTCCAGGAGTTGGAGGTGAGTTCGGAAGACACTGCAATCTTAGCATCTTTCATTTGTTATTGAATGTATCGAAGTAATCAAACTGTTTCTTTTTATTTCGATCTGGTAGCATCTATTTGGCCAATATTCTAATATTGTTGAGAATCTACAAAATAAAATGTACCTTCTCTCCCTAACAATGGCATTGACAGATGTTTAAAGTGTAAAATGTCACATTAAAAAGTGTAGCTTTACCACCTTCTTCTTCTTCTTCTTCTTCCTCTTCCTCTTCCTCTTCCTCTTCTTCCTCTTCCTCTTCCTCTTCCTCTTTTTTGTTTTGCCATAGGGTGCCTGTGCTTCTCAGGGACAGAGAGAGAGAAAGAGAACCCCTCAGGGGGATGACCACACCACAATCCCTTCCCCTCCATTCTCTTCTTGGGGTTTTGGGCACACATACACACACACCTGGCGTATTTTTCAAGCCACTAGGTCCTGGACTTGAACTACACAGTCGGCCACGTGGATTCCAGCCACCTTAACCACCGTGACACCCACATTTATTTTTCTTTAGATTTACCAGGTTACCTGTAGGTCATATAACAAAGCAGCTACGTTTCTCAGAAATTACCTGCCCTTCCCCGTTTCTTAGTATCAGGACCGGCCTGTTAACTATGCATCCCTTGTTAACTGGACTAACACAGTTTACCAGTCTCTGCTGGCCATGGCTGATAGAGTATAGAATATCTTTTAAAAGATAAATTTTGTTTCTTTTTAAAAAACTGAGATATAGGGACCAGCAGTTGGTGTAATGGCTATGTCGCTGGACTCCCATGTAGTTGACCATGGTTCGAGTCCCGGACCTGGTGACTTAAACTCATGCCGGGCGCTTGTGCGTGTGTGCCCAAGATCCCGGGAGAAGAATGGAGGAGAAGGGATTGCTGCATGGCCATCCCCCCTGGGGGGTGATTTCTCACTCCCTGTGTCTCTTTCTCTCTCTGTCTTTCTGGCGAGTGCACGCGCCCTATAGCAAAAACCTCTCCAAAAAAAAAAAAAAAATTTGAGATATAATCTGCTTCATATTCATCATCATTTAATAGTGTGTAGTTCATTGTTTTTTAGTGTGTGTTCACTATGTGGTGTGATCACCACCACCATCTACTTCCAGAGATTTTTTTGTAAGTGTATTTATTTATTTGGAGACAGAGAGAGAGAGAGAAAGAGTCAGAGAGACATCCCTACCGGGTCCTCATGCCGTCATCCACTCCCAGCTTCATCCAGCCTGGATCACAGGGTGTGGTGGGGTGTGGACAGATGCCTTGGGCTGCGGACCCGGGACGTCCCCTGTGGGTCCAGGGCAATTGCAGCAGCGTCTAGCCCTCCTAGCTCAGTCTCTAATAATGGGGTCTGTTGAAGAGTCAGTCCTGCAGGCGAGCAGCAGGAGGGGCTAAGAGGGAGGGGGCTTCCTGAGGTGCACTGTCAGCCAGGAGACACTCAGGCTGTGTCCAGGGTGGTGTGGGTGTGGGTGGTTGGTGTCTCACAAGGACCCCCAGTTACACCAGGAAAACAGTGCCCATGTGGTGCTGCGTGGTGGTCTTGGCACTTTCGCTTGGGGGTTTTTTGTTGCCGTGTGAAGGCTGTGCACGGCCGGAGAACTGCCTCAGTCCGTACCACCAGGATCTGCAGGACGGGCATGACGAGTATATGTCAGGAACAAACCATATACAGTTCTTTAAAAGTTTTTATTTGTATTTTAATTTTTGCTATAGGGCTCATATGTGTACTCGAGTGAGACAGAGGAAAGTGAGAAAGCACCTGCCGCCCCCCCGCCCAGGTTGCTTTCCCTTCCCATCACACCACGATCCCCTGCCCATCCGTTCTCCTCTCTGAACTTCGTGCACACACGCACACTCACCCCTGCGTTCCCAAGCTGCCGGGTCTGAGACTCGAACTGCATAGTCGACTGTGTGGGATCTAACCACCTTAACCACCATGCCACCTGCTGGCCCTAGACTCCAAATTTTTTTTCTACCAAATAAGTTCTTAACATTTTTTTTTTTCCTTTTATGATGTTAGAGGCCACATCATCCCATGCATGTGCCTAAGAAAGAGGAGAGAGAGAGAGAGAGCCTCCCTCCCCAGCAAGGCCTGGTTACTCTGCCGTCTGCTTGTTCCTCCCGTTCACCTTCCCTTCAGGAACCCTGGCATGGAAGCTGCTGGGATCAGAGCTCCAACTCTGGTTGGCCATGTGGTTCTGGCTTCCTCCCAACCACGGTACTTCGGGGCCAGCGTGGAGTTAGAACTTTGATTCCCTTTTCCACGAACTTTTGAAGTCCTCCCGTGTGTAGATATGCTAAAAATATCCTTTTCAGGAGTCGAAGGATATGAAGCTAACACTTGCTAAGATGGATTTCTGCGTGCTCCAATTTTAGCATGAAAGATGTGAAACTCTATTTGGCAAACTATTATCCAAATAAAGTTATAGCAGAAAAAATGAATTTCTTAGGTTCACTTCATGAACTGATCTTATTCAGCTGTTGATTACATTTCCTGCGTGCAGAGCATGTTTTGCACTTGGGAACTGACTCTCACTGAGAGAGAATGAATGGCCAAATTAAATGAATGTCCTTTTGAGCCGTTTTCAAGTGCATGCGTTGCTGATTGGTTTTGTTTGCCTATTCAGTGGAGAGAATAATTCTTTGTGGCTGATTTCATTTTAAGAGGGCGATGTTGAGTGATTTTTCATAATTTAAAATATAAGTAATTATGCTCCCTTGTCTGTATGTGATAGGAACTTAGAATTGAAATTTTGACTCTTCTCTCTCTGACTGCATATTGCTGCTCAGAGTGTTTTAGGCAGGTGTGGTGTGCTGAATTCTATGTAAATCAAATATATACTTTTTAAAAAAATATTTTTAGGGAACCAGCAGCTAGCGTAATGGCTATGTCGCTGGACTCCCACGTAGTCGACCGCGGTTTGCGTCCCGGACCCGGTGGCTTAAAACTCACGCCGGGCGCGTGTGCGTGCGTGCTCAAGATCCCGAGAGGAGAATGGAGGAGAAGGGATTGCGGCGTGACCATCCCCCCGGGGGGTGATTTCTCGCTTTCTGTCTCTATGTCTCTGTCTGTCTGTCTGGCGAGCGCACGCGCCCTATAGCGAAAAACCTCTCAAAAAAATATATTTTTAAAAGTGACTATTGTGTCTTTGTGAAGCAATGGGGAAATCGTGATTAAATTAAAAAAGGATTATATTTTTCTTTGTTCCTACTCTTAAGGCAGTGTGAGAGAGAAAACCTTCAAGTGATAGTTGACTTGTGGCTGTAGTATGGATATACTTTTTAAAAAATGAGTTATTTGAGGGAACAGTAGATGGCATAGTGCTTACGTCTCTGGACTCTCTCATGTGGCCGACCGCGGTCAGAGTCCCAGACCTGGTGGCTTGAAACTCACGCCAGGCACCTGTGCATGCATGCCCAAAATCTCGAGAGGAGAATAGAGCAGGGATTGCAGCATGGACTTCCCCCGGGGAGTGATTTCTCACTTTCTGTCTCCCTGTCTCTCTGGTGAGCTCACATGCCCTATAGCAAAAATCTCTCTTTAAAAAAAAAATCCGTTATTCGGAATTTAGTTAAATAGGAAGACATATTTGTTTCCTATTGCTAGTTCACATTGCCCCATTGTTTTTGAGATGTTCTGTGTTTTTTAGGTTACATTAGATGGTTTAAATGTTTTCCTGTTATTCGAACCTTTTATTTTCAGTACGAATTTGTATTTTATAAAATCAGCAGATGTACTAATAGTTAACTTAAGTGGGAGCCTGCAGGTGCCACTGTGGTTAAAGGTTCAAGTCCCAGACCTGGTGGTTTACTTTTTCACTTTCTCTCTTTCTCTTGCTCTCATTCTTACTCTGTCCCTCTCTGGTCAAATAAATAAATAAGTAAATCAAATGAAATAATTCTTAAAAAACAAACAATAGTTACCTAAAGTGACATCCAAGGAGATTGTACTGAGAAAGGCTAGCGGCTTTGCTTCCGCCTCCACAGAACAAGCAGGTGTGTGTGTAGGTTATATTTGAGTGAATATGTTAGGGGCGTGAGAACATAAATTGGGGCTGGCTTCATGGCCTGGCGGCTAAGGTCGCCAGGGCCCCACGACCGACCGCACCGCTCAAGATCTGGTGCCCGGGGCTTGAAAACACCGCGCAGGTACGTGCACACACAGTCTCAGCATGGGGAGAAATGGAGTGGGGTGGTGTGACCACGCCTCTTGGAGGTGCTCCCTCCCTTTCCCTGTCTGTCTCACTTTCTGTTGAGCCTGCATACCTTCTGGCAAATTAAAAAAAGAAACAAAGACAAATCTTCATGGCTGTTATTTGTTAAAATGATTCTTAATGTTTTCGTATGGACGTGCAGCTGGCGTTGTAGTAAGCTCTTCTGTCCATCACCGTCCTCACTCCTGCCGATCTCAGAAGGTAGGGACTGTGGGGGACCAGCAGTTAGCGTAATGGCTATGTCGCTGGACTCCCACGTAGTTGACCGCGGTTCGAGTCCCGGACCCGGTGGCTTAAACTCACGCCGGGCGCGTGTGCGTGCGTGCCCAAGATCCCAGAAGGAGAATGGAGGAGAAGGGGTTGCGGCGTGGCCATCCCACCTGGGGGGTGATTTCTCGCTTTCTTTCTCTCTGTCTCTCTCTGTCTGTCTGGCGAGCGCATGCGCCCTATAGCAAAAACCTCTCAAAAAAAAAAAAAAAAGAAGGTAGGGACTGTGGTGAAACTGAGGCTCAGAAGGGTTAAGTGGCTTAGCAACGTTACGCAGTTAGTAAGGGGGCCAGAGTTTGAAACCAGCCCTTCTGACGGTAGCTTTTGAGGTCTTAACCAGTCTGATGGGAAGAGGATGGACGGGGACCGTCTGTCACATTAAATCTTCACTGTGGGTGATCAGTCCCTTACGACAGTAACGGAGCATTGAGCGTAGGACAGGCCAGCAAATGTCACCGTCATAATTTGCTTCAAGAAGTCATATCCAGAATGGTGTGCCCGGATGTTTTCCAGCCTTTCTACTAAGTTAGGAATTTCCAAGGAGGATGGTGTGGCTCATAGGTGAATTTCTTACAGCAAAATAGCCAAGGTTCAAAATCCTATTGAGATTATGAAGAAGTTTCTATGTTAGGCAAAAAAAAAAAAAAAAAGAAAAAAAACTTAAGAAATCAGCAAGAACGACATTACGACCCACATCCATAAATGGCACAGAAATATAGACAGTACAGATATGTTCAAGGAGAATAGAGAAATAGGTCTTGTAAGTAATCGAATAAATGCAAATTTATACTTTTGGGTTGTCAGAAATGTCACCATGCATTTTTGCATAGAAAAAATACTTTTTCATGACTTTTCCGACAACCCAGTGTGATGTGGTAAGCATTTTGCCTAGTAAATCTGCGAAGAATTATAAAATGTTAACACTCAGAGCTGATGGCATTAAAAAAATTATTTAGATAATTTTACTTATTTTTATTAATCTTATTTTTGCTATAGGGCACTTGTGCTCATGAGAAAGAGAGAGAGAGAGAGAAAGCAAGCCACCAGGTCCAGGATTTGAACTGCAGTCGGCCTGTGTGGGAGTCCAGCACCTTAACCACCACGCCACTTGCCGTCCCAGAGCTGATGGCATTTAAAAGTCATATTCAGTGAGGACCAGCCAGTGGTGTGGTGGTTGAAACTGACTGGATCCCCACATGGCTGCCTGGACAGTTCAAGCCCTGGACCTGGTGACTTGAAAAAACACACTGGGCACATGTGTGTGCATACTCAGACTCTCAGGAGGAGAAGGATTGTGGCATGGCTATTCCCCTGGGGATGCTTTCTCACTTTCCTTCTCTCCCCCTGTCTCTGTCTCTTTCTGGGGAGTGCATGTGCCTTATAACAAATTAAAATAATAATCAGTAAATAAATGTCATTCTTAGCTACCACACGTTTAGTAAGAACAAAATGTACATATTTCTTTTTCTATTGTATTGGGAAGCGTATTTTATTAATATGCTTACGAATTATGTTTATTAATGGTTATATCTTATTACTTTGCATATTAATTTTATTAATAAGCATATTTATATAATTAATCTGCATACAAGAGAGACTTTTTTTTTTTAAATTATTTTATTTAACTTTATTTATTCATTCATTCATTTATTTCAATTTGACCAGAGAGGGATAGAGAGAGAGAGAGAGCAGGCTACCAGGTCCGGGACTCGAACCGTAGTCAGCCATGTGGGAGTCCAGCACCCTTAACCACCAAGCCACCTGCCAGCCCCAAGAGAGACTTTTTGTTTTACTTTTTTTATTAACTACCAAAGAAAATCATTAATAGCTGTTGAGCAGAAATGTTGATTTAATATTTTCCTTAAAATTATTCACCATGGGAACCAGCAGTTAGCGTAATGGCTATGTCGCTGGACTCCCACGTAGTCGACCGGGGTTCGCGTCTCGGACCCGGTGGCTTACAACTCACGCCGGGCGCGTGTGCGTGCGTGCCCAAGATCCTGAGAGGAGAATGGAGGAGAAGGGATTGCGGCGTGACCATCCCCCCTGGGGGGTGATTTCTCGCTTTCTGTCTCTATGTCTCTCTCTCTGTCTGGCGAGCGCACGCGCCCTATAGCAAGAAAAAAAAAAAACCTCTCCAAAAAAAAAAAAATTATTCACCATGAGCTAAATGTTCGATTGCCAATCCATTGCCAACTTAAATTGCATAATAACCTGTCAGTAACCCGATTGGCTATGTATACAGGTAGGAACATGTGTGTTTTATGTGCGAACATTCTGCAGTTTTTCCCTTGGTTCATTAAACTTGTGAAAATAATGTAATTCCTCTATTTCTTCACTGTTAGAGATTCCCTGATAAGTTGGAAAGTAGTCTCAATTCAGAAAACTAAAGAATGGTGGCATTTTTAAATTAAAGGCTTAATTTCATTGTTTTAAAATGTGGTTTATACCTGTGACTGGGCAAGTAACTTCAGCAATGAAATTGTTTTACAGGTACTCACAGTTTTATGCGGAAGATAGCTTTTGCCATTATAACATGTTTAACCATCATTTCTTTGATGGAAAGGTAAGAATGATGACCACGGTCACTTCTCTTGATGTGGAATGACACATTTAAGAATAACCGCCTTTATCGTTTTTCTAAATTCCTTCAAGATCACAGTCTGCTTGGTCTCCCATTTATTGATACGTTTATTCATTCGTTGAGTGTCCACTGAGCAGCTACAAGTGCTTTCGCTACTCTTCCTCATGGCTTGTCACTGCTTTTTGGATGAAGAGCCACCTTCTTACCGGGATCCGCCAGCTCTGCATTGACCCGGGTCGCTCTCCAGCCTCTCCTCTCCCTGGGTCCCCCTTTGCCACCAGTGCTCAGGCCCACAACATTCCAGCCCTACAGGTGCCTTTCCACCCAGGCCTGGCCTCTGCTGCTCCACCCTCCTCCTCTCCCTTGGACTGGATAACTTCTACTCGTCCTCAGAGCGCTCCAGTCACCTCCCCGCGCCTCCCCAGTCCCCCTGCAAGGTCTCATGCCGGTGGAGATTTGCCATCTGTCATGAAACACACGTGTGGGGGAGCGTATGGGCGATCTGAGCCATCCTCACCTTGCTGTGAACCTAAAGGGGGTATAAAGAAATTCAGGTGCTTAAAAAAGAAAACGAGCGTGGAGGATTAAAAAGCTGCGTCCTTCACTGTGGTGGTAGTAACGTCCCTGAGAATAAACAGCATTGCCGAGCTGGTACCCCACTCCCGGCTGAGCTCTTAGGCCTGTTACGAGATAGAGTCCGTAACCAACCAGTAATCACGCCCAGCAGGAGGGTGGGCAGAATGTTCTGCGCTTGTCAAGAAGACAACTTGATGGGTCAGGCAGTGGCTTGGTGGTGCACAGTTTGAGCCCTGGACCTGGAGGCTTAGAAAACATGCTGGGAAGATGGGCACGCATGCCCAGAAACCCAAGAGAAGAATGGAGGACAAGGGATTGTGGCATTTTTATAGCTGTTGAGCCATGTTAACAGATTCCTTTCTAAAAGCGAATAGCAGCACCCACCCCTGCTATTATTCGCATCTTCCCTTGCTGTCTCTGTCTCTGGCAAGTGCACGCACCCTATAACAAAAATTTAAAAAAAAAAGATAACTTGAAGCAAACCTATAAATACATGTATATTTATCAATTTCTTCAAATTTGTAAATCATGCTTATCTGTATAATACGCTTTAAGATATTAGCTAATGACAATGAAAATGAAGCAAGTCTAAAATAGTACGCATTCGAGAAATGAGAACAAATAGTTGTTGGCTGGGATTGAAAATGACTCTCCGGCTTAGTAACTATAGCACTCCTTTCGTTTGAATCAGTTTAGCACTGGGATATACATTTTTCAGCTGCGATACCTGTTACACCCAAGTACTGAAATAAATAGCAGTTAGAATTACATGTGTTCCGTGTTCCCCAAAGGGTTTACGTGACTGATAATCGTCAGGGTCCGAGAACCGATCGAATGAGCGTAAAGAAGGAAAGAGTTGAAGGAAAGTCAAGTGACTGTCAGGGCTGGCAGCCTCGGCAAGTGTGTGTATCCCTAGGACCCTCCCCAATCCACGAAGGGCCGTTACACCGTCATTTCTTACCAGGGGAAAATTGTTGAATATTTTAAAAATTAGGTTAAGAGTTTAGGCAACGTTCACGTCTGTGTGTGTGTGTGTGTGTGTGTGTGTGTGTGTGTGTGGTGGTGGTGGTTGTGTCTCACCATTCTGCAGCCATCCTGTCTCTGTCTCCTTAGTGGCTGGGACCACTGGCTTAGGCCATGTCACTGAGCTCTTTAGGGTGGGCTGGGAATTGAACCAGGGCTTCCTGTGTGGCCAGCGTGTGCTCCTGTTCCTGGGCCTTTTACTTTGAAGTTTTAGGGATCTGAAAGTTTTCAGTCTCGTCATCTCAGCTTTACGTTCTCGGTCAGGTGAGCAGGTTAAGCAGGTGGCAAGCAGGATTGAAAAGTGACCGTGCTTCTGGACACATCTCTGCTGTAGGAGTGCTCAGGAAGTTAGTAAAGACTTGTCGGGGAAAAGGATTGGGGTGTTAACAGTTTTTTTCTCTCATCAGTTGTGTCTTCTAAGTTGATTTAGTCATACAACAATATGTTTTATTGTAAAGTACATTGAGGCACATTAATGTTTAAAATACGATTAGCCTTTAAAATCTTGTGCCATTTTATATACTGTAAGCTTTGATTTATTTTTTTTAAGAAAAATTTTTGCTATAGGGTGCATGTGCTCAACAAGGAGACAGAGACAGACAGTGAGAAATCACTCCCCCGCCCAGGTGCGATCCCTTCCCCTCCATTTTCCTCTGAAGATTTTGGGCACGCATGCACATGCACTTGGCATGAGTTTTAAGCCACTGGGTCCAAGACTTGAACCATGGTCACCTACATGGAAGTCCAGTGACATAACCGTTATGCCATCGGCTGGTCCCAGTTTTGATTTATTTTTATAGATGAGCACTTGAAAACCGCTACCAAGTCGGTAGACTAGATACCGTTATAGGTGTGTCTCTCATTAGCTTCAGCTAAAGCAAAAAAGGTAAATATACTAGTTAACATTAACGTTATCATGACTAAAAACACTTAGTTCAGGCTGTTGTAAAAGGATATCAATAGCATGTTTTCATGAGCATGTTTTCACAACTAGATAAACTTTGTTATTTGTGGGTTTTCATTTATTTGTCTTTCATTTATCACGCCCCAACTCAGAGATGTGTGTGTGTATGTTATAAAGCGGTCGTTACCCTCTGCTCTAAACTGAGCTCATGGCTGTGGACAAACAAGACCAGAAAACGCTGCCTCCTCCCCCTCGTGTCCCTGCTTGTTTGTTGAATTGCATTGAATATTTTAGATGTTTCTGTGGGTAATGAGTTTCTCTCTTTTAGGTTACTAAATTCAGTTTTTTAATTTAACCATTTGAAATGTGTGGTCTTCTGATAGCGATGGTGTTTGCTTTTGCAATTATAAAAGCCTGCTTATCAAGGAGCCCAAAGATAAAATCTTGCAGGGTGGGCTAAGAGAGGCTTCGGGATGTCACCGAGGGACTCGGCGGTGGCGGGGTGACTTGGTAAAGTTGCCAGTCCAAAGAGTGAAACTGAGGCTAATGCATTCTCCTCCAAATAAGATGAAGGGCCTCTCTGCGGTCCTAATTTAGAAATGCACTTGTTCCAGGCTGCCCTTGAAGTATGCAGAGCGTTTCTGCAGGAAGATAAAGGCGAAGGAGTCATTATGGTGACAGATCCTCCTTTCGGTGGCTTGGTCGAACCTCTGGCTGTTACATTCAAGAAGTTAATTGCTATGTGGAAGGAAGGTCAAAGCCAAGGTGTGTAATTTATTACTTACTGCAAAACAAACATGTATCTATGTATCTGCTTCCTGTCACATCCTGGCCCAGCTCAGTAAACCACCACCGACGGAGTGCACACGTTTTGGGTTCTTCTCTGTTCAATCGAGTTTATTTGACGGTGTGACAAACTTCATTACCACAATATGCTTTGTGTTATTCTTTAATTTTGTGTTTTTTAAATGGCTTTTAGGTGAAACCATTGTTTTTGGTGGGACTGTGGGAGATGATAGGGAAGAGGAGTGAAGCGTTCATTCAGTAAATACTTACCGAGTGGCCAGCAGGTGCCCACCCGGCAGGTGCCTGTGCACCGGGAACGGCGTGGTGACTGAAGCAGACACTCGGCTCTGCCCTGTGGACCTTCCAGTCCCTGCCCGTCATGCCTCGCCCAGAGTTCTAAGGAGCACCCAACTTCAGGCCCAGAGCTCAAAACTTTGCCAAGACTTGAGTCTGGTGGTTAGACCACAAAGGCAGAGACAGTGGTCAGTGACAGATCCACAGCCTCAAAGGCTACGGGTCATCATTCAGGGAAAAGTGGCCAAGGACCTCATAGTGTTTCATTTACCGAGTCATCGGAAAAGTCATGATGTGTTCTTCTGCCCTTCTGTGCAAAAACGCGTCGTGATTTTCCGATGACCCAGTAATTACGGAACGAGTACAGTCAGTTTTTAGACGCAGCGTGTAGTTCGCAGGGTAAATCGGGAGCGTGTCAGGAACCGTGTGATCGGGTTTCTCTACTCGTTTTGCTCCGTAAGTAGAGTACTCTGGGGACGGGCGCACATGTAAACTGACGCCTGGCTCACACGGGGAAGTATTTAACATGCGTCGTCAGTCCACTGGTCAGGGTGGGTTAAATGAGCATCCGTGGTGACGCAGTGAAGAGCCTGGGCCCGAGCTCCTGCTCTGTCTCTTACTCACGGTGTGGACTTCACAGCTGCGGCCTCGGTTCCTCGTGGGTCTGATGGAGTCCTGACCTCTCTGACTCTGGGCTGCTGGAAGGAGGCACTGCTCTGGAGGATAGCTGTGGTCTCTGTCCCTCGTAAAAACTAATTTTGATTCTTCTTTTTTTTAAAAAAAAATAATAATTTGTTTATTTATTAATTCCATTTGTTTTTATTTTGTTAAAGAATCATTTTGTTTATTTATTTATATTTGACCAGAGAGAGAGAGAGAGAGAGAGAAAGTGAGAAAGCAAGCCGCCAGGTCTGGAACTTGAACCATGGTCGGCCATGTGGGAGTCCAGCGCCCTGAACCACCATGCCACCTGCCGGCCCCCCATTTGTTATTATTATTACTTTTTTATTTTTTGGAGAGATTTTTTCCTATAGAGTGTGTGCACTTGCCAGAAAAACAGAGAGACAGAGAGACAGAAAGCGAGAAATCACCCCCCCCCCCAGGGGGGATGGCCATGCTGCAATCCCTTTTCCTCCATTCTCCTCTTGGGATCTTGGGCACACACACATACACCCGGCGTGAGTTTAAGCCACTGGGTCCGGGACTCGAACCGCGGTCGACTACATGGGAGTGCAGCGACATAGCCATTATGCCAACTGCTGGTCCCAAGAATATTTTTCTTAACCTTGGGGAAAAGCGAGGTTGTCAGTGAGACCCTGGAAACAGTCTTTCTTGGGGAGTGGGACTCGAGTGTACTAAGCACTTGCTTTTTCTCCCAGTACCAGGAGTTTTCAGTTATAGCTGTTTGTTTCATTTTTATGTAACATCTCATTTTTATCTAATTTCTTGTTTCTCTCTTCTTTTTTATAACCCACTAGATGACAGTCACAAAGAACTACCTATTTTCTGGATATTCCCCTATTTTTTTGAACCCCGAATTTGCCAGTTTTTTCCAAGCTTCTGCATGCTGGATTACCAGGTATTGTAAATACTCTTTTCTCCGGTGTGCTTGTGGAATGGATATTCTGCTTAAATAAGTATTCTGGGAAGGTTGCCCCATGACCTCAGTAAGGTAGAATACCCTGAGCTGTATTAAACACTGGATCATGCCATACGTGGTTGAGTCCCGTGGTTCCTGAATGCCTCGATTCCTGGGGTTCTTGTTGAAAACAGAGATTACTGGGCCGGCCCCGTGGCTTGGTGGTTAAGGAGGCGAGATCCCCCATGACTGACAGCGTGGCTCAAGTCCCAGACTGCGGCTTGAGAAACACACTGGGGGAGTGGGCGTGCCACAAATCCTTAAGGGAGGGGTTGTGGCATGACAGTTCCTCCTGGGGTGCTTTCTCCCCCCTCTGTCTGTCTGTCTGTCTGTCCCTGTCTCTCTGCTGCCCTTTGGCCCAAAAAAAAAAAAAAATATATATATATATATATATAGAAATGAATGGATAGGTTCTCAAGTCCCAAAATAAACCTGCCAATCAAAATCAAAGGGTAACCCTCCGGGGACAAAATCTTTTTTAAATTTTCCTTTTAAAAGTTTATTACTTCCATGAGAGAGACAGAGACGGCATCTCCACCAGGGTCTCCATGCCACAGCCCTCCCCCAGCCCCACCCCGTCCTCCCGCACAGGAGGCCATGGGCAGTGGCCTGGAGCCATCCGTGTGAGTCCCACGGGGGTGGCAGCATGTCCTATTTTATTGCTGAGCCACCGTCCAGCCGCTCGAGGACGGATACGTCACCACACTCCCAGGTGAGCAGAAGTGGGGCTTGGTCTAGACCCGCCCACCCACGTGAGCTTAGAGCAGCCCCAGAACATTCCGCAGCCCCCAGGATCATCCTTATGGACATTGTTGTTTCCCGTTCAGAGATCACAGAAAGTGAATCCCTTTCTCTGGTTGGTGGAATGCCAGGTACACTGGTGCTGTGTCACCCAGAGGCCGCCACGAATCTGAACACGGTGTTCACAGCTGTGCAGTGTCTGAGCAGGCGCGTGGCTCTGCGTGGGAGTGGCTGGGGTAGGCCTTCCCGGAGTGTGTGGACCTCGTCCTTCTCAAGTGCCCGTGCTCTTTCCCCACGCGGGGAGGAGGCTGGAGGCCGTAGCTCTACTTTGTCCCTTCGGTTTGTCCTGAGTGTCCCCTTCCCCGTAGACGCTTCTTTGGGTTCTGAAGTTGCCCTCGTCACCCTCTCCGCATAGTCACCAAGAGGGTATTGCTGCTGCTTTCTGTTAGGACCTTTTTCTATTTTTGAGTTTCTGCAGCCTCTGATAAAGTCTTTCTAGCCCTGGGAGCTCACCATGGCTGTGAGCTAGCACTTGATCCTAATCTTGAAGCATGTGCCACTATGAAGTTATTTTACTATTCCAGAAGAAACAAATGTTACCCCAAATGAGGGGACAAATCCCACTTGTGATTCCACCCGAAAACTTTTGACATCATCTCTTTTAAAAGCACTGTCTACGCGTTTGTAATGACCGAAGTCCGTATTGGATTCTTCCTGCACCGTGTGTCTGTAAGCGGGCGTTGTTAAAGGCAGCTACCTAATCTCTACGCTTCTGACAACTCCCAGGATTCCAGATAGGCTGTGTTACCATTCCAGCCTTTGGCCTGTAGGTGGCGTGTACCTTTGGAGTACTATAAACATCTCTATGTATATAAATTTTTCCATATTTTACATAACTTTCTTAAAGTATATGTCCGAAGTTGAGATGACTTTATTAAGTTTAGTGGACATTTCTGTAGCTGTTGAGCCAGGTTGACAGGTTCCTTTCTAAAAATGAATCACACACACCATTTTAACCTTGACTTCTTAAGCTCCGCTTCAGGCAAAATCTACCTTGTAAGTCTTCTTGAGAGTGGTTCCCAGCCTTTTCTGGGCATTCAGTTTTCTGTTCCTTGTCTGAGGGGAGCTTCCAGCATTGACCTTTGCAGTCCACAGAGAGCTGGCATAGCCGAAAGGTTTTCCTGTGGAAACTGGTTTGGTTTCCAGGAGCACCTGCTGTCTTCGGGTCGAAGAGTGCAACGCCTGGCATGTGGTCGAAGCCCTGTCTATGTTGAGTGAATAACTGGGTAAAAAAGCATGAACTGGGGCTGGCAGGTGGCGTGGTGGTTAAGAGCACTGCACTACCACATGGCTGAGTGTGGTTCAAATCCCAGACCTGGCAGCTTGCTTTCTCACTGTCCCTCTCTCTCTCTTTCTCTCTCACTCTGTCCCTCTCTGATCAAATGAAAATAAAGAAATAAAGTTCAATAAAATAATTCTTTTTTTTTTTTTTTTTGGAGAGGTTTTTGCTATAGGGCGCGTGCGCTCGCCAGACAGACAGAGAAAGACAGAGAGATAGAAAGCGAGAAATCACCCCCCAGGGGGGATGGCCATGCCGCAATCCCTTCTCCTCCATTCTCCTCTCGGGATCTTGGGCACGCACGCACACGCGCCCGGCGTGAGTTTAAGCCACCGGGTCTGGGACTCGAACCACAGTTGACTACGTGGGAGTCCAGCGACATAGCAATTGCGCTAACTGCCGGTCCCAATAAAATAATTCTTTAAAAAAAATAAAGCATGAACTTCAGAGTTGGAAAGGATCGGGTTTTAATCCTGGTTCTGCCTCTTAATCTCTCTCCAGCCCATTTTGCCTGTCGAATGAGAGTGGTAGTAATAGGGTGCCTTGGCAGGTTTTAAGTATGTGATGAGAGAATGCACCAGAAGGGTTAGCCTGTTCTTATACCCAGGAAGTAAAGGTTGCTGCTCACGGCATTGTCGTCACCCTCATGGTCATTGTCATCATTCGGATTATCCTAAGGTGACGGTAGAACTCTTCCTCAGTTTTTTTTTTTTTTTTTTGTATAATATCTGAGATATTAAGGTTGCATAACACAGAGTCCCCAGAAAACTGTCAGATCCACATTAAGAGATGAATTGTCACAATGGGTAAGAGTGGAATCGTGAGGGGGCCGAAGAAGGCAGATCCAGGGTACCATGGATGGGAGAGGGGATGTGGAGTTAGTCACCAACTAACTCTCTCTCTCTCTCTCTTTTTTTTCTTTAAGAGGTTTTTGCCATAGAGCATGTGTGCTTGCTGGAAAAAGAGAGACAGAGACAGTAAGAGAGAAAGTGAGAAATCATCCCCCAGGGAGGATGGCCATGCCACAATCTTGGGCACAAATACACACACATCTAGATGTTTTTCAAGCCACCAGGTCCGGTACTCGATCTGCAGTCGGCTATGTGGGAGTCCAGCAACATGACTGCTACACCATCTGACGGCCCCGTCACTAACTCCTGCACGTTTAGGCAGCCTTCATTCCTAGGAAAGAATTTCTGGAACTATTGGAGTTCGGGTTTTGCAAGGTAGTCACTAAGTCCAAGCTCATGGAAAATAATTTCACAATTCCGTGTCATGGTGGAAAAAGGTTCTGATTAGGTCGTGTGAAAGCCAGCTTTAAAAGAAAAATGAGAGCCAAACCCACAGACACAGCACATCTTAGTTTTCCACGCCTCCTACCACTGGGAGGGCGGAACTGCCTTTACTGCTCGTGCTGGGAGCTGAGTCCCGTCTCTGCTGGTGTGTTTATAAACCGTATCTATCGGACCTTTCCTTGGGGGGCTTTCTGACTTCTTTTTTAGTTTTTGAACATTCCTCTGGGCCTGTTATTATTCTTCCTCCTTTCTGAGCCTTTCGCTTTCTTTCGTTACTTTAACTTCATTCCGTGGTATGTTTTCTTTTTCTTTCCTGTTAGCCACCTTCATCAAATGAAAGATCGGAGTTCTCTCCTCCTTCACGGATCCTGTTCCCAAAGACCTTGAGTGAGCTTTTTTCCTGACATTGCCTAAGCTGAGTGTAAGCCCTCAAACCACAATGCAGGGAGCAAAACAAATCACTAAATCTCTTTTTTAAAAGTGCTATTGAAGGAGAAGGCAGAAATGTTGCAAGCCTTCGTGAAATATAAATTATGAACGCTCTTCAGTGTTAAAGGACTTGACAGTAAAATAGTCATCAAAGTCCTAGAAAAGCAAGACTTTTATTAAGGACAGGTTGGGAAGGAAGATTGGGATAATGCAAATAAATTCTGATTTAGAGTCAGAAGACCGAATCCTAGCACTGCCTTTTAGAGGCTCTTTAATCTTGGGGGAAGTCACTTTATCTACCGGGTCTGCTTTCTTACCTATAAAATGAAATGCTTCAGCCAGGAAAGGAATAGTAGGTGCGTTTCACTTCAGGGCTAAGCCGGCTAAACTGGTAGTGACTTTGGGGATAGTTTGTTGAGAATACCAGGTTGAGTGGCAAAAAGTAACTGATTCGTGATTGTAAAAGTAGAAGTGATTGATTATTGAAGTCTGCCACAGCGGGCAGGGCCAGAGGTGGGGTTCATGTCCCGGATTGCCCGTATCTGAGTCCGAGGAGCTCTTATCCCCGCCATCTTGAACATCCTGTTCTCTCATTTCTACTTCATATGGGACACTTGTCCAGAGTGTTTACTTTTTTAAAGAATTATTCTTAATTTTAGTCATTGTCATTATTTTATTCATTTATTGATTCATACATGCTTTCTGAAGTTGACCAGAGAGAGAGAGAGAGAGAGAGAGAGAGAGAGAGAGAAGGAAAGCGAGAGAGTAAGCTGCAGGTCTGGAACTCGAACCACGGTCAGCCATGTGGGAGTCCAGCGCCTTAACCACCACCCACCTGTTGGCACCCAGAGTGTTTAAAGTAGAGCCCTTTGCTATTGTTAAAGCTATCCTTGGGAACCAGCAGTTAGCGTAATGGCTATGTCGCTGGACTCCCACGTAGTCGACCGCGGTTCGTGTCCCGGACCCGGTGGCTTAAAACTCACGCCGGGCGTGTGTGCGTGCGTGCCCAAGATCCCGAGAGGAGAATGGAGGAGAAGGGATTGCGGCGTGACCATCCCCCCTGGGGGGTGATTTCTCGCTTTCTGTCTCTATGTCTCTCTCTGTCTGTCTCGCGAGCGCACGCGCCCTATAGCGAAAACCTCTCAAAAAAAAAAAAAAAGCTATCCTTTAAAAAAAAAATCAATTTATATTGGGAACCAGCAGTTAGCGTACTGGCTATGTCGCTGGACTCCCACGTAGTCGACCGCGGTTCGCGTCTCGGACCCGGTGGCTTACAACTCACGCCGGGCGCGTGTGCGTGCGTGCCCAAGATCCCGAGAGGAGAATGGAGGAGAAGGGATTGCGGCGTGACCATCCCCCCTGGGGGGTGATTTCTCGCTTTCTGTCTCTATGTCTCTCTCTGTCTGTCTGGCGAGCGCACGCGCCCTATAGCGAAAAACCTCTCCAAAAAAAAAAAAAAAAAAAATCAATTTATAGAGGAATTGACAGGAATTTCTGGGAAATTACTACAAATTACAAGATGGCAACTGAAATTCTCAAAATTGAGTCTATACTAAACATAAAACATTGAGTGGGTGAAGAGGGTAAGACATCTATAGGGATTTTAAATAAGAAGTGGCATGGGATATGGGGACTCTGACCTAAAAGCCCTATTGCTCTGGGCTCTGGTAGAAGTCTGGAGCTGGCAGGGCATGGTGGTTAATAACAGGCACTGTATTCCCGCATGGCTGACCACAGTTCAAGTCCCAGATCTGGCAGCTTGCCTTCTTGTTTTCCCTTTCTCTCTCTCTGCTTAAATAAATAATAATAATAACACATAGAATTGGACCAGCAGTTGGCATAATGGCTATGTTGCTGAACTCCCATATAGTTGACCGTGGTTTGCGTCCCGGACCCAGTGGCTTAAACTCACGCCGGGTGCGTGGGTGTGCGCGTGCCCAAGATCCCGAGAGGAGAATGGGGGAGAAGGGATTGCGGTGTGGCCATCCCCCCTGGGGAGTGATTTCTCGCTCTCTGTCTCTCTCTGTCTTTCTAGCGAGCACACATGCCCTATAGCAAAAACCTCTCCAAAAAAAAAAAAAAAAAAGTAGAATTAAATAAGTAAATCATAAAAATAATCTTAAAAATAAAGAAGTTTGACTGATGGGTGGACTTGGGCCTCTGTTGTACACTGAACTTAAATACCACGCCGCTGTAAGGAGTTATGGCGATCCAAGGACTGTCTTCTCCCATCTTCGTGTGCTGATGCAATTCCTGGATCATAGTAGGGGCCAGAAACACGTTGGTGGATTGGAATGCTTTGGCTTCCACAGCACTGTTGATCGTTCCAGTGTCATGTTACGGAAGACGTTTGCGGACAGATACAATGAAAAGGCAGGGCAGAGGTTCCGTGCTCTCCCTCATTTCTATACAGTTCTTCATCACATTAATCAGCTCCATGGGAGCGATCATCATCATTGTGAGTGGAGTGTCAGGGATAATGATGGGAAAGCGGCGTACCAGCTCCACCACCAGATTCGCAATGTGCAGGATTGTGTTTGCTTTACAGCAGTTCCAGAGGAGGTTTATGTGTGTATGGAGCTCTGAAATGCCCATGTATGTTCAGGGTACATTAATTTACACATCGTACAGGCCATATGTTTATAGTTAATTAGCACAACCCTGTGTTTAAAAATAATAATAATCTCAATTAGGTGATGCAGAATCAAGCAATCGCCCACCTTCCTGACACACACTCTCTCTGACTCCTCGGATAAACATAAAGAAATTCTTCCTTTCCTCCCTCTCCTCTGCTCGCTTCCATCTGCTGTTTATTATACAGCATAGACGCTTCCTGTACTAGAACTCTTTGTAAAATATTGTTTTGCGACATCAGAAAATCTTCCTCACGTTCTCTTGGGAAGGATTGGTTTCTTGTGATACTCATAAATGTTCAAAATGCCTTCATCGTGTTTAACCAGGTACCTGTATATCTGTTGTACACAAAGGCGTGCATTAGGGGGACATTGTGAATTTAAATCATTTTAAATGAAAACGACTTGCCGTACTATTTTAAGGTGATTTTGGACTCGAATCTGTTTTGGTGTCTTAGCCGCTGGTAAGTAACATGTTCGTAGGGTTTCGGAGCTGAAAAGGAACACGGAGGTAGCCGACGCTGTCCAGTTCAGCACCCACCCCTGCTGGCCTCCTGGCCGCACTGCCCTGGCTCCACTCGAACGCTTCTGGTTAGCAGAGTCGAGCAGCCCTCCAGCAGTTCAATTTATTTAATAGCTCTGATCGTTAGGAAGTTTTCTCATGCTGAAATAAAATATGCTCCCCATTAACTTCTAACCATCGGTCCTAGTTCTGTCCTCTGAGGCTGCAGAGGGTAAGCCCAATTTCGATTCCGTATGACAACTCTCCAGTTAGAAAAAGTTATCTGATCCTCCCAAGTTTCCTGCTTTTCTGAATCCACAGTCCCAGTCGGTTAAATGATAAATCTTATTCATTCCTGTTATTTTCAATAGACACGAACTGGTTTTGCCCACGACTTTCTTAAAATGTGACCGAATGTGGGGCTTCCACTGTGGCCTGACCTTGGGCTTTTCTGGTCACGAGACCCCACTTTGGCGTTGGCCTATGTGAACCAGCACCGGCTCTCACCAGTCAGGCTCGCCGGGGCCTGGCATGCCAGAAGCCGCCAGAAGCCCTGGGTGGTGGTTTTTCCACCCTGACCCCTGGGCCTTCTTGTACCTAGTTTTTCCCACACTGACACTTACTATTGAGGCTTTTTGATACAGCTCAGTCCGTCCAGCAGGCCTGTGTGAAACCAGACAGGGCCACAGCGAGCGAGCCCAGGAGTAGGCCGTTAAAGGCTTCTCTTTCCCTTGACATCAGTCGCTTACGTTTCCATGATTCACTTGTTGGATTGCAAGCTTGCCAGCCAGTTCTGTTTTAAGTTCCTAGATGTGTTTGACAGTCGGGATCTACCTCGGCCAACCTCGTAAAAACCTCATGGCATTCTTGCAGGTGACCCCCAGGAGTGGGTCTCACACTTCGGCATGCTGGGAGGGTCACTGGGCCCCGCTCGGAGTCTCTGGTTTAGTAGATCCTAGGTGGTGTGAGAACTAACGGGATCCCAATTATCCATAACGGCCTGTAGCCCAGTTCACGGTGGGTGTGCATAGGCGGAGGCGCTGGGGGCAGGAAGTGGGTGGAAACCATATACGTTTGCTTCGGTTTACTTTCATGATTATCTGCTGGGGCAGAAGTTGAGTTCGGGATCTTGAGGGAAGAGGTGGATGTTGAAACAGTCCCTGTGGGCAGGCCGACCTGCCGTCATGAGCCTCTCTCCAGCCACCTTTTTCTACCTTACGCGGGGCCCTGGACTGCTGTGGACAGTATCTTGTTTACCCTTCACAGCAGCTTCTAGCTGAGGATCAGAACCCTCCTGGTACAGGTGAAGCACACAGCAGCTGCCTGACTCCCAGACCTGTGCTCTGCCCAAACGTGAGCTGACCCAGGGGTCGAGGGCCACACGGAGGCTGTGCCCACACTCAGCGAGGCCCCAAAGTCCACACACACAGACAGAAGCCCTGATCAAGCTTGCACATGTTGTCGAAGATTTAAGTTTTTTATGCCCAAAGCAACATCCTTAAATATGTGATAGACTTTCTTGTAATTTTTATCAGATAAGAGATTAAGAGTTATTCCGTTAATTCTAGACAATATGAATTTGTCATAAAGATTTTACCTTGTTTATAATAAAAAATTTCACTGCCATAGCGGCCTCTCTGAGGCTCTTGGTTAGTAAGTAACCTCTTGCTTTGAAAAATTTTCTATTAAGTATTTTGGCTTAACTCATATCTTATCATCAATTTTGTCATCATCTTGTTCATTTACTGATTAAAGAATGTTAATGTTGAGGGACCAGTATTTGGCGTAATGGCTATGTCACTGGACTTCCATGTAGTCGACAGCGGTTCAAGTCTCAGACCTGGTGTCTTAAACTCACGCCGGGCACGTGTGCGTGTGTGCCCAAGATCCCGAGAGGAGAATGGAGGAGAAGGGATTGCGGCGTAGCCATCCCTCCTGGGGGGTGATTTCTCGCTTTCTGTCTCTGTCTCTCTCTGTCTTTCTGGCAAGCACACGCGCCCTATAGCAAAAACCTCTCCAAAAAAAAAAAAGAATGCTATGCAATATATTCTGGATGGGAAATCACATTTTGTATGCTGTGACGATGCTCCGGGAATGAATGTAAATTAATTAATTTAAAAAAATGTTTCAGAAGAAAATTATAGTGCACTTGTCACTAGATTCCAGCTTTGTTCATATTTTGAGTTTAAGGTATTTTGTGAATCAATAAAATGTGGGAAAAAAAATTTAGTATGGAAGAGAGAGAAAAGAAAGAGGAAGGGAAGAAAAAGTAAAAGTATGCTTAATTGACAAAAAATGAGAAGCTATTTGCTGATAAGTTATAGAGTAATATCTTTGGCTTGACTGACATGCATAGTATTTGTGCTGGAAAAAGAAATGTACACTGTAAAGATGTGAGTAAATGTAAATAAATAAATAAAAGAAAAAATCTGAAATATTTAAAAAAAGAATGATAATGTTGAGTCATTGAAGTGCATTTTTCTACTTTGCTTTGTTTTTTAACCTCCTAGGTAGATTATGCTAACCATGCACTGTATAAACACGGGAAGGCCGGGCGCAAGCAGTCTCCTGTGCGTATTTTCACCAACATTCCAGCCAGCAAAATCGTCCTTCCTACTGAAGAAGGGTACAGGTGAGGTCGCTGAAAATAAAGTTACGTAGGACACGGGGTGTGGAGGTTAAGGCGCTGGGTCCTGGACCCCATATGGCCAGATCCACAGTTTGAGTTCCAGACCCGGCAGTTGAAGAACATGCCGGACATGTGCACATGCATGCCCAAAATCCAGAGAGGAGAATAGAGAAGAGGGGATTACAGCGTGACCACTCCCGGAGGGTGACTTCTCACTTTCCCTCTCCCTCTGGCAAGTGCACATGCCCCATGGCAAAAATCTTAGAAAGAAAGAAAGAAAGAAAGAAAGAAAGAAAGAAAGAAAGAAAGAAAGAAAGAAAGAAAGAAAGAAAGAAGGAAAGAGAGAAAGTAAGTAAGTAAGTTACATGTATCTAACAGTAAAATACTTTTAATATTGAATCGCATAGTTTACTCATTAAGTTAAAACTTAATCCGTAATGTCATGTTGAGTTGACTTCTGATTAGACCCGATTTTTGTAACAGCCTTGAAAGCTTTCCTCTGGTCTGTGAATCTCAGTGAAGGTGTGCCGCTGGTTTTCCTGTTTCTTTTCCTTTAGATTTTGCTCTCTGTGTCAACGGTTTGTTTCCCTCGAGAATCAACACTGCGAGTATTGTAATGCTTGCACGTCTAAGGTATAGCTTCCTGTGAGAATGCATTTTTATTTACATACATTAGTTTTATCTTAGTTTGCTAACTGCATTATATTTTCTAATGTTATTTTGTTAATATTATAATTTGTATTAATATATATATATATATATATATGTATATATTACCTTTACTATTAAACTTTAATGCAGTGCTTTATTTCTAATGATAGAGTAGGCTTTAAAAATTTTCTGTGTGTGAGTTTACTTGCCAGAGAAAGGCAGAGAGACAGAAGGAGAGAGAGGGCATCCCTACCAGGGTGGGTCATGCCACAGTCTTTTCTCCATTTCTCTCTCCTGTCAGAATTTTGAGCCAGCAGTTAGCATAATGGCTATGTCACTGGACTCCATGTAGCCAACCACGGTTTGAGTCCTGGACCCGGAGGCTTAAAACTCATGCTGGGCGCGTGTGTATGCACGCCCAAGATCCCGAGAGAAGAATGGAGGAGAAGGGATTGCCACGTGGCCATTCCCCCAGGGGGGGGTGATTTCTCACTTTCTGTCTCTCTCTCTCTTTCTGGCGAATATACATGCCCTATAGCAAAACCTCTCAAAAAAAAAAAAAAAAAAAAAAAAGAATTTTGAGCACACATGCACATGCACATGGCATAGTTTTCGTATTGCTGGGCAGGGATTCGAACAGCATGTCTGGCCGTGTGGGAATCTAGCTCCTTGAACCACTAGGCCATGGTCTACCATACAGTAGACTTTTTAAAGTATTTCATTGCCTTCTTATCCTCAGCAGTTATTTGAATTTGGTTTCTTTTTGTTTGTTTTTTGATTGCCCGGGAGATGCGTGCCCTTGCTAGGGAAAGACCGGGAGACCGGGCAGGGTGGGGAGAGGGAGAGCAACCCCCAGTGGGGTGTGGTTCGTTGCAACTCCTTCCCCTCCGTTTCGTCATCCTGTTGGGATTGGGCACACACCACATGCATCCAACGTGTTGTTTTTTTTTTTTTTCTTTTTCTTTTTCTTTTTCTGGGGGGGTGCTACAGGGTTCTTGTGCTCCACAGAGAGGGGCAAAGAGGGAGAGGAGGAAGCACCTCCCAGAGGGAATGGTCATGTTGCAATCCCTTCTCCATCTCACCCTCCCTTTGGGGGTTGGGGAACACACATGGCACCAGCGTGTTTCTCAAGCCACTGGGTCCGGAGCTCAGACTGTGTCGTCATAGTCATAGTGTGGGATCTGGCTGCCCTGACCTCCAGGTCACAGAGCCAGCCTGTGCCCACCGTGTTTTTCTTTTCTTTCTTATTTTTATTTTTTATTTTTTTTAGAGAGAGATTTTTGCCATAGGGCGTGTGCACTTGCCAGAGAGAAAGCGAAAAATCACCCCCAAGGGGGATGGCCACGCCACAGTCCCTTCTCTTCCATTCTTCTCTTTGGATTTTGGGCACGCGTGCACACATGCCCAGCGTGAGTTTCAAGATGCCAGGTCTGGACTCCAACTGTGGCCAGCCATGTGGGAGTCCAGGACCTTAATCACTACGTCATCTGCTGGTTCCTAGTTGCACTTGTTTTCAACATCTGATTAGATTTATTTCCAATAAGCTTTTTAAAGAAACAATCTGTATTCTATTTTTTTAAAAACTTATGCTCACATCGTGCAAACTTTAAAAGTAAGGAGAACAGAATGTTCTTATTTAGAAATGCATGCATTGGTGGTAAAAATAAACGTAAGCCAGGAAATGGCTACCATGAAAACCAGAACGAGCCGGTCAGTGGGGAAGATGGCTGGTGAGGAGCTTATGGGTGTCTCTAGGGGCTGGTGGTCTGCTTCTTCACCTGGTGAGTTCCATCGGCACTGGCTTCTGTAATACTGACGACATCAGACAGAGGTGCTTCATGCCCTTTCCAGATGTTTTATTTCAGTTTTTGTTTTTAAAGAGGCTTTTGCCTTAGGGTATGTGCACTAGCCAGAGAGAAAGAGACAGACAGAGACAGATACAGTGAGAGGGAGAGCGAAAAATCACCCTCCGGGGAGATGGCCACGCTGCAGTCCCTTTTTCATTCTCCTCCTGGGATTTTGAGCACGCACACACATGCCTGGCGTGAACTTCAAGCCTCTGGGTCTGGGACTGGACTGTGGTTGGCCGTGTGGGAGTCCACAACATAACCGTTGTGCCATCTGCTGGTCCCTTATTTCACAGATGTAAAATGACTCAAACAGTAACCTATCTTGCTAAATTATGAAACGTTCTCAAATGTGAATTTCATTAAGGATTGTACAGTATAGACACACAAAATTATGAAACATTAATTCTCTTCAAATTTTCATTTGAGTCCTTTTTTGCAGATTGGGTTGCTTGTATCTGAGTGTATTTTCGAGATCTTTCAGATAAATCTCCTAATTGTATAGTTAAGGAAATTGAGGCCCATCAAGGAGGCATTTGAGTTGAGTGGAGAAATGCAGAGATTAAAATCAAAGTGTTTAATTGGGAAGCCCAGGAAATGGAGAAATAAGGAATGAATAATTTACACAGAATTTAATAAGACATTTTAATTTTTAATCGTGGAACTTGATTTTTAATAACAAACTGAATGTAGTAACTTGAAAATTGTTTTTGTAGGATGGCAGGAAATGGAATCATTGCCTTCTCTGCAAAAAGTGTGTAAAGCCGTGTAAGTATGGAGACTTGGTGTTCGAGATCCCATGGAAGCATTTCAGAGTTTTTCTTCATCTAAATAGGATTTTTTTTTTAGAGAAGATTTTTGCTATAGGGAGTGTGCACTTGCCAGAGAGACAGAAAGCAAGAAATCAACCCCCAGGGGGGAAGGCCACACTACAATCCCTTCTTTTCCAGTCTCCTCTCAAGATTTTGGGTATACATGCACACATGCCCAGCATGAGTTTTAAGCCGCCGGGTCTGGGACTCAAACTGCAGTCAGCTACATGGGAGTCCAGAGACGTAACCATTACGCCATCTGCTGGTCCCTAGATAGAATTTTTTAAACTGTATTTATTTCAGAATTTTTTTTTTCATCCAATTAGGATTTTTATTTAATTTGCTTATTTTATTCAATTGTATATAGAAGAAAAATAATGTAGAGACCCACCTTAATTAATTTGCTTTTTAATTTTTACAATCAGCAGCATGTATGTTCTCTCCTTCATAGGGGGAGAGGACTGCTAACCTCTTTCAGTGTGGCATTTGTTTTGACTTACTTTAATAGAGCGGTATGTCACTCCATCAGCCTCTGTTGTGACAATGACTGTCAGCTCATGACTTACTGGGGAAGGACCGAATTTGATGCTATAGAATAGAAAGAAGTCAAGTGGTAGGTTGTCGGAAAAGTCACGATGCATTTTTGCATAGAAAAATATAGAAGAATTTCATGACAGCCTCGTAGTTTAGTGGGATTCCAGTCTCTTCGCTGTGGTCACTTTAGCCAAGTGATAACTGTGCAAACCATCCTTAGCATTTCAAGTAAACACTACCCATGTATCCTACCTTAAAAGTCAATAACATGAAAAATTGTGTTAACTGCTCTCCTGACACTTCACTTTTATCTTGCAGCCTGGGTCCACTGTAGTATCTGCAATCACTGTGCTCTTCCAGATCATTCTTGCGAGGGTCCCCAGGATGGCTGCTTTATCTGTGGTGAACTAGGTCACAAACGCAGCACCTGTCCGAACATCTCCGCATCGAAGAGGCCTAACAAGTTGGTCGCGTTCTTTCATTTACTAGAAAAAGTCTCCTTTTGTGCTCTGTACAGTTCAGTCTGCAGATGTGTGGAGCATTGAACGGATTCAAAAGCACTGAATTAATTTCCCCTTTCACTGTTATGTATGGCTTGCATAGGTCGGGAAAGATACGAAGATGAACTGAAGAGTTTACTTTCAAGGAGCTCACAGTTTCACAAACTAGACACAGAAATCATCACCATGTGAGGTTGAAAGCCATGAACTTTGCATATCCTGTGGCTCACACAAAATTACTGGTGTGAGGGACCAGCAGGTGGCGTAATGGTCACATCGTTGGACTTCTATGTAGTTGACCACAGTTCAAGTCCCAGATCCAGCGGCTTAAAACTCACTCCAGACGTGTGTGCGTGCGTGCCCAAAATCCCAAGAGGAGACTGGAGGAGAAGTGATTGCGGCATGGCCATCCCCCTGCTGGGTGATTTTATGCCTGCTTTCTCTCTCTGTCTCTCCAGCAAGTGCACACACCCTATAACAAAAATCTTTCTGAAAATAAAAAAGTATTGGTATGAGAGTTCAAGTGTTACTGGAGGCCAGGATAGTTAAGTCAACCACAGTGGGACGATCTGATGTAGACAGATGGCAGGAAAGGCAGGAGAAGACGTGTCAGATAGAGCACGGTGTGCAATTCCACAGGAGGTAGTGTGCAAAATGAAGTTGTTTTTTGAAATTGTATCACATTTCAGGAAAAATATGTTGCATGCTTAGTACTTAAATATCTAAAAATTTAGTTACTATTTTTTCTATGATTGTTTTTCTCTCTCCCGCCAGTATTTGTGTTGATTGTAACTCAGAGCAGAGGTACACCCATGACAAGAGAGTGTTTAGGAAGACTTTTTTTTGAGAGGTATTTGGTGTAGGGTGCGTGCGCTCACCAGAAAGAGAGAGAGAGAGAGAGACAGAGAGACAGAAAGTGAGGAATCACTCCCCACCCCAGGGGGGATGGCCATGCCGCAATTCTCTCTCCTCCATTCTCTTCTTGGGATCTTGGGCACGCACGCATGCACGTACATGCACCCGGCATGCGTTTAAGCCACCAGGTCCGGGACTCGTACCGCAGTTGACTATATGGGAGTCCAGCGACATAGCCATTACGCCAACTGGTGGTCCCATGGAAGACTCTTGCTGTTTTGCCTGGGCTAATTGACTTGATTACACTTAAAAACCAACAGCATCAACAACAACAAAAAAACCTCAAAGGGATCAACGGGATTAAGTTCCTTTGTCTTATTGATAAGAGAAACTTACCTAATGTTACATAGTCATTCGTTCACAGAGTACCACATAGCCAAATTGAATATTATGTGAAAATTAAGATTAGAATAAAACTTTTGAGCTATTATGACTTGTGATGAAAAAACCTTGATTATGTATTAGAAGTATCTGGTACTTTAGTAACTGTACTCATATTGGAATCGTTTTCTATTTGTTAGGTCATCGGGAAAGTCATGACATGTTTTTCTAGGCAAAAATGTGTTGTGATTTTCCTGCTAACCCAATATGTATTTTTTTTGCTCAGTTACAATTACTTTTTTCCTGAGCCAGTTGGTGGTGTGGAGGTTGAGGCAGTCAGATCCTACACGGCTAACTGTGGAGTTGAAGTGCCAGACCCAATGGTTTGAAAAACACACTGGACACGCGTGCTTGTATGCCCAAAATCCTAAAAGGAGGAGATATGGAGAAGAAGGGATTGCGACGTGACATCCCCCACGGGGGTGCTCTCTATCTATCTCTTTCACTCCAGCTAGTGCATGTCCCCCTCTAGGAAAATTTTTTTTAATTACTTTTTTCATTAAGGCTCAGCAGCTTGAATTCTGCTTGTTATTTAAACTGCGTCTTCCATAAATTTACTCTAAATAATGATCTTGACTAAGTAATCCAGTGAAGAGGTAGAATATTTTAAAATTAATTAAAGAGGCTTGTTGAAGAATCTTGTAAAATACTTTTCCTTAGGAGGCCAGCCTATAGTCCAGTGGAAAAGGGAGCCAGAGCCCACATAACCGACGGTGGTTCAGATCCTGGCCTGGTGGCCCCAAGGGTCTCTACGAGCACACACGCCCTCTGGCAGTTCGTTTCTCTTTTTCTCCTTAGGAAGCCTTCAAGAATAGAACCCAACCTAGTAAGCTTTATAGGCTGAGATTTTTACACCATTTACAGTGTAATTCTGGGTGGAAACAACAATCAGTTATATTCTCAGCCTTTGTTTATTTATTTTTCTTTTAATCACCAGAGAGAGAGACAAGAGAAGCAAAGAGAGAGAGAGAGGGAGGGAGAAAGCACCTCCTAGCGGGGTGTGGTCACACTGCAGTCCCATCTCCATTCACTCTCTTTGGGCTTTTGGGCCCGCTCGCACACATGCCTGGCGTGTTTTTTAAGCCACCAGGGCCGGGATTTGATCTGTGGTCAGCTGGGTGGAATCCGGCTCTCATAGGCTACAGGGTCAGCCCTGTGCTCAGCCTTTAAGTGTATGAACTTGTCATATATGGAGACTCCATTTGCATTTGGTAAAACGGCTTTCTTTGGTGTGGTAGTAATATACCAGTTTCATTGAGGAAATGATCTAGTATCTCTCAGTACTAGATTCTATCCACATCAATTCCGAGAGCAAACCCCCGCCGCTAATCGTTCTTAAACAGAAACGCTGGCTTCTCTCAGAGAAGACACCTAAGCTGTGCTTACCAGTCACTGCTTTCAACAAAGTTTTGAAGTGAAATTGACAGGTGAGTTTTTTCCGTACAGGGGTAAAAAGTAATTTTCATAGCCTTTTCAGCCTACGTGGCATAAAAGGTCTTTCCATCTTACGCTTTTACAGCTGTCCTATTAGTTTGTTTTTCTTAATGTTAATTTTCCTTTAGTTGTGAACTATAGAATGATGCTGGCTCCCTCGTGTGGTGAAAGCTCATTTTATCAGTTACATAAAATACCTAGAATGTGGAGGACAAATACTGGGTCAGTTTAATTTTAAGACAGAATTAAACAAATGATTGATTTATACTCATTCAGTTCATCACAGTCCAAAGACTTTAATCTCTAAGAAGCTAGGTTTTTTGTTTTTTGTTTTTTAATTTTTTTCCTTTGTTGGAGGGCTCATATGCTTGCCAGAGTGAGACAGAGAGAGAGAGGGAAAGTGAGAGAGCACTCCTAGGTGGACGGCCACACTGTAGTCCCTTCTCCTCCATCTTCCCTTCAAGATTTTGGGCATGCACGCATATGTGCTCGGTGTGATTTAAAAGCCGCCAGATCTGGGGACCAGCAGATGGCATAATGATCATGTCACTGGACTCCTACGTAGTTGACCACAGTTCAAGTCCTGAACCTGGTGGCTTAAAACTCACGCCAGGTGCCTGTGTGTGCATGGTCAAAATCCCAAGAGGAGAGTGGAGGAGAACTGTGTGGCCATCCCCCCTTAGGGGGTGATTTCCTATTTTCTGTTTCTGTCTCTCCAGCAAGTGCACGTGCCCTATAGTCCCATATTAAAAATCTCTCTCTAAAAAACAAAAAATGAGCCCCCAGGTCTGGGACTTGAACCATGTAATCAGCCATTTGGGATCCAGCTGCCTTACCTCCATGCCTTTGCTGGTCCAGAAGTTCTTTTTTTTTTTTTTTTTAAATTCATATTACAAACAAATATTTTGCTCCTGTTTTTGTTTATTGTGTCCCCTAGTGAAATGTGGTTCATTTTTAGTTCTACTTATGAGCCAAAAAGAAATTAGTTTAAATTTTGTATACTGGCAAATGTGGATTCATTGCCTTTGTCATTAGAGATTAAACCATACTCCATTAAACTTGCTAAATCATCATTTATGAGGAAATTATCCTACTTTCTAAAAGAACGGCTGGGGGAATAGACTTATATAATACACATAAAATGGTATGAAGGTGACTGTTTTGAGCTGGCAGGCTGTCCCAGTCCGTAGCGTGGTCTTCAGTATGTAAAACTGTAAAGTTGTCAGGTCACGTTCTGCAGGACGGCCGTGTGGAGCTAACGACATCCACTGTGTTGCATGATCAGTGTACGGTGGCGCTTTTACACGCCTGAGTGACTCGGAACGCCCAGGCGATGAGGAGTGAGGGATCTGGAACCGAGCTGGTTCTGCCACTTCCTCACTGCGTGATCACAGGACTTCATAACCTTCATTTCTCCCCCTCTAAAGTGGTGGGGAGGAAGAGTGGCAGCTGCCTTGTCTCTGTCTCCCAGCCCCTTGAAGTCAGAGATGATCTCATCCTTTTCTGTGTCCCCGACGTGTAACAAATGCCAGGGTAACGGAAAGTCAGTGCGGTGCGTTGGAGGGCAATGTGCCGTGGAGGTGCTCCGGCTTTGCTCAGGGAAGACCAAGCTCAGCTCTTCCTAGGAGAAGCTTGCTGTGGCGCCTAAGAGGTGACTCTAAGGATGGGTGTGGCCAGACAGCCGTGGGGATTTTCTGGGTTTGCTACTGCCATCGGCCACAGCCTGTCCCTTGATCTGTGACACGGTGGGTGGCCTGGTCTGCCAGCTTAGAGCAGGGAGTGATAGGCCAGCGATAACCCTGGCTGCAGGCGGCCTGCCCCTGAGTCCAGAGAGCACCAGAAGCTGGGTCTGTCGTGTCCGGTGAGGTTTAGTGTTTCTAGGGGGTGAGTGAGTTCCAACTGGATCCATTGAAGCCAGTCTTCAAGAACGTAGGGACCAGGGCTGGCAGGTGGCGCTGGACTCCCACGTGCCAACTGCAGTTCGCGTCCAGGACCTGGTGGCCTGCTCCTCACTTTCCCTCGCTCTCTCCTCTCTGTCTCTCTCAGGTCAAATGGAAAAAAACAAAAAAAAAACAAAAAAAAGAACCAAAGATGAATAAAATTAAATGGAATAATTCTGTTTTATAAAAAAGAAAAGAATGTAGGGACCACAAACTATGGACATCCTGAGGGACTGTCTTGTCAGGACTTTTTTATAAATAATAACCAATTTTCATAAATTGCTTATTATTATTTTATTTATATTATTACTTTTTTTTCATTTTTTCATTTTATTTCTTTTTTTGTATATACATTCAATCGCATTGTTTAGCTTACAATGTGAGCATTTCAATATGAACGTTTCTCCCCAGTCCCATTGATCAAAATATCTTCAACCAATAACACCACATTTCCCCATCCCGTCAATGATCTACCTCTGTGTCCCTTCTCCAAATGTCCTTCATTAGGCCCTACTCCTCCACATACACCTCATCTGACAGTCACACCCATCTCTTGTGTTTGTAGAGCCGTTAGTCAATCAGTTTCAGTCATAGAGTGCAGACATTCGGTATATGTTAAGTGGGGACATACAGTGTCTCTCCTTCATAGCCTGGCTTGCCTCACTCAGCAGTAAATCTTCCATGTTTTTCCACTTTCTGTCAAAAGCCAGGGTTTTGTTGTTTTTTTATGGCTGAGTAGTATTCCATAGAGTATATTATTACTTTTTAAAATTTGCTATAGGACACATGTGCTTACCAGAAAGAGACAGAGAGAGGGGGAGAGTGAGAAAGCACACCCCCAGGACTAGAATTGCGGTTGGCCATGTGGGAGTCCAGCGCCTTAACCTCAATACCACCTACTGGCCCTGTCAATACTATATATATATCATTTTTCCTGTCAGGACTTTTTTTTTTGAGTTATTTATTTATTTAATTCCACTTGTTATTATTATTATTTTTTTTAATTTGACCAGAGAGAGACAGAGAAAGGGAAAGAGAGAAAGCAAGCCACCAGGCCCAGAACTTGAACCGCCATCAGCCATGTGGAAATCCAGCACCTTTAACCACCACACCACCTGCCAGCCCCTCCTATCAGGACTTTTTAAGATCTACTGAGGAAAGGGAAATTAGCCATAAGACTTATAAATTGAGCCTTTTTGGAGGCTGGTGGGTAGCATGGTGGTTAAGGTGTTGGACACTCCCACTATGGCCAACCACGGTTCAGGTCCCTGACCTGGTGGCTTGCTTTCTCACTCGCCCTCTCTCTCTTTCTCTCTCTGTATGTCTCTCTCTGGTCAAATTAAAACAAAATGAATAAATAAAATTAAATAAATAATTTATTTTAAAAGCTTAACCAGAGTGATGCCATTTAAAAAAAAAAAAAATGGGCCTTTTCAAGTGCTGAGTTTTTCTGTTGTGCTGTTCACTTTTCACCTCTGCTAACTACCAAATGTTATCAGTTTCTTTTACAAAAATGTAATTTAAAGATTTGGAGATGACAATTTCTTAAAAAAAGATTGTAATTTAAAGATTCGGAAATGAAAGTGCTGAGTTGAGCAGCATAGATGTCCTAAACCAAAAACAAGAGAGCAAGAAAGAAAAAGAAAAAGAAAGAAGGAGAGAGAGAGAGGGAGAGAGAGAAAGGAAGAAAAGAAGAAAGAAAGAAGAAAGGAAAGAAAGAAAGAAAGAAAGAAAGAAAGAGAGAGAGAGAGAGAGAAAGAGAGAAAGAGAGATAGAAAGAGAGAAAGAGAGAGAGAAAGAAAAAGAAAGAAAGAGAGAGAGAGAGAGAGAAAGAGAGAGAGAGAGAGAGAGAGAGAGAGAGAAAGAAAGAAAGAAAGAAAGAAAGAAAGAAAGAAACAAACAAACAAACAAACAAACGCAGTGGCTCATGGTGTGTTTGTTCCAGAGCCTGTGCTAACTCTGTAGTAACGACCTTTTAAAGAAATGTCATTCCTCAGTCACTCGGTTTGGTCAAGCCTCTCGCTGTTCCCTGGTGGTGATTAGGACAGTGAGATTTATGCTTATCATATGGTGAGTTCTTCCTCACCTTCTATTCTCTTATTTGGTTAGCTAGTTAATTAAACTTCAATATAATTACCTAATTCACTGTGCTCATTTTATAAAATAATTTAGCACCTTGTTTTTCAGAGCTGTCAGGAAGCAGAAGCAAAGAAAAAGCAATAAGATGAAAACGGAGACCACGGCAGGACAGCCCATGAATCATGCAGCTGTTACAAGGAGACTGAAAAGGAGGGACAGGGCCCATCAATATCTTTGCTCTTAAATGTCCAGTGCTTTGAGAATAAGAAAGATTTACAGTCCAACTTTCGATGCCATTTTCTGAAAGCGCCACCCCGGACTTAAATTCAGTCACTTTGGAAGGCACCTGCCTTTCTAACCTAGGTCATAGGCATTTACTGGTTGCTGGTCGCCTCTCCTGGCCCTTGGGACACCCAGGGAGCTGTTCCATCCTTAGCTGGTTTCCTGGCCCGCTCTGTGTACTTTTCCTTTCTGTTATTAAATCTCTACCAGTTATATGATTTTAGCCTATTTCATCTGAAAAATGGACATACGACATGCTTTCGGAGGAGATGTTGGAAGAAAACGAAAGTGAAAACCCGTGAACTTTTGTTTACATTGAACATAAAATTGTGTTAATTTAGATAAGTTCTTTTGTGTTAAATAGCAAATGATGGTTCAAACTCCACTTGAAAAGTACAATGTACAATTGATTTTGGACTGCATCCGAAGATGATGGAAAAGAATTTTTGCAAAGACACTCTAGAGATAGAAAAGATTATGATTATAGTTAATTATTAAATATTTATTTTTCAAGTACTATTTTGCGGTTGTCCTTCAGGGGTACAGAATCACAAGAGGAGCCACAGGAACCCCATGTTAACGCCAACACCACAGGTTAGAATACTGTAGACTGGCCTGTGGCTTGTTTTCTTTCTCTGGCACAAGTTTTGTGTAGTGCTTAGCTTGCAGGAACTAGTCATCGTTTTGTTGAGACTTTGTAGCCACCAGAGGGCCCAGAACTAGGAAGCAGATGTGCTCTAGGAAGAGAAGCTTCTGCTCTGATGCTGTGGTCTAGCAGACCCAGCCACAGCTGGAAAATAATGACTGACATCAACAAATCTCCATCATGGGACCGATCATACTGACGACCACCTGCTGTGCTGGGCCAGACAGCACGCAGCCTCCTCTTTCATTCCCTATGCTGTCCCTTGTAAAAATTCTTTCATGGAGCCGGAAGATGGTGTAATAGTTATGTCGCTGGACTCGCACATAGTCAACCACGGTTCGAGTCCTGGACCTGGTGGCTTAAAACTCAGGCTGGGCACCCGTGCACGTGTGCCCAAGATCCTGAGAGGTGAATGGAGGAGAAAGGATTGCAATGTGGCCATCCTCCCTTGGGGGGTGATTTCTTACCTTCTGTCTTTCTGTCTCTCTGGAGCGCAGGTGCACTATAGCAAAATCTCTCAAAAAGTCTTTCTTGTCAGACCAGGAATTGAGAGATGGTCTTTGGATGTTGGTCTCCCTTCTTCTCAGGTTGCTGCATTTCTGAATGAAGATACCTTTCTTTTCCAGCAACACTTGTCTCATGAATATTGGCTTTTGAGGGACCAGCAGTTAGTGTAATGGCTATGTCGCTGGACTCCCATGTAGTCGACCACAGTTTGAGTCCTGGACCCGGTGGCTTAAACTCACGCCGGGCGCATGTGCTTGTGTGCCCAAGATCCCGAGAGGAGAATGGAGGAGAAGGGATTGTGGCATGGCCATCCCCCCTGGGGGTGATTTCTCGCTTTCTGTCTCTCTGTCTCTGTTTTTCTGGTGAGTGCACATGCCCTATAGCAAACAAACAAACAAAAACTCTCCAAAAAAGAAAAAAGGAATATTGGCTTTTGAGTGGCAAGCAGTCGAACTCAGGTTCAGTGGAGGGTTCCGGCCACAGGTTCTGACCAGCCAGCCAGGAGGGGGGCATTCTCCAAAGCTCTCGCTCCTTGGGCCTCACCCATTTGCTTTCCACACGAGCAGCTATGATTGCATGGAGGTGCCAGCTGCTCATGGCTCGCTGTCCCTGGGGCGGTGGTTTTAGGGACAGAACCAAGCTGCGGCCAAAACTTTGTTTTAATTTCAGGGAGTCTCACTTTTCTCCCTGCCTGGTGTCAGCTGCCTACTTCACTTCATGGTTGGTGAAGAGGAAATGAGCCTTGGAATGAGCCGAGGCGCTCTTGGACTGCACGGGTCTGCTGGCGTGCACGCCCGGAGCCCTCTTAACTGCCATTTGGGCCAATTTGTGGCACCACTGGTGAGAGAAATGACTTTTAGTGACTCTATGCCAGTCTCTCCCTGGCGGGAAGTTTAGCATAGGAGTTACCATATTCGTCTGTTTGTTTGTTTGGGGGGGAATCTTTGTCCTCTCTTAAGAGTCCGTTGGGACAGATAACTCAGAAACATCTAAAATTAAGGAGAACGAGAATGACTTCCTTCTGGTACCCCGGTTTGTTGCCAGCATTTGGGTTTGTTTGTTTTTTATTTCATTTTCAGCCAAGTTTTTGTAAGTTGCCAGCTGGTTGTCTTTTGAGTCTGGAGGGTTTTTTCCCTAAACTCAAGAGACTAGACTCTCCGTTTCTGTTTGCGTAGTCTCTTTTTTTTTATGTCTCTAAGTGATGTTACTCTGGATTCTTTCTTGTAAGGGTTCATGTTTGCAGAAAGCTGGCTTGTGGGTCCCAGCTAAGTGGTGGGAGCAATTGCATTTGTGTTTAATGTCTATGTTTTTTTATTTTGTTGCTTTGGTATTAGCTTTTGCTGCAGATAAAAACTCTCAATATCAGCTGAAAGTCCTTTGGGAGGTGCACTCTAGAATTGGGGCCACAGCATCAGCCGGATTTAGGGAGATGGTCATTCAACATTCGTCTGCCTTCTTCCCAGGTTGCTGAATAAAGCTACTTTTCCTTTTCACCAGCACTTGTCTTTTGACTGTTGGCTTTTGAGCAGCAAGCAGCCGAACTCCAGTTCAGGACTGATGTCCTCTGGTTACAGTTTCCATGTCTTTTAATCTCTGCAGTAAGTTTCTCTCTTTGTAAAATTAGTAGCAGAGGGCAAAGTAGTTTGGTGATTACACCTCTCCTGGCCCTTCTAGCTCATGCTTCCTGGCTGTGTGGCCTGGGTTATACTTCCTCTTAGAAGGCCCAGTTTCTGCATTATTACAGCGGGGAGCACAAAAGCTAGGTCTCAGGTTTGCTCGTGGTTAAATTAAATGGGGCTCCACGCCTGTCTCAGTTCTCTGTACTCCCGCGTTATGTTAACAAGTGCACTTTGCTCCTGGGCCTCGTGGGAATCACCTATTGACCCAGTAGTGTGACACTGGAGGAAGAAGGCTGAACACCTGGACAAATAGTTCTTCCCATTTTTCTGCTACATATCTGATATCTCTTTATGATTGGACAGTTTGGGGTCTGGCACGTGGCATGGCGGTTAAGGTGCTGGACTCCCACCTGTTGATCATGGTTTGAGTCCCAGACCTAGTGGCTTAAAAAAATCAAACCAGACGAGTCCAGCGACATAGCTCCCACGTAGTCGACCACGGTTCATGTCCCGGACCCGGTGGCTTAAAACTCACGCCGGGCGCGTGTGCATGCGTGCCCAAGATCCCGAGAGGAGAATGGAGGAGAAGGGATTGCGGTGTGACCGTCCCCCCGGGGGGTGATTTCTCGCTTTCTGTCTCTATGTCTCTGTCTGGCGAGCGCACGCGCCCTATAGCGAAAATCTCTCAAAAAAAAAAAAAAATCACACCAGACGTGTGCGTGTGTGCCCAAAATCCCAAGAGAAGAAGGGAGGAGAAGGGGTTGTGGCATCGCCATGTGGGGCTTCTGGCACCCTTCACCACCATGCCATCAACCTAAAGAGTCGTAGTAGACACTGGCTTCTATCCCGTGGTGGCTCTCTTGTCGTGGGTGTGCCATGCTACCTGCACACAGTCAGGACCTAGAGCTGGTTCAGAGACTTGTCGGGGAGGCGCCAGCGGGTCAGGCCGGAAGTTTACCTGCCTTTGCACCTGCCCGGCCCCCAGGCCTCAGCCCAGACCTCTCCCGCAGGGACTTGGAGGGAGAACCGGGGCCTCACGCGCACCGCACACGTGCATCGAGCAGCGCCCGAACGCGCGCCCCGGCCCGCAGCCGCCGTCTCCGTGCCCGCGCGCCCGCGTCGGGTCCAACGCTCGCGCCCGCGAGTCACGACGCCCCGCCCCTGCCCCGCCCCGCGGCACCTCTCTCCTCTCGCGAGGGTCCCGGAGCCGGAAGTGCCCGGAGCGCGCGGCGGGGCGGGGCCGCCCGAGGCTGCGAAGCGCAGCGGGCAGGGCAGTCCGGGCCGCCGGGGCAGCGTGGTCCTCCGAGAGCGCCTCCAGCAGGTACCGCGGCGGTCGGAGCGGAGCGGAGGGCCGGGGCGCCGAGGGCCCCTGCCGGCCTCCGACTGGGCTGTCGTTGCAGGGCCGCCCCGATGTTGCGTTTTCCGACCTGCTTCCCGTCCTTCCGGGTGGTGGGAGAGAAGCAGCTGCCGCAGGAGATCATTTTCCTGGTCTGGTCGCCCAAGCGGGATCTCATCGCCTTGGCCAACACGGCGGGGGAGGTGAGTGAGCAGCGGGACCCGCAGCGGCGCGGCGCTCGCGGCTGGCCCGGGAGCCCGAGCTCCGCCCTGCGCGGGGCACCTGCTTCTCCCGCCCTGTCCCGGGACTCCTGGGGACCCCGGTGCAGGAGTGGAGGACCGGCGTGCTGGGTGATTGTACGCCGGTTGCTGGAGTCCGAGGCCCGAAGCCACAGTTTTCACAGCGCCCAGCAGGTCGCACGGCGTTGCGGTCCTAGCCTCCATTCATTCACCGAGGTAGTCGTGCTTGGGCTTTAAACACCTGATGTGCAGGTCACAGACCCTGCCCTGGGTTCGCTTCCAGTTAGACACAGGAAAGAGTTCTTCCGCTGCGGAGGTTCACGTGCACTGCTCCAGAAGTGTTTTACAGGATGGACGGATAGCTCCCCCCAATTAAAAATAGCTTTAGGTGGAGCAGGGAGGGACGGTGCATCGGATTCCTGGCAGAACGTGCATAAGTGGCCTTCAGCTAGTACTTGTAGTTCACATTGTGTCACCCTTCACCAGCTACGACCTGATCCAGCCCAGCCTTCTCAGAGGGCTTAGCGCCTGACAGCCATGTTGTAAGGAAACCTTCACCGCTGCGTCTTTTTTCTGTTTTCCTTTGACAGCTTTCCCCAGTGGCACGCATGTTTGGGTGTTAGGTGGTAGGGGCAACTTCTGCAAAACTGCAGCGTGTGTTGTCTGCGCTGACCCCATGGCCAAGGGTGTTGATGTTTTCTTTCTCTGACCCCTCCGTGACAGCTAGTAGTCTTCCTCCTCCTCTGGAACTCTGAAACAACTTTGTTGTTTTATTTTAATTTTGCTATAGGGCTCATGCATTAGGCCGAGACCAAGGAAAGAGAGAGAGCGAGTGAGCAAGCACTCACCCCCGGATGGGGTGTGGCCATGCTGCAGTCCCTTCTCCATCATTCTTCTCGGGATTTTGGAAACGCATGTACACGTGCCCAGTGTGTTTTTCAAGCCGCCAGACCAGGACTCAAACAGTGCACTTGGCCTTGTGGGACCCAGCCCATTGGTCAGCACCACCCACTGAATGGCCCCTCTGCCGTGGCCTTAGAGAGCAGTCCAGATAGTACAGCCACAGCAGTAGCAAGGAAGGCGTTAACAGGGGATTGGTTCCGGCAGAGGGGTTGGTGTCAGTGCAGACCGGAGTGCTTCCATTTCACCGTGAAGAGTGAAGATGGAGGGACCAGCAGATGGCAGAATGGCTATGTCACTGAACTCCCACGTAGTCAACTGCATTCGAGTCCCAGAACCAGTGGCTTAAACTCATGCTGGGCGCATGTGTGCACATGACCAAGATCCTGAGAGGAGACCGGAGGAGAGGGGATTGTGGCATGGCCATCCCCCCAGTGGGTGCTCTCCAGAGAAAGACAGAGAGACAGAAAGTGAGAAATCACCCCTGCCCCCCAGCAGGGGGATGGTCATACCACAGTCCGTCCTCCACTCTCCTCTCTGGATTTTGGGCATGTACACACATGTGCCCGGCGTGCGTTTTAAGCCACCAGGTCTGGGACTCGAGCCGTGGTTGACTCCTTGGGAGTCCAGCGACATAGCCGTGACGCCAACTGCTGGTCCTAATGTAATTGTATCTTAAAGGCCACCCTTCCCCTGACTGGCCTGGCCTTCTTGTTAAGAGGGCGAGATCCCACATGGATGACTACAGTTTGAATCCTGGCCTTGGTGGCTTAAACATATGCTAGGCCTGTGTGCGTGTGTGAAATCCCAACAGGATGAAGGGGTGGAGGAGAAGGGATCGCAGTGCGATCATGTCCGGGTGGAGGTGCTCATCGTCTTTCTGTCTCTCTGTCTCTCTGGCAATGAACAAACCTGGTAAATAAAGGAGCCCACCTTCTGACACCGTCATTTATGACAGAGCCACTGTCCTGTAGGCTCTAGGGGGGTACATTCAAACCAGAGCAGTGGTCTTCCTCTGTTCCTCTGACAGCTAAGTATTACACGTAAGAGAACAATTAGAAAAGTCAGAGTGGGGATTCCAGGTTGATTTTATCTTTTGAAATGGATTTTTAAATTTTCTGCCGCTTTATCTTTTCTCTAAGGTGTTACTTCATCGGCTTGCAAGTTTTCATCGAGTTTGGAGTTTTCCACCGAATGAAAATACAGGAAAGGAGGTGACCTGTCTGACTTGGAGACCAGATGGCAAACGTAATTAATATTATTAAAAAATGTATTTTTTTTTTTTTCACAAAGAGTATTCCGTAAAGAAAGCTTATTTTCAGGGAGAATTTATCCTTCTTAGTAAATATGCCAGTTTGGGAATTTTTTTTTTATACTGCGTTTAAGTTTTTTCCGAGAACTAAGATTAATTCCGCCATCGTGTTTCTTGGCAAAGATAGCTCTGACGTGAAAGCCGGCTTCCTGGCAAAGATGAGTCTGAAGTGAACTCCCATGGCGTATACGGAATAGTTAGGTTTCATCCTTCCCACGGTTGTCCTGCACCCCTGCCACTCACTCCTCAGTGCCATGCCATCATGGCCTTGTCATGACTCCGACACCGGGACTCTTGTCCCACGCGTTGTCTTTACGGTGATACTCCATTCGTGAGCTGTCGTGCACACCCAGTACCAGTAAGTGCGTGAGTCCTACGGCTTCACGCTCATCCAGATCACTGGTGCCGTAAGAAAAAAGTGAGTTGTGTGTGTAAAATGATAATGTGCTCCTTATCGCTGCATTTCTTTCTTCTATGTAAGTACAAATGCTTAAAAATTCGCCCCCCTCTTTCTCTCTCTCGCTCTCGCTCTTGCTCTGTCCCTCTCTGGTCAAATTAAAATAAATAAATAAATGAATGAATGAATAATTAAAGCTAAATAAAATAATTCTTTAAAAAATATTTTAAAAAGTATATCTTGGTTTTGGATAATTTTTTTTCGTTGGATTACGATCATTTCGAGATTGTTTTAAATTGTTTCTAAGAAGAGATGCTGAGACCATCCCAGATCTGGCACAGTTGCACACGGTGATGCTCGCTGCCTTCCAGGTGGAACTGGTCACTTGGACATGTGGGGGCGATACTGACTTAGGTACAGACGCTGGACTAGGTAATTCAGCCACTCAGAAGAATGAGATCCATCAGTGCAAAGACGTGTTCCCTTTATGGATTTGAAATGTAAATGAGCATTAAAAAGCCTTCATGAAAAAAGCAGTTGGAATCACTTCTTGTCTTTGGATCAGCGTGTCTTGGTGATAAAATTAGTTGTTTTGTTTTGTTTTTTAAAGAAGAATTTTACTTAACATTTATTTATTTATATGTGTGTGTGTGTGTGTGTGTGTGTGTGTGTGTATAAATTTTATATATAAATATTTACGTGTATATATTTATATATAAAATTTGACCAGAAAGGCACAGAGTGAGAACAGAGTGAGAGTGAGAGAGGGAAAGTGAGAAAGCAAGATGCTAGGTCCAGGACTTGAACCGTGGTTGGCCATGCGGAGTCCAGCCTCCTTAACCACCGTGCCACCTCCTGGCCTGATAAGATTAGTCTCTGTCGAGACCTGTTCTGTGTTTTCTGCTTGACCACAGGGTTCTAGTTTAGACATTTCAGTGTGGAGGACAATGTAAGCACAGTATTAAGTACCATGTGAGAAAGTGGTAGATTGCCCATGAAGTTTCAATACTTGAAAATAAGCTTAGATAACAGTGGAGCTACATGCAATGATTTCTTTTTAAAAAATATTTTATTTAGTTTGTTAGTAGGATTATTTTTTTTTAATTTGACCAGAGAGAGAGGTAGAAAGGAAGGGAAAGTGGGAAAGCAAGTCACCAGGTCCAGGACTCAAACCGTGGTCAGCCATGTGGGAATCTAGCACCTTTAACCACCACGCCACCTGCCGGCCCTAAAATACCTTTTGAAGGAAGACTTTTTAAGTCATACAATTTCCATGACTAAGATTTATTTAAAGCAGAAGAACTGGGCAGTAAGTGAAACATCAATTTTTCTCATCCGTGGTCGTAATTCTGATGATTTTTTCTTGTTTTAGTCTTGGCCTTTGCTCTTGCTGACACCAAGAAGATCGTTCTGTGTGACGTGGAAAAGCCGGAGAGCTTGCACTCTTTCTCTGTGGAGGCTCCAGTCTCCTGTATGCACTGGATGGAAGTGACTGTAGAAAGCAGGTGAATCAGAAAAGAAAAACTTCACAGTCTCAATAGGGCGGTCACGAATTGTTCATTTGTTCTCTTAGAAACTTAGGGACCTGTGATGTTGAGTGTTGATACGTTGCATGTAAATTTTGATTTTACAGGTAGGCCCCACAGCCTGGTGGTTAAGGGAACCAAGTCCCATGTGGCCAATTGCACTTTGAATAGCAGACCTGCTGGATAGAAAACATGCCAGGTGCATGTGTGTATGTATCCCAAATACCAGGAAGATGGGAGATGGAGGAGAAGGGGTTACGGCATGACCTGCTCTCCTGAGGGCTCCTTTTTCCCTCTCTCTTTCTTTCTGTCTTTGGCAAGTGCAAGTACCATCTGGCAATTTCAAAAATTTTTGGTTTTAAATTTACCAAGATGATATTTATTATTAAAAAAAAATTTTTTTTTGAGAGTTATTTTGCTGTAGGGCGCATGTGATTGCCAGAAAGACAGGGAGAGACAGAGAGATAGAAAGCGAGAAATCACCCCCCAGGGTGGGATGGCCACACCACGGTCCCTTCTCCTCCATTCTCCTCTCGGGATCTTGGGCATGCACGCACATGCGCCTGGCTTGAGTTTAAGCCACCAGGTCTGGGACTCAAACCGTGGTCGACTACATGGGAATCCAGTGACATAGCCATTATGCCAACTGCTGGTTCCTGTTTTTTAAATATGTTTTTTTTTTTTTTTTTTTTTGCCATAGGGTGCATGCAGTCTTCAGAGAGAGGCAAAGAGAGAGGAAAAGTGAGAAATCACCCCCCAGGGGAATGACCATGCTGTCCTCCTCTCGGGATTTTGGGCGTGCACACACATGCGCTGTATGTGATTGTCAGGTCACCAGGTCTGGGACTCGAACTGTGGAGTCAGCCATGTGGGATCCAGTGTCTTAACTGCCATGTCACCTGCTGGCCCGAGATGAAATCTTTTAATGCATTGTGAGATCCTTTACGAAGAAAATAATATGTTCTTATTGATGTAATTATGCCTGAATGGTGAAGAATTTTCTCCTCTTTGTAGTTATTTTGAATAGTGTATATCAATGACTTATGTTTTCAAGTAATAGTAGTTGGAATTACTGATAGCAGACTGAGGTTTTGTTTTTCATTTCACAATTTTTCCATTCGGAGCTTAGTTTTGGTGTCTTAGAGAATACGCTTGAGTATAAAAGTGATGGAATGGTTCTGTCCGTGGTCCTGACTGTTCGTTTCCTGGGAGCAATTGACCTTAGCGGATGTAGGGAATAAGACTCCTTGTGGTGAAGGAAGCCCAAGAACAGTGGATTTGGCTAATCCTAAAAACCAGAATTATTTTCCCTTTTTGGAGAAATGTGATCATTTTCTTTCCATTGGTTGTCCTTTCTAATCAAGATTCACTAAGTTAATAGGAAATGCATTTGTAAATTCTGAATATTCATTGACCACGTTCCTAAGGGGGGCCTGAAAGCAGTGGATGACAAGGATCTTGCCTGGGGATTGAAATTCACTGTAGATAAACCATCATCAGATAATCAAGAGTGGCAGATGGTGCTGTGGCTCTATGGGAGTCAGAGGAGAGGAGCACACCGTGTAACTACTGTTCTAGCCCACTTACCTGCTAAATATGTTCCTGATACACTTTCAAAATGTGCAAGATCTCGGGGAGTCAGCGGGTGGAGAAAGGGGTGTGTGCCGAGGAGACTAGGGAGGGTCCCTGCCGAAGGTCTGTGCTGAGGAGACTCCCTTCCTCAGTCTCGCCTGCCGGCATGTGCGTCCCCTCTCCCCTCCTCTCTTCCTTCCTCTTTCCCTCCTTCTCTATGTCACACACGCACAAAAGAACCAGTAATTAAATGACACGATAATTGCAGTGCTCTTTAAAATTACTCTTAGTATTCATACGTTTAGTGTGTGTTCTATTTTCTTTTTTTAAAGAATTATTTTATTTAAATTTATATATTTATTTATTTTGATTTGACCAAAGAGGGATAGAGTAAGAGAGGAAAAGTGAGAAAGCCAGGTCCGGGACTCAAACTGCGGCTGGCCACGTTGGAGTCCACTGCCCTTAACCACCATGCTACCTGCTGTTCCTTAGTGTGGGTTCTTAAATGGGAGTTAAGGAATCATACAGTCTCAGTCAGTACCTGAATACCGAACATATATGAATACATATCATATACTGAGAAGTTTGTTAATATTAATTCCTCTGAAAATGTAAATTACGTAGGCTGTTTTTTTGTGCAGAAGTTACAAAACTTCATACTTTTCTTTTTCTCACTTGTGATCGTTTCAGTGACTGTCTTAAAATAGGAAAATATTTGTGACATCTGTTTATTTGGTAATTGTTTAAAACTGGGCTTCTGTTTTTAGAATTATTTTTTGAAGGAAAGAAAAGTAATCATCAGTGTTTGTTATCATTTTTTTTTTCCTTTTCAGTGTTCTGACATCCTTTTATAATGCTGAGGATGAATCAAATCTTCTTCTACCTAAACTACCTACATTGCCAAAAAAGTATGTACCAGTTTGGGATTAATCTTGCAGATTTCTCTTCCTCCTCTTTCACACTGGGACAATTTTCTCGTGTTCTGAAAAGGGTATTCCTTATACGAAGAGTATTTTTTACCCTACTCTCTGTTTTCTTCTAGTTATAGCAACACCTCAAAAATATTTAGGTAAGCTGTGCTTCTGCTTTCAAGTAAGAGAACCTTTTATTATTTGAAAGATAATACCTGAAAGGTGACCTAACTTATTTCTCTATTTTAGCGAAGAAAATTCGGATGAAATTATTAAGCTCTTGGGAGATGTCAGGTAAATCCTGCAGAAAACTTCAAGAAGTATAATGTAAATTCTATAGAGCTAAGTAAGTGGAAATAAATATTGATGTGTCACAGTCGAGGCCGTTTTCAGATGCTTTAGGAGAAAGTCCTTTGTCATATTTCTCTGATGACATCAGCACCTCTGGGTGATACACAGACATGAGTATCTGTTACAGTTTTTATTGGATGGTCTTCCATCATGTTTTGGTAGTATTGTAGCGCATCGTTGTTTATTTCAATGTAAAAGTTTACTTCTGCCACACGCAAGAGACAGCATCCTCCGCGGGGTCTGGGCTCTGCGTCCCCCCAGCTCCAACTGGCGTGGACAGTGGGCACGCGCGTGTGCAGCGTCCTCAGGGAGGCCCCTGGACGTGTACCCGGACTCTCTCTGTGTGTATCAGCCCCATGGGCTGTCGCGTGTCACTGCTGCGGCGTCACCCCGTCTCCCTTCGTTTATTTTAATAAGAAATAAAAGAGATGTACCAGAGTCTCCAAGTAAAATAAGAAGAAAACAAGTTCTTTTTAAATTTTCAAGGAATTATTTATTTATTTTCATTTTAGCAAGAGAGAGAGAGAGAAAGCGAGAATGCAAGCCGCCAGGTCTGGAACCTGAACTGTGGTCAGCAGTGTGGGAGTCCAGTGTCTCAACCACCATGTGCCACCTGCCAGCCCCGATATATCCAAGTTCTTTAAGTCCATTTAATATATTCAGCTTCATAGCCATGATAAATGGATGGCATTTATTAGCTGGATAAAGATTTGTTTTGCTATTGAGACTATATAAATATAATTGTGTGGGACTAGTCGTTGGCGTAATGGCTATGTCGCTGGATACCCATGTAGTCGACCGCAATTCGAGTTCTGGACCCGGTGGCCTAAACTCACGCCAGGCGTGTGTTTGTGCATGCCCAAGATCTTAAGAGGAAAATGGAGGAGAAGGGATTGCGGCGTGGTCATCCCCCCTGGGGGGGGGGTGATTTCTCGCTTTCTGTCTCTCTGTCTTTCTGGCGAGCGCACACACTCTATAACAAAAACTTCTCAATCAATCAACTAGTAAATATTGTCGATAATATATTATTGTTAACTTTTTTAGGCTAGTGGAAATTTATGTTCTTTTGGGGAAAACATAAAGGAAGAAGTCTAACGTTACTGGCTGTGAGTGTTAGTGGGTTCGTCCCCTGGTGGGATGCGTTAGCATGTAGGTTATATGACAGCCATGAAATTTGCAACTCATTTTAAGAATGCAGTCATTTGTGTTTTCAGCTAGTCCTCAGCTTGTTGCATTTATTTTTAATTAGGCTTAATATTCTTGTCCTTGGAGGAAGCTCTGGATTTATCGAGCTTTATGCTTATGGAATGTTTAAAATTGCTCGAGTCACAGGGGTAAGTTTTTCTTTAGAAGTTCTAGATTTTTTTTTCTTAGACTTTAATAGCTATTTCATTTACAGAAAACGTATAAAACGCTATTTTTTTCCATTTTAGTCATTGGAATTAGTTATTATTAAGTGCTCAGAGGATGATTTTCTATGATAACAGTAGCGATAGGATATCTGTGAAGATCGGAGGCTATTTATGAAATCTGTCAAGTTCATCTTTTTTCCTCGATAAAAGACTAATGTGTTAGACTTGACTGCGATTTGATGTTTTCTAACCCATGATGGGCAAGAGTTAGAGTTTGTCCTGGACTGTCACGGGAGCCATCAGACACAGCCTTAGGCTCGGTGCTCTCTGCTACTTTGCTAAGTCCTGGCTTCCTCCACAGCGTGTTCACCGTACTCTGACCCTTCCCTAAAGGCATAGAAAGTACTGTGGGCTCTGTCTAAAATGTTGCTTCTCCCCCACCGATTGGGGACCCTCAGTGGAGAGAGGGGCGGGGACCAGGAACTTCTGTGTCCTTGCAGTGGGGGAGGGCGCCATGGGTGCTGCCTTCACTCACCTGCTGCAAGGGTGTTCCAGGAGCCAGGAGCCAGGGCACGTGTTTACCTTTGAAAGCTTTCAGTGAAGCCAGCGCAGCCTGCCAGTAGTACTAACTGTCCCGGGGGTCGACTGCTTTGCAGATCGCTGGCACTTGTCTCGCGCTGTGTCTGTCGAGTGACTTGAAGTCGTTATCAGTGGTCACAGAGGTGTCTACCGGCGGCGCTGCCGAAGTTTCCTACTTTCAAGTGAGTATTGGAATCGGATAGCGGCAAGCAGGAAATGTGTATTTTGTAGGACCTGATTATCTGTTCCGCAGTGTATTCCAGTCGTCCTTAAAGTAAAGCAAGCTCGGCATCTTCTAATTCTTAAACACTGAGTGTTATGGTTGTGATCACCACTGTTTCCTTCGCGTTTCAGTATCGTTGCCATGAAAACAGTATTCTGATCTGGTCTCTTAGGGACCGTTTTGCTATTAACCAATTAACTTTGTACCAAATGTTTTCTTAGGACTCTGCTCCTAATATGTCCATAATAATGATGATGGTGCCAAATAGTTACTGATTGTTTAGTATGTGCTAAGTACTGAGTGTTTCAAATAATTCATTGGCATTCTCACAACAACCTAACAGGGAGGAGGTGGTATTATTATTACCGCCATGTTATAGGTGAGGTCATGGCACACAGAGACCCTGGAGCTAGCTCCATGTCACAGAATTGGAAAGTGGTGCTTAGCCATCGGACTCTGAGGTCCGTGTTCTTCCTCGGCACACGTCCTCTGGTATAAAGTGATCAGTTCATACTGGGAAAAATCCGTTTCATTGTGAGTTGTGTGTATTATAGATCGTCAGGCCTTTTAGATACTCATAGAAGATTTGGAAAGCAGCCTTGTCTTAGTAAGAAATCGAGCCAGAATTTCCATTCTGCTTTTAATCCAGCCCCGTGACCTAAGAACACGTGAGCTCTGAACTCATATAAACAGAGCAGATGTGCTGTGTGGTGTGCGGTGAAGTTCATAATTTTTTTTTGAGAGAGATTTTTCTGTCTCACATGCTTGCCAGAGAGACAGAAAATGAGAAATCATCCCCCAGGGGATTGGCCACGCCGCAGTCCCTTCTCCTTTCCTCTCCTCTTGGGATTCTGGGCACGTATGCACACACACCTGGTGTGAGTTTGAAGCCACAGAGTCTGGGACTTGAACTACAATCGCCTATGTGTGAGTCCAGTGATGTAGCCATTACACCATCTGCTGGTCCCAAATTATAGGAATTTTATAAAGCTGGGCAGGATTTATTCATTTGCTTTTTAGTTTCGCCAGAGGGCACATGGGCGCACCAGAGAGAGGGAGAGGGACGACCGGTGGGGCATGTCCTCCCTCTCCATCCTGTCAGGACATGGGGCATGAGTGCCACTATGGTTCCCCAGGCCGCCAGGGTTGGGATTCAGACTGCGGCCAGCTGTAGGGAACCCGGCTGCTGCTTTAACCACCAGGCCACGGAGCAGTCTGATGATTGATTCATTTTTAAAAGATGCAAGTGCATCCAATGTCACTCATGTTATTCTTTTCATCTTACAGCTCGAAACCAACCTATTGTATTCTTTCTTACCTGAAGTAACTCGGATGGCTAGAAAGTTTACTCACATTTCAGCTCTTTTACAGGTATGTATCTAGTGTTCTCTATGTGAATATTTACTCTAAGCTTCTAAGGTTTTGTATATATATACACACACACACGCGTATATATTTTTATATATGTGTATGTGTATATATATATATGTATATATGTGTGTAAATTTACGTGTATGTGTATGTAAATATATATGTGTGTATATATATATATATATATATATACACATACACATATTGTCCTTTTTTATTATTATTTTTTAAAGATTCTTGCCATAGAATGGGCTCATTGGAGAGAGAGAGTTGTGAGAGGGAAAGTGAGAAATCACCCCTCCAGGGGGGATGGCATGCTACAATTCCTTCTCCATTCTCCTCCCAGGATTTTGGGCATGCGTGCACACGTGCCCAGCCTGAGTTTCACACTGGTACTGGGACTTGAACCATGGTTGACCATGTGAATCCAACGCTTTAACCACCACACCACCTGCTGGCCCCATACAGAAAATCTTAACCATTTTATTTTGTAAAGCTGTCTGTAGTAGGAGTGCCTCGTCTGATAGACTTATCTTTTTTATAACATCCATTAATGTCAGAAAAGGAAAGTGAGAAAGTTATTGCCATTCAGTCTTATTTGCCACCTCCAAAGGAAAAGAAAAAAAATAGCGTGAATCTTTTTAAATATTCCTATAAATAAAATACTATTTTCATTTTAGTTGCAAATAACATGCTGTGAAAACAATAGTCTTCGTGTAAGTTAGCCTTTGTTCCTAATAAGCCCACCCAGGTTAGCCTCCGGTTGTGGAGGTGGGCAGTTTAGTTAAGGCTCGGCCAGGAAGGGGTGATCGGGCCAGGCTTAGCTACTTGGCCCGGCTTGCTTGTGCAGGCTGGCGTGTGTCCCTTCACTGCACGGCCTTCTCCCCGTTTCACACCCACCATCCTCTAGGAAGTCGGTCGGCCCAGGCATGTCCCACGGTGCGGTTGGCGTAATGGCTACGTCGCTGGACTCCCACGTAGTTGACCGCAGTTTGGGTCCTGGGCCTGTTGGCTTAAACCCATGCTGGGCACGTGTACGTCCATGCCCAAGATCCGAAAAGAGAATGGAGGAGAAGGGATTGCGGCATGGCCATCCCCCTGGGGGATGATTTCTTGCTTTCTGTCTCTCTGTCTTTCTGGTGAGCACATGCACCCTATAGCAAAAATCTCTCAAAAAAAAAAAAAAAAAGAAAGAAAATGAGAGGAGGGGCAGAAGTACAAGTGGAAGTGTGCAGAGACTGCTGAGACCTTGGACTCGACAGGGTCATTTCTGTTGCATTCTGTTAGTCAGAAAGAAACAGACAAAGAATCAGAGCTGTTTCTCTTGTTCTACTACCGTTCTCCCTTTGCTTGATGGCGAAGGTTTCTAGAGATGAGTATCTTTCTTTTTAAAAAAAAAAAAAATTGTTTATTTTTCATTTTATTTACTCATTCATTTATTTATTTTTAAATTTTGACCAGAGCGAGAGAGAGAGAGGGAAAGTGAGAAAGCAAGCCAACAGGTTCAGAACTTGAACCATGATTGGCCATGTGGGAGTGTCCAGTGCCTTAACCACCATGCCACCTGCTGATTCCTAATATCTTTCTTTTTTAAAAAAATTTAACTTTATTTATTTCTTTTAACTTGATGAGAGAGGGACAGAGTGAGAGTAAGAGAGAGAGAGAGAGAGAGAGAGAGAGAGAGAGAAAGTGAGAAAGCAAGCCACCAGTTCTGGGACTTGAACTGTGGTCGGCCATGTGGGTGTCCAGCATCCTAACCAGCATGCTTCCTGCGGACTCCGAGATCAGTATCTTTTTAAGGATCCCATTTGAAAATTGAATAGCTGATCATATCAGCATTCTGACAGTTCATGTACATAAAACCTGCCTTATGTGGGAAGGCTGAGGATATTCATGTCACCAGATAAAAACTAAAAGTATATTGTATCGTGAAGATGGTTAAAAGAATCATTGACCATGTTCTATAGTTAAATGATTGCCAGATGTTAGCTATGGTCTCTTCTCTCCAGCTTACTGAGCTAAAAGAGTGTTTGAAAATAAATTCTGTTTTTTTTTTTTTTTTTTGAGACACTTGATAAGAAACACTTTTTTAGTTAACATGTGATTTAAGCGTTTTGTTATTTAATATTGTTTCCTTTTTTGTTAATAGTATATAAATTTGTCACTAACGTGTATGTGTGAAGCATGGGAAGAAATACTCATGCAGATGGATTCTCGTCTCACCAAATTTGTGCAGGTAACACACCTGAAATTTCCCCTGGAGAGAGTTCACGCACATTGTCCATGTTTATTTTATAACGTACATGAAAAAAATCAGTCTGATTCGTAAAAGGTGAAGGCCTTAATGGTTTGGTCTAACCTTAGACTGTTTTCTTTGCGAGACTGGGGAAGAGGACTCTGTTCCCAGTGGTACAGCTTACAGCCGACGTGGGGGCAGGACTGAAATGGAGCAGGGGCAGCGTGGGGAGCGTGGGCAGGGGTTCAGAGGCTGACGGGCTGTCTTCCAGGCACTGATACTCCGATGGTCAGTGGACATCTGGAGTTGATGGGTGGTTGGGACAAGGAAAGGCAGTCGTGGTCCTATAATTTTGAATAAATACGCTTATAATCTGTTTTATTTTACTTTTTTTTTAGGTTTTTGCCATAGAACACGTGCACTTGCTGGAGAGAGATGGGAGTTGGGAGTGAGATATCACCCTCTTGGGGGGACGGCCATGCCACGGTCCCTTCTTCATTCTCCTCCTGGGATTTGGGACACGTGCCACACATGCCCATTTTGATTTTCAAGCTGCCAGGTCCAGCACTCAGACAGTGGTTGGCATGTGGGAGTCCATCATAACCACCACCCTCCCTGCTGGCCCTGATAAGCTTATAGTTTTAAAAATATATGTCTTTTTTTTTTTTTTTTTTTTTAAATTTTTGTCTAGGAAAAGAACACAACCACGTCAGTGCAAGATGAATTCATGCATTTGCTGTTATGGGGGAAAGCAAGGTAATAATCTTAGGTTAGGTGTTCTTGCTTTTCCTTTTTTTTTTTTTTGCAGTAATTTTTTTTCGATAGTAATTTATATTCATTGTAAATAGAGAAAAATAGAAAATTGTGTGGTACTTAAGGCCAACAACAAAAAATCCCAACATACTTCTTTCAAGGCTTTCTTATGTACATACTAAAAATGTAAATATGGTCATTTTATGTGTATATAAGCATTTTTTAAAGTTTTAAAATTTTTATGTAGCCAAATCAGTATTTTCCTTTATGGCACCTGCTTTTATGTTTTTTTTTTTTTTGAGAGGTTTTTGCTATAGGGCGTGTGCGTTCACCAGAAAGAGAGAAACAGAGAGACAGAAAGCGAGAAATCACCCCCCAGGGGGATGGCCATGCCGCAGTCCCTTCTCCTCCATTCTCCTCTCAGGATCTTGGGGACGCACGCACACGCACCTGACATGAGTTGAAGCCACCGAGTCCGGGATTCCAATCGCAGTTGACTACAGGGGAGTCCAGCGACATAACCATTATGCCAGCTGTTGGTCCCTCTGAAAAACCTTTCTTAATAGTATTCAAAGATTTGTATTTTCTTCTAGAGCCTTTTATTTATTTTTATTTTTGGGAGATTTTTGCTATAGGGTGTGTGTGTCTGCTGGAGAGACAAGTGACCAAAAGCAAGAAATCACCCCTTGGGGGGATGGCCACACCAAAATCTTCTCCTCTTGGGATCGTGGGTACACATGCACCACATACCCGGTATAAGTTTCAAGTCACCAGGTTCAGAACTCAAACCACGGTCAACTATGTGGGAGCGATGTAACCATTATGCCATCTGCTGGTCCCCTTCTAGAGCGTTTTTATGCTTTATGTTTTATCCCATTTACATGTTTCAGATGTGTGTAAGGCTGGCTTATTTATTTTTCTAAATATGTAGTTTTCATCCAGTGTAGTTTATCAAGTATTCCATCTTCTCCTTACTAATGCGAATTGTCAACTTGGCTTACAGGGCACTCTCACATATACTTCAGTCTATTCTTAGACTTCATGATAGTTTCCTGTTTTCTCTCTGTTCTTTCGTTAATTCAAAAAAGTTGATTTTTTGTTGGGCTACTTCCTGTTAATTTAATTTAATTTATTTTTATTTCAAAATCTTGTTTACACTTTGACATCAGAAAAACTTAAAGTGATCCTTTCAGATTTCAATAGAAAAATGACTAAAGATTCTTTCTTTTTTATTACAGTGCTGAACTTCAGACCCTCTTGATGAACCAGCTCACAGTAAAGGTACCATTATTTATGTATTTAAATGGCTTTGAACACATTCTTTTTTTTTTTTTTTTTTTGAATAGCATATGGTGCCTTAATTATATGATATATATATTTTTTTTTTCTTTATTAGGGCTTGAAAAAGCTTGGCCAATCAATAGAGTCATCATATTCCAGTATACAAAAGTTGGTCATAAGTCACTTACAGAGGTATGAAGACGATGCAGAATTTTCTGGTGTAGTGTCCACACGTACATGGCATTGGTCTGTTTGCAATTTTTCTGTTACCATCTGCATTTGAAACGTATATATATTTATTTATTTTATTCCATTTGTTTTTATTATTTTTTTAAACTTGACCAGAGAGAGTCAGAGAAAGAAGGGAAAAGGGAGAAAACAAGCCACCGGGTCTGGGAGTCTGGGACTCAAATCATGGTCAGCCATGTGAGTCCCATGCCCGACCACCACGCCACCTGCCGGCCCCTCCATTCTTTTTTTGAGTTTTTTCTAGCTAAAATTGTTGCATTGGCATTTGAGGGGTATTTTGGACAACCCAATATTTACAGGATAATAGTACTGCAAAATTATTTCATAGAGCCATGATTTCTGCTTTATGACAACATCTTTTACCGGATAGACCACTCTGGGCTATTTTCTCATTCAAACAACCATGAGGCCTATTTTGAAATAGAGCACAGACCCTATTTTGAGCAGTGAAATGAGATGTCTTTGTGTATCATTTTACAGTTTCCAAAGCGTATTATGTGTTTTTTCACTTAACACCTTGGCAAAGCGGTTTTTTACAATGATCTTCATTTTACACATTAAGAAACTGAAGTTCAGAATTGGTTTTTCGGCTGGCACAAAGTTACCAAACGTCAGAGCCGAGATTTGGTCCCAGTTCTTCAGAAAGTCTCCTGTTATTCCTGTTGACATCTGCAGCTACGTGAGTGCTGCAGGTGCAAGTGGGTGCTGAGTGTCTGGTTGAAGTTCGAGAATGCCTTATGCGGAGTCTCTAGCCCCAGCCACCATCACCCCTCCTTGATCACTGCCGTACCCTCCGGACTGGTCTTTGCCAGTCCTCACAGTGTCCCTTGAATGTATTTTCTCCACTGGATCAAATCACGTGACTGTCCTAGTGCCCTCCTGTGTGACATTTAGGCGTATCTGCCTCTCAGCTTTGCCCACACAGGCGGCCTCGTCGTCTCTCAAACTGGACATCGTGTTTCCCGATCAGAGCCTTCGTATACCCCTCCCTCTTCCTGGAAGCCTTCCACCCTGTTCTCCCTTGGCATTGGGCAGCCCCCAGTGCACGTGTTAGCATTCCTTCAGAGAAACCTCCTTGATCCCCTAGAGCAGACCAGGTTCTCTTACGCCCACACCTGAGCGTTCAGCATCGGGACAAAGCGTGAGAGTTAAGATGGCGCCTAGTGACTGTCCTCCCCCTTAGACCATCAGTCCTGTGAGGACCCTGTCGTTCTGCTCACCGTCATGTCCCCAGTGTCTGACACAGTGCCTGGCCTCAAGTCAGAGCTTCCTCGGTATTCGCAAAAAGTCGCACATGTAGTTGTTGGGAGTATGAGACGGTCACGTAACTGTCTTAAACGTGCCAGGACTAACGAAGAGCACCGTTTGATCGTCTCACAGAGTTTAACCTCGTGGTCTTGTATTCACCCCAGTGGGCATGACAACCAGTTGATCCTGCTGTGAGCTTTAGATCTGGTTTTGAAATAGTTATTTCTTATAGAAAGGAAGTTGAAGTTGCTTTGAGTTTTTATTTCATGAAATGTAGCAGTGTGTAGGCACCGTCGTAGCTGCCCGTCACCCTGATAATATTAACTTACTCCGTTCTGCTTTTGTAGCGGCTCTGAGTCTTTGCTGTATCACTTAAGTGAACTGAAAGGAATGGCCTCGTGGAAACAGAAATATGAACCTCTTGGGCTAGATGCCTCAGGAATTGAAGGTAGCGGTTTAATTTCTCCGTAGAACACACTAAGTCCAGTTTATTTATTTGACAAGTGACATTTATAATCTCCCCCCGTAGATGCTATTACTGCCGTGGGTTCCTTTATACTCAAGGCCAACGAACTCCTCCAGTAAGTATCGGGGATTTCGGGAATCATTGATCTGAGGATAGTTCACTTTTTATTTAAAGAAGAACTGAGGAAGTTGTCATGGTTCTCTTAAAATGAGATTTTACATTTAAAAAAAGAAAAAAAAGGCCTGTCCGTGACTAAAACCAGCCGTAGCACAGAGGCCTCACTGAGTTGAGCTGTTTCCCTGTCCCGCCCAGGTCCTCCTTCCAGAGGGAGTTATTGGAACTCCTGGGATTGTTTGCGTATTTCTAAATGATATGATTATACTGCATTCTTTTTTTCTTTTTCTTTTTCTCTCTCTCTCTCTCTTTTTTTTTTTTTTTTCTGAGAGAGATATTTTTGCTATAGAGCTTATATGCTCGCCGGAGAGACAAAGACAGAAAGCAAGAACCCGCGCCCGGTGTGAATTTAAGCCCCCGGGTCTGACAGGGGAGTGAATGAACTAACGGAACAGGTGGGCTGCCGTGTACCCAGGCTTCTCTCACGGGAGCAGTCAGGTGAGGCCCCCGTGGGAGTGGGGCACAGAGCGGGTAAGCGGCTGGGCGAACCAGGCTGGGTGAGTGAAGCAAACCAAGAGAGAGGAAGAGAATGGAAGCAAGAACTTGAATAAATCAGTAACCTCCAGTCCGAGGTAGACTGGGAAGGAGGTGAGGACGGGGTATGAGAACCAGTGAAAGGTGTAGAACCCGTACAGGGTCGTCCTGGTGGGACAGTGGCTGGGTCTCTGGAGAGAGGATTCTGGACAGAAAGAAGAACTGGTTGGTTAGTGGATACTTACAATCAGATAGACAAGGGTTGGTGACGACAAGGTCTGGAATGCGAACTCTAGCGTAAGTGCTGGGGGCCAGCAGAGGGCGTGGAGGTGAAGACACTGGACCCCACATGGTCAGATGGGTTTGAGTCCCAGACCCAGTGGCTTGAAAGACATGCTGAGTATGTGTGTGCCCAAAATCCAGAGAAGAGAAGGGAGGATAAGGGATTGCAGTGTGGCCATTCCCCTGGGGAGTGATTTCACACCTTCTTGCTCTCTGTCCCTCTCTGTCTTTCCTAGTAGCCCAGCCAAAAAAAAAGAGTAAGTACTTACAGTAGAGTTGGAGGATGAGCTCAATGAACTGAACCATTTTGTTGAATTTCTTATTAGGACAATCTTGTTTCTTTAATGATTTCTTGTTTCTTTAATGATTTTCAGAGCTCCGATCTTGTTTTATGGATGTGACATTCTCTCCAATCTTTCTCATTAATTAGATTTTTTTTTTTTTTTTTGAGAGGTTTTTCGCTATAGGGCGCGTGCGCTCGCCAGACAGACAGAGAGAGACATAGAGACAGAAAGCGAGAAATCACCCCCCAGGGGGGATGGTCACGCCGCAATCCCTTCTCCTCCATTCTCCTCTCGGGATCTTGGGCACGCACGCACACGCGCCCGGCGTGAGTTGTAAGCCACCGGGTCCGGGACGCGAACCGTGGTCGACTACGTGGGAGTCCAGCGACATAGCCATTACGCTAACTGCTGGTCCCATTAATTAGATTTTTTAAGAAGTCTCTGTTCTTCCTGAATTGTTTCCACCTCATGCTTATCTTACTTATCTGCTTATCTTGGGATCTTATTACGAGATTTCTTCAACTATGATACGCTTGGTGGTTCACTCGTGCTTATTCATGAAGCAACGTCAAGTTGCTCATGATCCCCGTGTGCCAGGTGGCTTCCTGTGAGTGTCTGAGTGCCGGGGCAAGGAGAGCTTTGCCTTGGCTGCCGGTGCCCACACGGAACTGCCTTAGGTCGCTCAGTTTCTTTTGTTTCTTTGAAGAACCCTCTGTTTTTGACTGACATTCTTCTTATTTTGGGCAGAAGAGCATCTTGGTCCCTGTATTTTTCCAGTTTGTCCCCTGCGTCCAGTGCCACACAACACCCTGGTGCCTCCTGTTGAGCCTGACATTGGTCAGGTCTGAGCGTCTGGGACTCTGGGTCCCCCAGGGCAGGCAGCCTGCTCCCGGCCGCCCTCCCTGGGCGCTGTTTGACACGTGGCCTCCACCTCTGACCTTCATCAGGTCACCATCGTCACTGGCTTTTGACATTTCTAAAATTGAATTGCTTTCCTTTACTGTTCTCTTCGTTCCCGGGAGCTTGTACTGTCCTCGTTTTCTGTGGGTTTCGAGCACAGAAAGCCCTCCCCACTCTGTCACGTCAGTGGGGTTTTAGAAAGTAGAGCTGTGGGTGCTTGTGCTCAGAAGAATGAGAGGAGAAGGTGGATTCTGTGGTCTATTTGGTTCATCATGTTTGCTGAGAGCAACTATAAGAGACTAAGTTTCCTGTGATCACCTTTCGATAGACGTGAAAGGTGCTTCAATTTCTAGCTCCTTTCAGATAAATAAAACAGCATAACTGTAGATTATAGATGGAAGAACCGAGCCTGTGACAATTCTGATTTAACCTAGTTACCTGGAGGGGACTAAGGGTATTTTGATTGGGAAAGACACACAATAATTTTTTTTTTAATTGTTGGCTTAAAGAGAATTTCAATGATGTGGCTTGGTAACCTCAGAGATGGTGCAGTTTTACTTCAAGTGTTTTCCTTTGTACAGAAAGGTTAATGATCTTGACCTACTTCTGCAGTAGTACTCTGAAACTTAATGCTTGGACAGGGCTTTGAGATTTAGAAATGAAAAGTGCAGGTATTATTTGCTTAGAGTAATTATCTTACAGATAGGAACTTAAATGAGATTTTAAAAAAAAAATGATACTCATCTCTGTATTTGGAAGCAATTTCATTGAACTGAAGATAATTTCTATTTAAAACACTTCATTTTTTGACTGCAGTTGTGGAAAGCCTAGGGAAATTGAGTTTTTGAGATCTCAGTCATTATCGAAATAAAAAAACTGACCTTCCACAAATAATATCCATTGATGTCAGAGACAGTGACATAGTACAGATTTATAATAATGTTTCGGGACCAGCAATTGGTGTGATGGCTATGTTGCTGAACTCGCATGTAGTCGACCGCAGTTTGAGTCCCGGACCCAGTGGCTTAAACTCATGCCGGGTGCGTGTGCGTGCGTGCCCAAAATCCCGAGAGGAGAATGGAGAAGGGATTGCGGCATGGCCATCCCTCCTGGGGGGTGATTTCTCGCTTTCTGTCTCTATCTCTGTCTTTCTGGCAAGCACATGCGCCTTATAGCAAAAACCTCTCCAAAAAAAAAAAAAAGAAAACGAGAAAAAAACCAAGATTTATAATGATGTTTCTATTGAACATTCTGGTCTGTTTTATCTTCTTATGGATCAGTGAGTATTTTTTTATAATTATTTATTTCAAATTTTATTTATTCATTTATTTTAATTTGACCAGAGAGAGACAGAGAAAGAGAGATAGAAACAAAGAGAGAAAGCAAGCCCCCAGGTGCAGGACTTAACCGTGGTCGGCCATGTGAAAGTGTGCAGTGCCTTAACCCCCATGCCACCTGCTGGTCCCCGAGTATTTTTTTTTTTTAACAGAGAATAGTGCTGAAAACTCATTTTTCCTTTGCAGAGTTAGCAAAGACTTTCCTCCTTCACTAAATGCCAGGAAACACTGCTTTCCTATTTGTGGCAAGGCGGTTACAATCAGTTCTTTGCTTTATTTTGGAAAAGAATCAGGATTTGCTTTTTTGAGATTTTATTTTTAGGTGTGAGTTTGATTTGTAAAATCTGCTGTCTAAACACTTACATGTCATCCAGATAGGATGAAATAGAAGAGGAAGGACTGTTGTATTCCATGACAATTGAGCAGTGATACATGACCCCATGTAATAATCTTATTTTATCTTTTTTTTAGAGTTATAGATAGTAGTATGAAAAACTTCAAAGCATTTTTTCGGTGGCTTTATGTGGGTAAGTTACTTGAGGGAAGGGTTTTTAGTAATACTTCGGGACAACCCTGGGAGTGTCGTCCCAAACCGGTTCCGTTTCTCAGGCTTATAAAAGTGCTTTTGTTTAAAAACTGAATGTGATGCAGAGGTTAACACTTGAAGTTCTTAGATATTTCTCGAAACACTTGCTGTGCTAGTCAGCATGGGGGGAGAGCGTGTATCAGGCCAGCCCGTCTCAGATCTGAGTTGTTAATTAGAATAAATTGCAGTATGAAAACTGAACGGGTCTTTAGAAGGAATCATTTTCTTGGACAAAAGTAGTAGTTTGTTTTACGTACCCTCCTTGGAGGTAACGTAGGAGGTTTCTGTGCTTTCACTGTCGTAAGAATCGGGGTTGGAAGGAGCAAGAATGACTGCTCAGCCCTTACCATTCGAGCAGAACGTTGGAGACGGCATTGCACTGGAGAGCTCCAGATACGCTCGTCATCCTGGCTTTGCCCCCAGTAACGGGGTGGCCTTGCTTTTCCCCCTTGTGCTGTATAACCTCCAGGTGGACAGGGGCTTGGTTATATTGCTGTGTCTCTAACTCCAATCGTATGCCCAGGAAGTCTTTTTTGGAATGGGTACATGAACAAATGAGTGGAATTAGACTGTAGCCAACATTTCAGGTCATTTAGAAGTTTAAATGATTAAAGACAGATTATAAGCTGTGTTTGTGAGAGTACTTATGATGTGCTTGTTACTAACCAAGCCCGGTTCAGTGAGTCCAGACACCATGCAGATGCACAGGCAGCTTCGTCTTCCCTTAGGCAGACATGATGCAGAAAACACAGTGCCGATAGACAGCCCCGTGCAAGGACAAGAAGAATCAAAGCCTATAGATCAAAGGGTACATAAATAAGTGTGTGTGTGTGTGTGTGTGTGTGTGTGCGCGCGTGCATGCAGCATAAAAGGCCAAGGGAAATGGATACATTCCTTCGGTATCGTAATGTGTGCAGGTTTTAAGAGAATGTCACAAGGTAGGAGGAGGAATTCATACACACCTAGTCTTTAGCGCAAGATCTCAGTTAGATTGTTTGCAATGTTGGGGCGGGGGGTTGAGTCGGAGAAAAAGAAAACTAGTGGTTGAGACTCACTAGACCAACAGTTTTGAACCTGAAATTATAAATCAAATTTAAGTTCCTCATCCTGTGGTTTTTGGAAGAGAACAAGTTTCTCTTGGTGAAAAGAAGCTGTTTAAAATAGAAGATTTAGTTCAATAAAACACATTTAGACTTTAAAATGTATCATCATTAAAACTATGTATGTTGCTTTCCTTTAAAGAGCGTGTTTTTAACTTTCGACTTTGTATTTCCAGCAATGTTAAGAATGACAGAAGACCACGTGCTTCCTGAGCTGAATAAGGTAGGGACCCTAGGGACCTTTCTGGCGTGTCACTGTTGCCTTGTTCAATGTGGCTTCGAATGTCACCCTGGTATTCTCACAGTAGTTACTAATAGGACGGGAGGTTGTGGACATTCCACAGAGCCCTTAAGCTATTTGTTTTTAAGAAATTGGTGTGTTTTATATATTTTTTCATCTCAAAGAATACCTTTATTCTTACGGCTATCTAAATTTATAACTTTGGGGACCAGCAGGTGGCATGGTGGCATGGTGGCTAAGGTGCTGGACTCCCACGTGACCAACTTTGGTTTGAGATCCAGACCCAGCAGCTTGAAAATCATGCCAGCATGTGGGTGCATGTTCAATATCCCGAGAGGAGAATGGAGGAGAAGGGATTGAAGTGTGGCCATCCCCCCGCCCCCGGGGGTGATTTCTCACTTTTCCTCTCTGTTTCTCTCTCTGACTTTGTCTCTAATGAGCATACATGCCCTGTAGCCACTCCCCCAAAAAAATATTCTCGTGTTTCTATAAGGTTTTATAATCTCTGTAAACAGCAGCCTTGTATTCTTGTTTCAACTTTCTCACGTCTTTTTTTTTCTCCCTTGGATTTTTTGCCATAGGGTTATGTGCTTACAGGAGAGAGAGAGGGAAAGTGAGAAATCACCCCCTACAGGGGATGCCCGTGCTTCAATCCCTTCTCTTCCTGGGTTTTGGGGCCTGCATACACACATGCCCAGCATGATTTTCAAACCTGGTCCATGACTCGAACCACAGTGTGCTCTGTGACAGTCCAGCACCTTAACCACCATACCACCTACCAGCCCTGGGCCCGATTTTCTTAAACCTTAAATGCATTTTATTTTCTTTGGAGATCAGATATTTAGATATGAGTACCTGTGTTGATATCTGGCAAGGAAAAGTTTTTAAAACTTTTGGGGGGAGATTTTTGCTATAGGGTGTGTACACTTGCTGGAGAGAGATGGAAAGAGAAAAAGTAAGAAATCATCCCCCAGGGGGATGGCCATACCACAATCCCCTCTCCTCCATTCTCCTCTTGGGATTTTGGGCACACACACGCACACACACACACACACCCAGTGTGAGTTTGAAGCCACCATGTCTGGGACTTGAACCATGATCAGCCCTATGGGAATCCAGGACCTTAGCCACTACAGCCCATGCTGGCCCCAGGAACAGTTTACTGTCAGAAACATGACAAGTGGCTGTGGATTCTCCTTCGAGAGTTCTAATAGAATAGGGCAGAATGTCCATTTGTTTCCTGTGGCATATTCAGCCTCATCCTGCCCAACCTGTTAGATCGATGAGGTGATTCTGAGCCTGAACGGATGGAGCGCACTGTAGTTACCTGCTTGGACTGGGTGAGCGGAGGTCCCTGCCCTCTGACTCTTAGGCTGAAGACATCTTTTGCCTTCTGAATGACTGGCATTGCAACCCAGGAAAGTCTCACAGTAGTTGTCTATCTGCTGTCGCTATTGGCATTATTTTGGGAGATGCCGTATGTTTGATATAGGGAGGAACCATAACGTGTAATTTTCTGAGTGCCGAAGAACTGGGGCGGGATGAAGGCAGGGCCACTGCAGGACGCAGAGGCCAACACCGAAGCAAACTTGCTGCTCTCTTGCAGCCCTTGCTTAGTCTGAGCCGAGATTCCTGACCTGGCTCAGAGTCCCTCTTCCCAAAAGAGGTGCCTCTGCACAGCAGGCGAACATGATAAACCACCTTAGGCCATCAGACTCCGTGGCTGCTGGGTTACCTGACTGGGAAATGGGTTTAAAAATGTGTGATTACAGGGGCCAGTAGGTGACATGGTGGTGAAGGCACTGGATCCCACACGGCCACTGCGGTTTGAGTCCCAGACCCAGTGGCTTCAAAGACATGCCGAGCATAGTGTGTGTGTGTGCCCGAAATCTCAAGAGGAGAATGAGGAAGAGATTGCAGAGTCGTCATCCCCCGAGGGAGGTTTCTCACTTTCCTTCTCTTTCTCTAGTGAGGGCCTGTGCCCTGTGACAAAAATCTTAAAAAAAAAAAAAAAAAAAAAAAAAAAGTTTAATTACATTGTTGTCAGGTCCCCAGGAGTTCCTATTTTCACAGTTGCATTAACTCTTATGTCTTTGAAGGAAATTTATCTATTTTCCCATGGTTTTTAGTAAATAGTAAAAAAAATCTCTTTTGTTATTGCGTAATATTTTTTTAATCAGGAAGCTTTCTTTTATCATGATGTGTTTTCTTTTTGTCCCTTTTTGTTGTTGCTAGATGACTCAAAAAGACATCACATTTGTTGCAGAATTTCTTACTGAGCATTTCAATGAGGTAAGAAATGAGTGTTTCTATAACGCAGTCTTTTAAGAAAAGAATGGCAGTATACTTGGGTAATAATAAGAACTAATTAAATTTAACCCAATTTAATTGGAGTCCTTAGCAATTACCTGTTTGAAAAAATGGCTGAAGTAAATAATAGCAGTGTTTATTTATTAAACGTAAAGTCTGTAAATTGGAATTTGTTTTATGTATTTTTAAATGAATTCTTTTTAATTTGCTAAAAGGGCACATATGCTCACCAAAGAGAGACAGAGGAAGAGAGAGAAAGCATTCCCCAGTGGGGCGCGGTCACACTGCAGTCCCTTCTTCTCCCTCCTCCATGTAATTGGGATTCGAGCATGTGTGACAGGCACCTGGTGTGTTTCTTTCTCAAGCCAGTGGGTCTGGGGTTTGAACCACGAGGTCGGCTGTATGAGATTCAGCTCCCTTAACCACCAGGCCATGGATGTGGCCCCATAAGTCGAACTTTATGTGTATGTTTTACAATCCATGAGAGAAAAGCGTGGGCCAGCTGGTGGCCTGGTGGTTACAGTGGCTTGCTCCCCACATGTCTGACTGTGCGGTTCAAGTTCTAGACCCTTAGGCCCAAAAAACATGTGGGACGCACGTTCACGCAGGCCCTGAAGCCCAAAAGGCAAAGGAATGGAAGAGAAGGGATTGCAGTGTGACATCCCTCTGGGGAGGTACTTTCTTTTTTTTTTTTTTTTTTTTTAAATAATTATTTTATTTTATTTATTCATTCATTTTATTTTTTTTTTTAGTTTGACCAGAGAGAAACAGAGGGTGAGAGTGAGAGAGAGAGAGAGGAATTGAGAAAGCAAGCCACCAGATTCAGGACTTGAACCCTGGTTAGCCATGTGGGAATGTCCAGCGCCTTAACCACCACGCCACCTGCTGGTCCTTGGGGAGGTACTTTCTCAGTTCCCTCTGTCTGTTTCTCTCTGACCAGGGCATGCGCCCTCTGGTAAAATTAAAAAAAGAAAAAAGAATAACTGCCCCTAACAGCTGTCTTAAAAAAATAAAAGTTTTTAGTTTAGATTTTAAGATTTGTTTTTTCTTTGACTTTTAGGAGTTGACCTAAGAATTAAACCATATTTATTCTTTCCAGGCTCCAGACCTTTATAATCGCAAAGGAAAATACTTTAATGTTGAAAAAGTTGGTCAGGTACGGACTTTGAACTGATTTTAATTACGACTCTGTTTTGATATTTAAGAATTAATTTTAAAAGCTTAGCAGTGTTAATTTTCATTAGCCAAGGTTTACGAGAAGTAATACAATCCCAATTATGTAGCAGCCCAGCTCTTTTAGTTAAATAACCAGAAAGCAGCAGTTTTTAGACTTTTTGACTTCAGCATCCATTTATATTCTAAAAAATTATTCAAGTTCCGGGAACCAGCAGTTAGCGTAATGGCTATGTCGCTGGACTCCCACGTAGTCGACCGTGGTTCGCGTCTCGGACCCGGTGGCTTACAACTCACGCCGGGCGCGTGTGCGTGCATGCCCAAGATCCCGAGAGGAGAATGGAGGAGAAGGGATTGCGGCGTGACCATCCCCCCTGGGGGGTGATTTCTCGCTTTCTGTCTCTATGTCTCTCTCTGTCTGTCTGGCGAGCGCACGCGCCCTATAGCGAAAAACCTCCAAAAAAAAAAAAATAATAATAATTCAAGTTCCAAAAAGAGCTTTTGTTTGTGTGGGTTGTTATCTATTGATGATATATATTATTAGGTATTAAAAATTCAAGTAAAATAAAAAATTATTTCTTAATTTAAAATAATAAGCTCATTTACCATGACATATTAACATTAATGTCTTTATTGAAAAGTAATAGTGTTTTATAAAACAAAAGTAATTTAATGAAAATTGGCATTGGTTCACACTTCTGCAAATCTTTTTGATGTTCTGCTAAATAGAAGAAGGTGAGTTTTTATGTCTGCTTCTGCATTCAGTCTTTTCAATATGTTGTTTCTGTTAACGTTTGTAAAAATCTGGCCTCACACAGGTGTGTAGTTGGAAAGGAAGTACTGTTACCGATTTTCCGGATATTGTGGAGATTCTTTGATACTTCAAGTCTCGACACTTGATGGTATCTCTCTCTCTTTTGTTTTTTTTAGAGAGATTTTTGCTATAGGGCACATGTACTTGCCAGAGAGACTGAGGGAGACAGAGAGACAAAAGCAAGAAACCACCCACCAGAAGGGATGGCCATGCTGCAACCCCTTTCCTCCACTCTCTGCTCGGAATCTTGGTCATGCACACACACACTCCTGGCATGAGTTTTAAGCAGCCGGTTCTGGGACTCAAACTGTGGTCGACTATGTGGGTGGGAGTCCAGTGACCTAACCATTACGCCATCTGCTGGTCACATTTGATAGTATCTTAAAGGTTAGCTTCCCTGTGGATCTAATTTGCATTAGGGAAATTTTTATATTGGTACATTAAAACTTACTCATTTACCTTATGCTTGGAATCAGACTTTTTACTTTTAAGGAATTAATTTTATTATTTTCAATTTGACCAGTGAGAGACAGAGTGCCCCTGCCTGAGGGTAAAGAGATGGGGTAGCCCGAGGGGAAGGGCTGTGGATTGAGAATGACAGACAGATAAAGTGGGATTCAGGTGGACCCAGAGGCTGCTGGAGAATGCCATGGACCCGGGCCATTCTGTGCTCACTGTTTTTTTTTTTTTTTTTTTTTTTTTTTTTTTTCATTTTCTAAAAAAATCATATTTCACTTTATTTTATCTTTTTAATTTGATCAGAGACGGATAGAGTGAGAGATAGAGAAAGTGAGAAAGCAAGCCACCAGGTCCAGGGCTCGAACCACAGTCGGCCACGTGGGAGTCCAGCCCCTTAACCACCACGCCACCTGCCAGTCCCCTGTGCTCACTCTTTTGTAGGGGAGGCAAAGCCAAGTGCTTCAGCTGTGGAGCATATTATGGGTTCTCAACAAGCCTCCCTGGCCTCCTCTGGCTGACCTTGGTTTCTTCTATCTGTAAAGCCCAGCAGTAGGTTTTGTCTTTGTTTAGAGCTCTTGCATGCCCTGCAGTGATAGGACAAAGACTGTCCACCCTAAGGTGCTCCCTGCAACAGAAAGGGAAAGTGAGACAGCAGGCCCCCAGGCCCAGGGTTCGCACCAGGTCAGCCACGTGGGAATCCAGTGCCTTCACCCACCATGCCACGTGCTGGCCCTAGAACGGAACTTTTATCCTTGCGTGATTTTGTGATGCATACTGGTCCTTTTGGAAACACTGGCTCACTGGGTTATGTAAATCTTCCACATGCTGACAGCCTTGGTTATACGGGAACCAAAAGTCAGGCTTGATTAATACCCCGCCAGACTAACCAGGAAAGCCTTGGAAGTGCTGTGAAGCTGTCAGATACACAGAGCACATGTAGGTTTTCCAGAATTTTAGTTCTGGATTGAGAGTTTAAATTTTATCATTGACAACAAATACTGCCGTTTGTTTTGCCCAGAGTGACTAGTTCTTCACTTTCTTTTCAAGAACTTACCCGCCAGGTAACCACATATGAGTCATCAGCTTGTCTTCCTGTCATTCTTTCAAGTGAAAATGGAATTTCATTTGGAAAAAGTGAAGAGGGAGCAGCTCCATGGCCTAGCCATCCCATGTGGCTGTCTGCACAGTTCGAATCCCAGCCCTAGTGACTTGAAAAACGCACGCGGTGCATGTGCTCGCATGCCCCAAACCCCGCAGGGTGGAGAAATAGAGGGGAAGAGATTGCGAGCCGCACTGTGGCAGTGCTTTCTCCCTCTCTGTCTCTCTTTGGCGATCCTATGTATCCTTTGGTAAATTAAATAATAATAATTTTTTAAAAAAGAGTACCTGGCTTTCCTGCCAACTGAAGCAGTTCTGTCATTGCTTCATGTTGAGATACCCGTCAGTTTAGTGTGCAGTGACACAGCCTCACGTGTACTTCCCAGTTCCGTCACGTGGACTATAACCGATTCGTACTCAGGGGTTGAGATGTCATAGAACGGGTAACTCGGTGTCTTCATCAAGGAGACATGAAACTTTCAAGCATGTGGTGAAGCAGAACCCAATGATGTTATAACTTGGGGCTACGACCGTGACTCTTAGTGGAGCCACCAGTTTTCCCCACCGTCTTGCAAATGTCCACAGTGGAAAGGGCAGGTCACATCTTGGGATTATTTTAAAGCTAGCACTGACCTGGTGGACCCCTGGAAGTATCTTGGGCACTCCCAGGGGTCTGCAGGCCACACTGAAATACAGCTGCCACAGATTATATCGACGGTTGTTCTTATAGAAGTAACGTATAATTTACATATCTAAAATATGTTAAGATATAACGTATAAACACGGCTTCAACTCAGTTTGCGTTCCGTACATCTGTGACATTCTAATCTCTTCCTAGCTTGCAGTTTGCTTGGTTGCCTGGAGCAAATTTCGATACCCTCAGTTTAGAGTAATGGTCATATACTTGGAGAGAAGTTGCAGTGAAACCAAAACTTCCTAAATAGAAAAATGTTAATATGAACAATTCCTGGAGCCTTGTCCTTGGGCATACCATAATTAAAATTTGAATTCTCTATTTCCAGTACTTGAAAGATGAAGACGATGATCTGGTGTCACCCCCAAACACAGAAGGGAACCAGTGGTATGACTTCCTTCAACACAGCAGCCACCTGAAAGGTATCTTGTCAGTCACGTAGATATGGCCATGTGGATATTTATTTGAATGTTTTTATTTATTTGAGACCAGGTCCAGTAGATCAGCTCACAGCTTACTGATTACTTACCTAGGTTTTTTAAAACTTACTTTTTTTGTGTCTACTTAATTTGATAGGGCCAGCAGATGGCGTGGTGGTTAAGGCTCTGGATCCCACATGCGCAGTTTGAGTTCTGGACCCTGTGGCTTGCAAACCATGCTGGCCATGTAAGCCCGTGTACTCAAAGGGAGTGGGGCGTGGCCATCCCCCTGGGGGGTGACTTGTCGCTTCTCCTCTCTCTGGCAAACACACAGGCCCTGCAACAAAACAAACAAACAAACAAACAAACAAAGACAAGATAACAAATAGCAAGGCCACTAAGCATTCCTCTGTTGTCTTTTTCGGGCCTGTGAAAAGCAGGGTAGTGAGGGAAGATGTCTAGGGAGAACTGGTGGAGAAGTCTGTTTGCCATACCAGATCATTAACTTCTGCAAACACAGGGGAGGTGTCGTACTTCCGGTGTGGACTGGTTGTGCCTTTTCATTCTCTCGGATCTCCAAATGTTACCGTATTAAAAACCGATTTATCTAGCATTATTAGGGACCTAACACACAATAGCAACCATTAAATGTTTCAGACTTTCTACCACTTTCGATTAAAACATTTTTATAGCAAATATGTCTTGGCTTTCTTAAAGGACAGTCTGACCACAGCTTAGCAATTCCTGAGATCCTGAGGGTAAGGCTGACTTTTATCCTGTGCTTGCTCTGTGCTGTCGTACACACACGTGTGACCACTGTTAATTCTCACAAGAACCCATGGGGGTGGTACTGGTTATTTCCGTTTGCTAATGAGGAAACCGAAGGTTAGAGAAGGCCCGAGATCACACAGCCCGGTCAGCGATGGAGCTCGGAATCTTTACGATCAAAGCCTGTGGTCTTAGCTGGACTCAGCGGTAATCTCTGCCCCTGTGTGGTTGCTGCTCCTCTGGATGAATGGATGAATGAGGGAGAGACTTCCGATACCCAGAACTTGACTTCCGGCTCTTCTGTTTTAGCCCTGGAAGTCCAAACTGTTTTTCAGGGCAGTCTTACTCTGTGTTGCTTGAGTCTTGAGATCAGTAGAGTGAGGTGCTGATGTAAGTCAGGCACTGAATGCGTGGAGACTGAGAGGGCAGTAGACTGCCCTCGCTTACCGTGTTCTACGTCCGGGAAGTGGGAAGGATGCCTGGCAAGGCCCATGACAGGTGTGTCGGGAGCAGTGACACCTGTCTCCTGCCACTGTATGGGCTGATACATAATCATATATAAACACACACATGTGTGCATACAGTTTTATTTGTTTGTTTTGTTTTTTGTTTTTTGTCTTAAGGCAGTGGCTTGATTTGTTACCTCAGCTTCCCAGGTAGCTGGGACTAAGGGCCTGCACCACCACATTCAGATCTGAGGGTGGGCCGGAGAGCGAATGGAGCCTTTCTGTGACAAATACTGAGCCTGGGAACTTCACTGGGTTAAAAATAGGTCCTACCCTCTTTCCCCCCCACATCTTGTATGTCTAAATAAGAAAGGACTGATCTTAGCGGCAGACCTCGTAGCAAACTAAGATGTACTTCAGATTAATTCCATCTTTTAAGTGCTCAAGGTTTTGGTAGTGAACTTGAGTTTGAACAAGCCATTAATCTCCCAGGATCTTTTCTTTCCTTTTTTTTTTTAAAAGAGAGATTTTTACTATAGGGTGAATGGTCTCATCCAGAGAAACAGAGAGACAGAAAGTGAGAAATCACCCCCCAGACGGCACGGCCATGCCACTGTCCCTTCTCCTCCATTCTCCTCTCAGGATCTTGGGCACGCATGCACATGAACCTGGCATGAGTTTTAAGCCTCTGGGTCCGGGACTCGAACTGCAGTCAACTACATTGAGTCCAGCGACGTAGCCATTATGCCATCTGCTGGTCCCAGAATGTTTATTTTATTATAGAGCCATGGCTCCTAGGTCCCTCCATCCTTACATCCAACAGAAGAAGTGTACGGTTGGATCTTGGTGAAATGAGGCTTGTGCTGATTTCGTGGGCTGTCAGCGGGAGGTGATGAGAGGCCGAGGCCACGTCCATGTTCCATGAGGGGTGTGGAGGATGATGAAGTGGCCAGCGAGAATTCCACCACAGCAGAAACTGTGGGCTGGCCCTAACGGTGGATTCTTCGTTCCTAGTCATCAGTGTGCTGTAGCTTTTTCATTTTTGTTTCCGTTTTTGTTTGAAACTAGAAAGTCCTTTGCTGTTTCCATATTATCCTCGAAAATCCTTGCATTTTGTGAAAAGGCGGATGGAGAACATTATTGATCAATGTTTGCAAAAGCCAGCGGTAAGTTGGAAAGGAATGCACGTCTTTCTGAGAGAGCCAGAATATTTGTGTGTGGCTCCCTAACGTCGGATATTAGGATGAACTCTGTGAAAATGCTCATATTCAACTGGTTTTCACTAACAGTATGCAGATTTTCTTTTTAAGATCATTTATCTGGGCCAGCAGATGGTGTAATGGTTATATCACTGGACTCTCATGTAGTTGACCACTGATCGAGTCTCAGACCCAGTGGCTTAAAACTTACACCAGGAATGTGTGCATGCCCAAAATTCTGAGAGGAAACTGGAGGAGAGGGGATTGTGGCATGGCCATCCCCCCCGGGGGGTGATCTCTCACTCTCTGTCTCTCTGGTGAGTGCATGCATTATATGGCAAAAATCTCTCTTTATCAAAAAATAAAAGATCATTTATTTATTATTTTCCTTTATGATGTGACACTGAGTGAGAGAGAGATGAGCACCCTCCTTGGGTCTGGTAAAGCCACAGCCCCCTTCCTGCAGCCCTCCTGCCGCTTGATCGTGCATGCCCAGCACGTTTCATCCTCGCACACTTGCCCAGTGTGTTTCAGGCTGATCGGGCCTGGGGTTCAAGTCGCAGTAGCCGTGTGAGATCCGGCTTCTTCAGTAGCACATTACTGCTATGCCACAAAAATGGTGGTTTCATGTGGTTCAGCCTGCTACTTCTAGCTGGTCAGTTTCTTACGTCATTTTTTTTTTTTTTTTTTTTTGAGAGGTTTTTTGCTATAGGGCGCGTGCGCTCGCCAGACAGACAGAGAGAGACAGAGAGACAGAAAGCAAGAAATCACCTCCCCGGGGGAAGGTCACGCCGCAATCCCTTCTCCTCCATTCTCCTCCCAGGATCTTGGGCACGCATGCACACGTGCCCGGCGTGAGTTCCAAGCCACCGGGTCCGGGACGCGAACCGCGGTCGACTACATGGGAGTCCAGCGACATAGCCATTACGCTAACTGCTGGTCCCTCTTACGTCATTTTTAAAACAGTGCAGGATTATTGAAAATGTTGGCATCCTTAATATTCTACTTGGTCCAGAACAAATCCCTGTTAGTGGTTTTAGTTACAGAGTGTCAATTTTTTTTTTTTTTTTAAGAATTATTTTACTGAACTTTCTTTAGTTTTACTTTGACCAGAGAGGGGCAGAGGGACAGAGAGAGAGAAAGTGAGAAAGCGAGCCACAGTGGTCAGCCATGTCTGAGTCCAGCGCCCTTAACCACCATGCCACCTGCCGGCCCCACAGAGTGTCAGTGTTTACAGCTGGATATAAACCAATCCATGATGTCACAAAACTGGAGGGAGGTGGCACCTAGCCTGCCATGTGTTAGCTCCAAGGTGGTTTTCAGCTCACAGGTCTCTCTCTTTTCCTTACTGTTAGAGCTGTCATTAAAGTTTCTCGTGTGTGCGTTTGGTGATAGACGGTATTTTACTATGTTAGAACAGTGAGTCAGTCACTGTAGAGGTAAGAGTATCTATGTGACTCTCTGTACTCTAATCAGTTCTTTGATATTATTTTATGTAGGATGTGATTGGAAAGTCGATGAATCAAGCAATCTGTATTCCATTATATAGAGACAATAGAAGGTAATTCTGTTTATTTTTTCGATGGTGTGATTCGGCAACCCATTTAAATTTTTCTCACATTTTGTCCTTTTTGTTTCAGTGAGGACTCTACCCGTAGATTGTTCAAATTTCCATTTCTGTAAGTGTGTATTTCTTGTATTTTTTGGAAACAGTACAATATTGTTCTATGCGTTAATAGCAAATATCATCATAACATTGATTTTTTTTTTCTTAGATGGAATAATAAAACTTCGAATCTGCATTATCTTCTTTTTACTATTTTAGAAGATTCACTTTATAAAATGTGTATCTTAAGGAGACATACTGATATTTCCCAGTAAGTATTAATCTGAAGTGTGAATGAAAGAAATAAGATTTTATTATTTATAGTAATAAAACCTACAACTTCCCTTCCCACATTTCACGTTTCAGTTAAGGTACCTCAGGATGTTAGGTTTGGCATGTCACTATTCTGAGTCTTTGTTTTCTTTTTTTTTAAGAATTATTTTACTTAACTTTATTTATTCTAATTTGACCAGAGAGGGACAGAGTAAGAGAGAGAAAGGGAAAGTGCAAAAGCATGCTGCCAGGTCCAGGACTTGAACCATGGTGGGCCATTTGGGAGTCCAGCGCCCTTAATCACCACGCCACCCTGCCGGCCCCCTCAGTCATTTGTTTCCACATCTGGAGGATAACCCCAAGTTAGGGGCTGTCTGAGCCCTTCTTGTTCTAGGCTATTGAGTTTCACGTTGATATGTAGCCCTTTTCGTAGGCGTATTCTAGGATGGGAAAAATACGACGGCAGAAAACTCAGGGTTATATCCCATGAGCTTTTAGAGGCTCAGAACTGTAGGCCTGGATATTTTATGGAAAGGGTTCTTACCTTGAGTGAAATATGCCTTTTATTAAATAAGAGGCCTCACCTGGAGAGACTTGTTTTGAGAATCCAAAATAAAAGTTCTGAAAGATGAATCACACACAGGATGCTGTTTGTGTCTTAAATGATGTTAAATCTGAATTTGAAGAAAATAATTCGAAACTATGATATAGCCAGAGAGAAATGATTGGGCTGTTCCAAACATGCTTAAAGTATCCGGCTATCTTGGTAACCGTAAGGACCACTCGTCCGCGTTTTAAAGTGAGTGATGGTATTTGGTCTGGGATCTCGTGTAGAGGTGAATTCGCTCACCCGGACAATCGAGTTCTCTGAAGCATTTAGATTATGGCTATCCAGGTTGATGCACAAAGTCTCTTTCTCCCCCCTCTTTCTTCAAGATCTGTGAGTAATGGGCTAATTGCTGTTAAATTTGGGAGCTTCACGTACGCTACAACTGAAAAAGTCAGGAGGAGGTAAGTCTCGAGTCTCGTCTGGGTGAGATGTGTAGACCTGACCCGGGTGTAGGGTTAGCCACTGCCGCGGCAGGAGTGCAGTTGGACCCGGCATCCTGTTGATAGAAGTGAAAGGCTTTGTCACATCCACACGGGAACAGGATTCTCTTGTGTCTTACACAGAGTGCTTTGACCTGTAATTGAAGAGAACCTCAACCTCTGTAGTGTGATTTCCTATAGTTAATACTGCAAGCTCCCCTGTCTGCTAAGAAAATAATGTGATTCCTAGAGACAGATGGCCTAGCAGGCTAAAGTTCTAGTTAACCATCAAAAAAGAAAAAAGAAAAACAAAAAATGTGGGGCAGTATCCTTCTCACTGGTCTGGGACTTTCTTCAGATATAGCTACAGCAGGATAACAGAATGGGAGCCACCCCTGAGACACTGCAGGGGAAGAGCTGACAGAATACAGGCCGATCTCTCTCCTCATGTCAAAGAAGTGTTTTTGTTTTATTTTTAAGGTTTTTTTCCACAGGGTGCATATGCTTGCCAGGGAGAGAGAGGAAAAGTGAGAAATCATCCCCCTGGGGGCATAGCCACATGTCAATGCCCTCTCTTTCATTCTGCTCTCAGTATTTTGGGCATGCATTCACATGTGCCCAGCCTGATTTTCTAGCCCTCGGGTCTGGGACTTATACTGTCGTCAGCCATGTCAGAATCCAGCACCTTTGCCACCACTACACCTGTTGGCCCCTGAAAGAAGTTTATTTAATGATAAATTCTTTGGAGTGATATATTTTTTTTCATGTGTGAAATCTTACTGTTATGTTCTACTTTAGTTAAGAACTCTGTTTACTCAAGATATATGTGAAGTTTCATTCCTGAAGTTTCTACAGGCTCAAGGTCTACCCACTGATGTCAAGAATTTTCTAGAACTGTGAACCAATTTCACAGTTTTTTTTTTCTTTTTTCATGATTACACATTTTTAGGGTCTATTTATATTTGCGACTAATGGTAACTGTGATTTTAGTACAGACTCATGGCATGTTACATGTGACTGTCCAGAATGTTACTTGTGTAAATCAATTTTTTCTGCTTAGTGCCAGTATAAGATTATTCACGTAGCACTTCTCAGTAGTCACGATCATCTTTGCTGTAACAGGACTCATTTCAATTCTAGCACCTACAGTTGTTTAGACGCACAGTTTTATGATGATGAGACGGTCACGGTAGTCCTGAAGGACACGTTAGGACGTGAAGGAAGGGACAGACTGTTGGTTCAGTTGCCGTTGTCTTTAGTTTATAACAGTGAAGATTCTGCAGAGTTTCAGTTCACTGGGACTTACTCCGCAAGGTACGTGACTCATATGTAAGCTTGTCTTTCCAATATAACAAATGTTTTTTAATGTACAAAATAGATTCCAATGTTTTAGGTATGCCAGGTAACAGTCATCTGGTTACTAGAGATACCTGTAGTCTCCGCAGGGGAAATACTCTAATTTTTTTATCGAAAAAAAAAAAAATACTGGCTTTAATTAAGTTCTTCTGTCCCTTTGCTTGACTAGTAAATATTGTTTGCTACGAGGTAGGGAATTATTTGGAGTGCAGAATGGGACCCATGTATGAATAGTTATATTATCACTAACCTTAGTTTGTAGTAGAATTGGCTAGTTTAGATTTGTCTTCAGTGTTTTTCTTCCCGAATTAGGACCTTAGGATCCTAAGGAGCACCCTTGGCTATTTCTGAGAGTTGACTTTAGTTGACTGAGATTTAAGTAACCAGATCCTTCTCTAATTTAAGAACGTGTCCATTTGCTTTCCATGACAGAAAATCAAAATGAAGATGGGAACATGGGTAGAAGTTGAGCCCCTCGTTGAACCCTATGCCACCCTAATAAACCAGAGAGAAAATCCCCTCTCATTCTGGGTTGGTCTTCTCCCTCTTCAGGCTAGATGAACAACGCAGTGCTATTCCCACACGGACCATGCATTTCGAGAAGCACTGGAGATTGCTGGAAAGCATGAAAGCGCAGTACGTCGCCGGGAATGGTTTTCGGAAAGTGTCTTGTGTGGTGAGTATTTACAGGTGGTTCACCAAGTAGTCAGAGCAGGAAGCAACACTGAGCCTGTGAAACCTTCACATCATGGCATACAAAGTCCTTTTGGTGCAAACATTTTGTGACTGATAGCCTTTATTGATTGTGAGTTCATAATGGCTTTAACTACTTAATTCTCTTGTTCCATGAAAGCTTATTAAATATTAGGTCATTGGAAAAGTCATGGATGCATTTTTGCATAGAAAAATGCATCCATGACTTTTCCCACAACCGAGTAGTTAATAATAATTAGATTTAATGATTTCATCAAATTGCCTGTTTTATTTGGAGATGCTTTTGTACAAAATGAAGGCTCCATTTCATGATTTTGTAAATCAATAGGAATAAAACTTTCCTATAAAAACATTCTTTGATCCAGAGACCAGTAGACAGTATAATGGTTACATCACTGGACCTCCTCCCCCTCCCCCGTAGTCTACCACAGTTCAAGTCCCAGATCGGGTGTCTTAAAACACATTGGAAGTGTGTGCATGCGTGCCCAATACCCCAAGAGGAGAATGGAGGAGAAGATGTTCCAACCTGGCCCATGTCCCCTAAAGGTTGATTTCTCGCTTTCTGTCTCTGTCTCTTTCTGTCTCTCTCTGAAAAGCACACACACCCTATAGCAAAAATCACTCTTAACAAAAAAAAACCTCCAAAAAGTTCTTTGATTTAGGCTTCTGATTGCTAGCCCGTGTGCAGCATGGCATGTGTTTGTGAGTGTAACAGTTCTGTACGTGGCCTTTCCTTCTTCAGTTAAGCTCGAATCTCCGTCACGTGCGGGTATTTGAAATGGACATCGATGATGAGTGGGAGCTGGATGAGTCTTCCGATGATGAGGAGGAGGCCGGCAGCAAGCCTGTGAAAATCAAGGAGGAGGTGCTGTCCGAGTCGGAGGCGGAAAGCCAGCCCGCCGGTGCCGCCGCATCAGCCGCAGAGGTCGCCATCAAAGTGGAAAAACTGGACCCTGAGCTGGACTCCTGAGCGAGCTGTCCAGGACTCGTGCGTCGTGATGGCCGAAAGACGTCGGACACAGGCTAAGGTGTCTTGGACCACTCTTCGTGTTCTTTGTGCAACAAAGAAATAAACAGTCAATTTTATTTTTTCATACTCTGCTTCATCTTTTCTTAGCAATCTAGCCACCGTATCTTGCTGAGATTTCAGTACCGTGTGTAGATTTCAATACAGTGTTTACAGGAAACACAGATTGAATGTGAAGGGAAAGTTCAGTGTCTGTCAAAAGGTAGGTGTTGGGAATTGCTCCTGGGTCAGGAGATTTTGTGTAGTAAGTAGTCATTCAGCCCTGGAAATGTTGGTGCATTTAGTGTTTTACAATTGTCATTAATATTTATTTCTATTTTTACCTGTTTTCCCTGCTAGTTCATTTTAGGTCTCCCGAATGCTACCAAAATTATGTTTTCTAAGTGAATTATACTGATTTCCTGCAATGCTAAGCCAAAAGATAGATCCTGGCTTTTATGAGTTGAATAGCAAACACTTTGCTTGACCACCACATAATGATCTTGTTCCTGTTTACTTATTTTTTCAGAGAGAGTGCTGAACATGCATGGGGTGGGGGGAGACCCTTAATAGGGTCCTGTCAAAGCTGCAACGCCCCTTCCTTGGCTCTCAGCTTGTCAGGAACCCTGGCCACATGTGCATATATCTGTTGTGTTTGAGCTGACTCGGGAATCCAAACCTGCAGCCAGCCACGTGGCTCCCACACTGCAGTTGATTCTGACTGCACCACCAGGCTGAGCCCTCATTCCTCTTCTGTTCCTGAATTCAAACTCTGAGTTCCATGAATCAACAGGATTTTGGTGCCTTTTTTCCTGTTTAGACTTTGGTCAAGGATGTAGAGTGGCTGGTTGACTTCTTGGGAACATAAATACGAGTCAGCTCAATATACTAATCATGTAATACCGATCACTAGCATTTGTATAGGGGAGCTACTGCTGATTTCCTACTGCACACTCCCAATGAGAACAGTAGTCTCAGACTTCCAGAGCATTTCTGTTTTGCATATGATTTCTAATATCAGTTCACTGATAAATGAAAGATTCACTTTTTAAAGCTTTACACACTTTTAGGCAGGAAGGTACACTATAATCAGGTCAAGGGGTAACTTTAGGGTGACTGTGTCACTTGTCTTTTTCTTTAATGGCTGTTACACTTGTTTTGTTTTGACCAGAAGTTGCATGCAGTTGCCAGGGAGATAAGAGAGGGAGAAGAGAAAGTGCCTCCTGACCCCCTTTGGGAATGGTCAAGCTATTGCCCAATCCCTTCTCCATCTCTCTTGCCATTTTAGGATTTGGGCACATATACACCATATACTGTCAAGCCACCAGGTCCAGGACTCAAACTGTGTGATCAGCTGTGTAATATCCATCTGCCTTAACCACCAGGCCACAGAGCCAGGTCCCAAAACTTACTACTTTTTTTTCCGATAAGGTTTTTACCATAGAGCTTGTGTGTGTCTCGGAGAGGTGAGTGAGAAGGAAAGTGAAAAAATCACTCCCAAGGGGTAATGGCTATGCCGCATCCCTTCTCCATTTTCCTCCTGGGATTTTGAGCATGCATGCACACGGGGGGGGGCTGGCATGATTTTCAGGCTGCAGGTCCAGAACTCAAACTGCGATCAACCATGTGGGAGTCCAAAGCCTTAACCACCTCACTACATGCTGGCTCCACCAAAAATTTTTTCTAAGAGGATGGTAAAACTGAAATCATGGGTTCCATGATTTCCCCAATAACAAACGAGTTAGTTTGGCACCTCTTAAAGTTGTGATGATTATCTGTAGACTGTTGGTATTTACTTGAATCCACATCTGACTGTCCAACATACACCATGTTTAGTTCTCGCTGAGCTCAGGGAGACAGTACCTCGGTCACAAAGACCTTTCAAGGTGAGAAGGAGGATTGTATTAGCATAGACATGATCTCTTAGAGGAATATTCAGCTTCGCAACTCTCCATCGTTAAATGATGAGTTCTAGGAAGCAAATTGTCAATATGGAGGTAATCGTTTATTTTCCACATCTTTCCTTGTTTCTACGCAAAGGAAAACTTCCAGAACAGGATTTCCCACAAAGCATACCCTCCTCCATTAGAATTTGCGGGGTCAGTGATTGCAGATTCCAGGCCATGGGTTCCGCCCTCAGCCCTCTCCACCAGAATGTGAATGGGACCCGGGACTGCATTTCCAGCCAACTCGCTTGATCATTCTTATGCCCACCAAGGTTGAGAACTTTCCTCTGTGAAAAGCTGTTTGTCAGTAATGAGGTGTATATAACTTGTTCCTTGTAAGTTCCCAAGCTGCTGCCTTGTGTTCATTGAAAATGGGCATGCCTTTTTCTTTAAAAATGACCCTGACTGGTTAATGCCACATGCATGGTGCCCACAGGTCTGTAAACGATGGTGTGCATATTATACCGAGCTCTTTATGTGCTGCAGCGAGTAGAAACGAGTCCTGTAGGGCCACATTTTCATTGCAAGATTATATTCGGCCGAGTGGTTGATGCCAGGTCTGGTATGCGTGGGCCCTGCTGGTAATAAGCCTTCCAGTTTATAAATGTCACCTTTCCTCTGCTGTGTGCAGTCACACTGAACTCGGTGCCCCCAGACACGAAGCATAATATGTAGTTATCGCCGTTTGGACAATAAATCTGTTGCACAGCACGACTGTAAACAAAGCTTGTGTATTTACCGGCCTGTTACGTTTTAAGCATTAAGTGAGGGGACCCATTTGCTCATACCTTTTGCTATGAAATTTATGTTTTTGTATCCCCCAACCACACTGAAAATTGTGGGGCCTGTTTTGCTTCAGTTCTGTGTTCTGATTCTTGTTACGGAGTAAATATTATCATCCTTTGATATCATAGGATCGTTGGGAAAGTCACGATGCACTTTTGCATTGAGAAATACAGAATGGTATCTCATGACTTCCCTGACAACCTGATATATTTTTTACCTTTGTCCTAATAGTAAAACTGACCACTCAGGAGCCCAGAGCAGACGAGGGGCCGGCTGCTGTAAACTGCACTCATGGCCACAGTTCGAGTCCCGGACCCGGTGGCTTAAACTCACATCAGGCCCGTGTGCGTGTGTGCGTGCCCGAGATCCTGAAAGGAGAAGGGATTGTGGCGTGGCCATCCCCCTGGGGGGTGATTTCTCGCTTTCTGTCTCTCTGGCGAGCGCACACGCCCTACAGCAAAAACCTCTCCGGTTAAAAAAAAAAAAAAAGACGTGAGCACTTGCAGGTCCGCAGGTCCCCCCATAGCTGTTATACAAGACTGGGTGTGGGCCTGGCAACGTGCGCTTTAACGCCCCTTCTGGATGATGGAGCAGCTCCTTCCTGGTAATGGTGGGGTTGAGGAGCTCCTCCTGCATGACGCTGGAGCAGCTCCTTCCGGGCGACGGTGGAAAAGCTCTTTCCAGGTGACGGAGGGGCAGCTCCTTCCGGGTTACAGTGGAGAAGTTCCTTCCAGGCGATGGTGGAGAAGCTCTTTTCGGGCGACAGACTAGCAGCTCCTTTCTGGGTGACGGTAGAGAAGCTCCTTCCGGGCGACGGTGGAGAAGCCCTTAAAGGGTGACAATGGAGAAGATCTTTCCGGGCGACAGATGAGAAGCTCCTTTCCGGGTGAAGGTGGAGCAGCTCCTTCCGGGCGGCCCAGCTGCTCCTTCCTGGCGGAGGCGGAGCAGCTTGAGTGAGCGAGCCCTGGCCTCTCCGGAGGATGAGGAGTTGGAGGGATTCGGAGCCAGACACTGGACTGGGCCTCATCTGCCCTCCGGGGAGGCAAGTGTGGGGACACGGCGGGGGGCAGGTTGGAGGTGGAGAAGGTGTCAGTGCCGTGGAGACACAGGGCCGGGGACAGGTACCATTACTACCTCCGTGTCGTGGACCAGCACACTGGGGCTTACTGAAGTCAGTGCAACATGTGGGTGTAATTAGGGCCACTCAATTGTGAGGCGAACACTGGCTAACACGGCAGGTTTAAATACGCGAGAGGTCTCTGTGGAGTTCGTGGGAAACGTGTTATGAAGAAACTATGCATGGATTTCAAATTGTTCTTGTGCCAAAATAAGCTAGTATATTCATTCCATTTTTCCACGAAATGTTTTGAGGTTCAGTCATACCTGACCACAATTTAGAAAGATATATGCTTAAAGGAAAAAAAAAAAAAAACAACAAAGCCCATACTCCTTTGGCTGTGAGCCAGCCAAAATTCAAACACAGGCAGAGTCGAACCCAGGCCCTGAACTCTTAAACACTGCATATATGTAAGAAGCAGGTTGACCTTTGGCACCATGTTGGAAGTTGGGTCATCTAAAGAATCTTCGCGGTAATTTATTAATTTCCTGGCATTTTATTAATATGCACCACAGTGTAGGTGCCTGGAGCAGGAAGCTTAGGGCTCACCTTTGTTCCTGTCCTCTCATGACATATTTCCTGCATTCCAGGTCCCTCCCCATACACGCTGTCACCTTGATCACCGCAGGCCAGAACTGCTAGCAGCTTCCACAAGGGTTTTCCTGGCTTTCAATCTTCCCCAGACCACCTAATCCAGCCTCAATACATGGGTCGTAGTAGAACTCCTCATTTATAAGCTTATAGTTCAGCTTGGATTCTCCAAGACTGACGACCCCCAGACACTGAAGATGCTAGCCAATGTCCCAAACTCTGAGATGGTTTTGGCTCAGAATCCTCTTAATGACTCCTTTTCCCTCTCAGAGTGAAAAACAGAGTCCTCGAAATAGCCTCCCAGCCCCTAAACAATATGCTCCATCTATCTCAGTCTCTCCCCACCCCTTACCTCTTCCTCCTCTTCAGTCACTTATCCAGGCTCTCTGCATTCCCATTGGATCTGGCTGTGCCCTCTCCCCAGAACTCCCCCTCTGAGTGTGGGAATGGCTCCCTCCCTCTTGCTACAGCTCTCCCTTACTCTGTACTACCTCACCTTGGCATGTGATGCTCTTTTGAATTCAACTTTGTGTCCCCTGTCCATAATCTTTGAGAACAGAGATTTCTGTTGTTTTCTTCATTGATGAATCTGAAACTCCGGGCACATACGAGGTGCTCAGTAAACCTTTGTAGCATGAATGAATGAATGGCTATTTTCCCAGATTCCCAAGGTAATATTTTCTTACCTCTACTGCCATTCAAACTCAGAGAAGCTTAAAGCTGATGAGGTCAAAAGTTAAGACTCGGACTGTTGAGTTTCAACCTGACCCTGGCTGGGAACAGTGGCTAATACCTTTCCCCAGTCTGAAGGCAAAAGAAAGCAATGCATTCCCCTAGTCTTGCTCTCCTGCCAGGCCCCCAGACTCAGGTTCTAGCCCTTCCCAGGGGCTGAGCAGAGAAGTAAGGACTCAAGGCTGAGTGAAAGGTCTTCCACCTGGGTATGCCATTCTCGGGAATGCTTGGCAGGAGGAACAAGACTCAGGCATTATTATTATTTTAAATTTATATTAAGATGCTTTTCTTTCTCTCCCACCTATAACTTTTCTGCCTCTGCTCACATATTCAAACCCAACCCAGGTTTGGCAAGGGCACAGGAAAAAGAGCTGAAACAAAAACCTGTTTTGGAGCATCTTTTGTAAGCTGTGCTTCCACTGTACATTTTCTCACCTGCTGGTGGATGTGGATGGGGGCAATACCCCAAATGCATGTGGCCAGGAGCCCTGAAGCTGTAGTTGCTCCATGGCCAAAGAGGAAGTTTGCACCTGTGCATTCCAAGGAGTGAATGTGGGTCATCTAGTTTCCACTTGGTTTTCCTCACTCCAGTCTCGAGCGAGCCATGATTTTGAGAATTCACAATGGGTGCCTCAGGTGCTTTCCGTGGAAATCCATGAGGTTCTGAATGGCTCATAAAATTGACAGTTATTTGTTTTGGTAACTAAATTGGCATCAAAAGATGACCTGAATTTGATGGCAAAACCTCATCTGAACTGAGAGTATTAATAGTTCCTTATTTAGACCTCCAAGTATGAAGATTCATATGACTTGCTGCAGACATATTTATTAAAATGGTTAACTATGACGTGCTTTCCCAGACCCCTTGGGGGGGTCTTGCAGACAGTGTTGGAGGTGCACTAAATGAGTTTTCTAAGATGAGAGCATTCTGGTGGCCGACCTGGAGCTGGCCAGAGCTTTGTGCAAGGGTCTTGGACTTGTGTGTGTCCTAGGGCTGGGAGACAGTAGGGAATTACACAAGATGTAGCTTCAGAGACAGACAACACTGCTTAACTGGAACATACTGACTGCGGAGTCTCGGTGAGCCCCAAGACATCTTAGGCCCTCAATATCTTCTTCTGTAAAATGACAGCAAAGAAATCACTCTCAGCAGTATGACATCAGCCTCTGATTGCCTCACCACGTGCATCTCCCATCACATCTTGTTGAGTACCTCTTCTGGGACCACTTTCCCCCAGATGTCTCCATGCCTGGCTCCTTCCCAGGATTCAGATGTCTCCTCTGCTCTGCTTCTAACTGCCCTCCCAGGGAGGCCTCCTGACCCTTTTCATTAGCACTGCCCCTCCAATCCACCCCATACTGCTTTCTGTCTTCCATTCTCCCACTCTGCTCATCACCTAGCATCTATTTCCCCTGCAATTATGTGATGTGATTGTTTGCTTGTAGATCGTCCATCTTCCCCACTGGAGTATAAGCTCCATTGGGGCTTGTTCTTTGCCTGGACTACTGTGTCTGGCCAGCATGAGAGCAGCTTATGTTGATGTCCGGTGTGAGAGCTTGGTGGATGGTGGTGGGAACTCTCATGAGGGGCCTTCATGGAATGGTGCCTGGAGACCTGGGCTGAAAGGTAATAAGACCCACATGGACTTGGCTACCTGTCTGCCCTACCAGCTCTCCAACTGTTCTTCCTTAAATTCCACATGGAGTTGTCGAGTTCTCATTTTTTGTTTTTAGAGTGGATTGGAAGAGGCAGAGAACAGCATGTGGGTGTGGGTTTGGGTGTTGGGGGTTCAGAAAAAGGAAAGATGATTTTGTTTTTTTCTTGTTGGGACTCAAATCCAGACTGATTAGATATTTTCTTAAATGCCTTTTCTTGTTTAATTTTTTTTATTGTAAATAATGATTGTCCCCATGTATGGCATATGTTTTTATCCTTAAATGCCTTTTCAGTGTGAATTTCAGTGAATTACTGGAGCAATTGCTCTCCATCCCTACTGTGCAATTCTTGAAAGCTTAGAGTTGATTTTCACACTTGGCAGAGCAACACCTAGAACCTCCTGAGGGTGTGGATAAGGTGAGGGCTTGAGGAAACCAGCTGAGGGACAGAGTGTCTCAGGTCTTATGAGGGTGGCTCAGTGACAGTTACCTGGAAAGTCTTTGATTCTAGGCAGGTGTCCTCAGGCTTCCTGGTACCTGTGACTAAGTGACCTGTGACCTGGTGAGGAAACAGTGTTTTCCCTGGCCCACTGACAGAACTTGAAGCCTCTCCAGTGATTAAGTAGAAGCCTTGATTAAGGTTTAGGGTTCTTGGGGAGGTCATATGTCAGATACTTCTTAAAGCAAACGGAAGTGAATGTTCAATGGCGCCGGAGTGGGTTCTCCAATAATCTAGGGAAGAAGGGCCAGATCCGGGAATACCTCTAATGGAGCTGGCAAGGCAGGAGTTTAGTGAGGCTGGGAGAGTTTAGGAAAAAGCAAGCACATTTAGTTAAAGGGTGATTTAAAATATTGAGCCCAAGAGTTCCAGATTGAAATTTATGAAATATTAAAGACCTTGAAAATGTATGCACAATTTTAGCAAGCAGAAAAGCAGGGCAACTAAAATAATGAGCACCCTTGTGCCAGGTTTATGAAATTTTAACATGTTGACATATTTTCTTCATATTTTAAAAGCAACAGTGTTAGGCACAATTAAAGTTCCCTATGGTTCCTTTTAGAATTCATTCCCTTTCTTCCCTCCCTCTGAAATTGGTTATTATTCCCAGGCATGTTTTTATATTATTAGTACAAATATTGTCTCCATGAAAATTATATTATTGAATATGTTTTTTACAGTTTATGTACTATGGCAGATCTAAAAGGGAAGTTTATAGTAATAAATGCCTACATCAGAAAAGAAGAAAGATTCAAATAAACAACTTAACATTGTACCTCAAGGAATGAGAAAAAGAAGAACAAACACAGCCAAGAGTTAGCAGAGGGAAAGAAATAACAAAGATCGGTACTAGCAGTTAGCGTAATGGTTATGTCGCTGGACTCCCATGTAGTTGACCATGGTTTGAGTCCTGGACCCGGTGGCTTAAACTCACACTGGGTGCATGTGCATGTGTGCCCAAGATCCCAAGAGGAGAACGGAGAAGAAGGGATTGCGGCATGGCCATCCCCCCCGGGGGTTGATTTCTCGCTTTCTGTCTCTCTGTCTCTCTCTTTCTGGCGAGCGCATATGCCCTATAGCAAAAACCTCTCCAAAAAAAAGAAAAAAAAAAAGAAATGACAAAGATCATAGCAGAAATAAATAAGATAGAGACTATAAAATAATAGAAAGGATCAACAGGACTAAGAGTTGATTATTTGTAAAACTAGACAAAATCAACCACTCTTAGCTAGACTAAGAAACAGAAAACTCAAGTCAAAAAAAATCAGGAATGTGCCTCACTGCAGTGGTGCAGTGGTAGCACAATGCTCTGCAAAGCTGGAAGCCATATGGAGGTCAGGATTCAGTTCCCAGTTCGATGTGTACATGCTGTGCATGCACGCATGTACCCATGATCCTAGCTGACTGAGAGGGCCTGGGGTGTGGGATCATAGTGTGGAATCCACTTGAGGATACTTCTGTGTCTCTCATGAAGTAAGTGAATAAATAAAATCAGAAATGAAAGAGGGGATATTACCATTGATGACACAAAAATACAAAAGATCACAAGAGACTACTATGGATGATTATATGCCAACAAATTGGACAAGCTAAAAGAAACGACTGGAACTATAACAACCTACCAAGACTAAATCATAAAGAACTTGGACATGTGGACAGGCCAGTAAGGAGATTCAATCAGAAATTAAAGTTCTCCCATCGAAGAAAAGCATAGAATGAGAATGATTCACAGCTAAATTCTACCAAATGTTTAAAGAAATGATACTAATCTCTGCCAGTCTCTTCTAAAATACTGAACAGGATATACTACTTCCAAACTATTTCTCAGGACCAGCATTACCCTGCAGCCAAGATCAGACCGAGACACTATAATAAAAAACAAAAACTACACGTCAATATCACTGATGAACATAGATGCAAAAATCTTCAACAAAATATTATTAATACTATTGGATAGTATGTTAAAAGAACTATTTGCTATAATCAAATGGTATTTATCCATGGGACGTAAGATAGGTTCAACACACACAAATCGATAAATGTGATTCAACATATTAACAGAACTAAGGATAAGAGCCATATGATCATAGTGAAATGTTTTTGTACACTAAAAATAAACTGTCTGGATAGCGTCAAGACAATACAAAACAAAAACTTAGAAGAAAACTTAACCAAGGAAGTGAACAATCTGAATATCAAAAACTATAGAACATTGACAAAAGAAACTAAGGTGACACACACAAATGGAAAGATATCCCATGCTAATGGAATAGAATTAATATTGTTAGTATGTCGGGCATGGTGATGCCCGCCCTATGGTAATATTGTTAATGTGTCTGTACTACCCAAAGAAATCTACAGATTTGATGCAATTCCTATCAAGGTTTCAATGTCATTCTTCATAAAATAGAAAAAAACAATCCTTAAAATCACATGGAACCACAGAAGATCCCCAAATAGGCGAAGCAATCTTGACCATTAAAAAAAAAAGCTTGACCAGCTGGTGATGTGGAGGTTGAGGCAGTGAATCCCACATGACTGGTTGTGTGGTTCAAGTCCTGGACCTGGTGGCTTGAAAAACATACCAGATACATGTGCATGTGTGCCCCAAATCCCAAGAGGAGAATACAAGAGTAGAGATTGCAGCCATCTCCCCTGGGGGGGGGGGAGGTGCACTCTTATTTTCACACTATTTCTGTCTCCCTCCAGTGATCACAAAAGAAGAATGAAGCTGAAAGCATCATACTATGAGATTTCAAAATATATCACAAAGTGGTCTGGCTCCAGGGAGCAGCAGGAATGTGCTACTTTTTAAAGGAAAGATGAATCCCGTGTGGTGACTATAGTTCCAGTCCCTGGCCTGGATGGCTTGAAACATGCTAAACATGCAAGTGCCTAGGGTGTCCAGAGGCTGAATGTGGGGGTTGGAGTGGGAAAGGGGAGACCGTGTTCAATGGCTACAAAGTTACAATTAGAAGGAATACATTTTTTGGAGAGATTTTTGCTATAGTGTGTGTGCACTCGCCAGAGAGACAGAGAGACTGAAATCAATAAATCACCCCCCAGGGAGATGGCCACGCCACAGTCCCTTCTCCTCCATTCTCTTCTTGAGATTTTGAGCATGCATTCACATGTGCCCAGCATGAGGTTTTTGTTTTTGTTGTTGTTGTTTTGAGAGGTTTTTGCTGTAGGGCACGTGCGCTCGCCAGACAGACAGAGAGAGAGACAGAGAGACAGAAAGCAAGAAATCACCCTCCAGGGGGGATGGCCACGCCACAATCCCTTCTCCTCCATTCTCCTCTTGGGATCTTGGGTGCGCATGCACACACACCTGGCGTGAGTTTTAAGCCACCGGGTCCGGGACGTGAACCGCGGTTGACTACGTGGGAGTCCAGCAACATAGCCATTACGCTAACTGCTGGTCCTCTGCCTGGCATGAGTTTTAAGCTGCTGGGTCTGGGACTCGAACCATGGTTGACTATGAGGGAGTCCAGTGATGTAACCATTACACCATCTGCTGGTCCCAGGAGGAATAAATTCTGATGTTCTGTTATACAGTACAGTGAGCATAGTTACAAGTATAGTTAATAGTAATGTGTATTTAAAAATAGTTTATGGGGGTCAGTAGGTGGCATGGTGGTTAAGGTGCTGGAATCCCATATGGCTCACTGTGATTCAAGTCCTGCACCTGGCAGCTTGCTTTCTCACTTTCCCTCTTTTTCTCTCTCTCATGCATGTGCCCATAGCAAATTAAAAAAAAAAAATAAATAATAATAAATAAAATTCTTAAAAGAAAGTTAAAAGAGAATTTTAAATGTTTCCACAACAAAGAAGTAATGAACATTTAAGGTGATGAATATGCTAATCAGCCTGATTTGATCATTCCACAAAATATGCATATATTGAAATATCACATTGTACTCCATAAATATATACAATTATTATTTGTGAATTTAAAATAGAATAAGATGGGTCGGCCCCATAGCCTAGTGGCTAAGGGAACCAGATCCTATGTGACTCACCACTGCTTGAATACCAGTCTTTGCAGCTTGAAAAACATGCTGGGACATGTGTGTATGCATGACCCAAATCCCAACACAATGGAGAAATGGAGAAGGGATTGCAGCATGATCATGTCCCATTGGGAGTGCTTTCTCCCTCTCTCACTCTCTCTTCATCTCTCTTTGGCAAGTGCACAGACACTCTGGCCATTAAAAATAAAATGAAGGGCCAGCAGGTGGTGTGGTTGTTCAGGCACTGGATTTCCACATGGCTAACTGTGGTTCAAGTCCCAGATCTGGCAGCTTGCTTCCTCACTTTCCCTCTATCTCTCTTTCTCTCTCTCTCTGGTGAGTGCATGTGCTGTATAGCACATTAAAAATAATAATGATGGCACCAGCAGTTGGCTATGTCTCTGGACTCCCACGTAGTCGACCGTGGTTCGTGTCCCGGACCCGGTGGCTTAAAACTCACGCCGGGCGCGTGTGTGTGCGTGCCCAAGATCCTGAGAGGAGAATGGAAGAGAAGGAATTGCGGCATGACCATCCCCCCTGGGGGGTGATTTCTCGCTTTCTGTCTCTCTGTCTGTCAGGCGAGCACACGCGCCCTATAGTAAAAACCTCTCAAAAAAAAAAAAAAAAAAAGATTGTGTAAGATAAAATATGGAAACTGGAAACAACATTTGATATTAGGCAAAGAACACTTTCCAGAAGGATAAATTCCAAAGAGATTGAAGATTTCTGTTATTTAAACATCTCTCAAGAACAGTATTTATGACTTTAAGGGGTTGGAGTCAGATAGGCCTGACTTTCCATCCTGACTTCAACATTTTTTTAAATAATTATTTATTTTATTTATTCATTCATTTATTTTTTAATTTGACCAGAGAGAGACAGAGGGTGAGAGTGAGAGAGAGAGGAAGTGAGAAAGCAAGCCACCAGATTCAGGACTCGAACCCTGGTCAGCCATGTGGGAGTGTCCAGCGCCTTAACCACCACGCCACCTGCTGGTCCCCTGGCTTCAACATTTAACGGTTGGAGCACTTCGGACAAGTTGCCTGGTCTCTTTCAGTCTCTGTTTCTTTAACTGTGTGATGGGAAAATAGCCCTCTTTGGATTGTTATGGAATTAAATGGGATGATGTCTGTACAGGGCACATAACAAGTCCTCATTAAAACTGGCCATTATTATTATCAATGATGCAAAACACAGACGTGGAGAAAATTTTGCCAAGTAACCTAGCCAAACTCTGGAAAGGATTACTAAGCAGATGGTTTGTGGCACTTAGAAAGGAAAGTGGTAATTACCTAGCAGTGGGGCCACTTGATTTATTAATAGAATCGATAATAAACTTGCTTTGGCTAAGCATGGAAAGAAGTATGGCCTCATTTAACATTTGAAATGTACATTCTAGGAATACAGAATTTAGAGGCATTTATACCCATTTTGAAAAGTAATGGCAGTGGACTTTGGGTAAAATAATGTGTCATTAATTATGACAGATGCACAACTCCGTGTGGGATGTTGCTGATGGAGGCAGCTAGCTGTGTAGGGGAAGGGAGGATACAGGAAATCGCTACACTTCCTGCTCAGTGTTGCTGTAGACCTACAGCTGCTGTCAAGAAATAAAGTCTATTATAAAATTGGAAAATATTTCTTCCAGATTCTTTATTTAAAATTGGAAAATCTTAATGAGGAGTTTTTCACTATAACGAAGAAGAACCATAACTTTGCCAAGCAATCTACACCATGGAGCCTACAGCTTTGTTCACCAGGCCCTTGGCCCCAGTAACCCCCCAGTCTTCCCTCCCCTTAACCTTGGAGGGAATATACATTATTTCTGGGGCTCAGAAGTTCTTGGGTCTAACTTTGTGCACGGGCAGGAAGTCTGCCCATTGTGGGGCCCCTTTAAAAGAACCGTCACACATTTTCTTGTAATAAAGATGTGATGGGGACCAGCAGTTGGTGTAATGGCTAGGTAGCTGGACTCCCATGTAGTCAACCGCGGTTCGTGTCCTGGACCCGGTGACTTAAACTCACTTGGGGTGCATGTATGTGTGTGCGTTACCAAGATCCCAAGAGGAGAATGGAGGAGAAGGGATTGCAGTGTGGCCATTCCCCCGGGGGTGGGGGTGACTTCTTGCTTTCTGTCTCTTTGTCTCTCTGTCTTTCTGGTGAGCGCACGCACCCTATAGCAAAACAAAACAAAACAACTCTCCAAAGGGAAAAAAAAAATAAAGATGTGATGGATGTCTCATTTAATGGCCTAATTAAGGGGGGGGGGGCAAGAGAAATGAGAAACATCTATTTTCTTAGTCTCCTTATAGAGTCAGAATGATCATTAAGATGTATGTGTTCAATGGGAAGACAATATCGAATTTTAGTCCAGAACATCCAACCACCTTATCGCCAAAGTCTTGTTGATCCCCCCACCTTCCCCGTCGCCACATCTTCTCTTTACTCAGAATGTGGTAAGGACACTAACGGGTTGTGTGGAGGGTGGCATCTGAAAGAATGACTGGGGCCATGCTTGGGTGAGCCTTGGATGTCAGAGCGAGGAGTTTCTCCTTAATTCCTTATATAAGGAGAAGAGAGATTTCCTGACTGGGAGGCAGCGTGTATTTTGGTGGAAGCAATGTGGGGTTTTGCTAGCTGTGTGGCCTTTGGACTTACACCAGACTCCGTGTAGAGTGACTGACTGTGGAGAATAATCGGCTCCATGAGGCCGTTGGGAAGGCCTTAGTGCTGGAGTCCTGTCCCCTGTGAATCACAGAACTGTGGCTCCCACCCACCAGCATTCCCTTTTGGAAAGATGATCTGAGTGAAGGGATAGAGACTGAGTCGGCAGCCTCGGGAACGGGAATGACTTCCTGGGAGGTCACTGCCATAGTTATGGAAGAGGACTGCGGAGTAGGGTGGGGGGGTGGGCAGGAATGATGTCACAGTGCAGAGAGAACTCATGGAATGGGAGAATGCGGCACAGCCCCTGCTGGTTTTGAGGTGCAGAAGAGTGTTACGAACTACAGCTGCTGGAGGCACGGGACAGAATGGACTAGTAGGTCCGAAGGCAAGGATGACACACACACTTGGGGCTGCATTGAGTTGAAGGTGCATTGAGACATCAGGAAGATGGATGAAGAGGGAGAGCTTGAGTACCTGGTGTAGAGGGAGGAGGTGGTGATGGCTGGAGTGGAGGGCTGGGCACGATCCTGGAGGAGAAGGGCAGACTCTCAGTGTGAGACCAGGGCCTTTAAACACAGTATTGAGCCCATGGACTTTGCAGTCAGGCTCCCTGGCCTGAATTCATTTACTGCTCAAAGGACATGGCCTTGAATATGTTACCTAATTCCTCTGTGCCTCAGTTTTCTTCTCTGTAAAAATCAGGATTAAGGGGCCAGCTAGGTGGTATGGTGCTTAAGGCGCTGGGTCCGACGCGGCCAACTTTGCAGTTTAAGTCCTGGACAAAGTGGCTTGAAAACATGCCAGGCACGTGTGGGAGCATGCCCCAAATCCCAAGAGATGAATGGAGAAGGGGCTGCAGTGTGGTCATCCCTCCTGAGGGGATTCCTCACTCGCTTGCTCTCTAGCAAAATGTTTAAAAAGTCAGTATTTAAAATATGAATCTATGGTTTGGTAGATGCTATGATGGATAAAGTGCTGGACCCCATGTGGCCAACTCTGCTGTTTGAGTCCTGGGCCCAGTGGCTTGAGACACGCACCACGCATGTTTGTGTACGAATGCCCAAAATCCTGAAAAGAGAATGGAAGAGAAGGGTTTGCAGTGTGACCTCACCCCTGGAGAGGTGATTTCTCACTTTCTCTCTCTCTCCATCTCTCTGTCTCCTCTGGCAAGTGCATGTGCCCTATGGCAAAAATCTAATACTCTATTTCATTGAGTTGATTTGGAGAGTAATGAAGTACCAAGTTCTGAGAATCATGCCTGGGACAGTTAGCACTCAATACATAGCTATTCTTAGAATCGGAAGGCGAATCACAAGAGTTTGTCTATTTGGGGGCTCATGATGGCAGCTTTCTTCACATTCTGTATTTATTTATTGGGCTTGCTATTACTGCATGTGTTCTTCACAAGCGAACATAAGCAGAGGCTTCTGTGGCATGGAGAAGATAAGTTAGTATTCAAGTGCTCCAAGGCTCCTTTATGTTCATATAATGAAAGACAGCCATTCACTGAAGATCTCTGGCATTAATTACAGGTTTCAGGACTTGAAAGTGTTGCCCCAATCAGAGTTCCTTCTTTGAAATACAAGATCTGTGAAACTGAGGCATGCCCCTAGAAATGCAAATGCCTCTCACATTTTCATTTACCAGTGACTCTGGCTTTAATCAAGATCCGTTTCCTCACTTACAAAAACAAGCAAACAACTGGGTTTGTCTGTGGTCAGATAACCGGTCATGACTAATGAATTTGGGCATAGCTTTTCCTTTCTGTGGATGCCTCTGACTGCAGCTCTGATCTTTCTTAATTGTGGAAGAAGAGAATATGCATGTGCATATTAAAACCACATTTGGACACCAGCAAAATGGCTGAGCCTCTGGCAGCCTGCCATCTTCCCTGGTTGCTTTAATGGTAATGCAACTTGAAAGTGTTTTAATACCTACTAACTATTTATAAGTTAATACTAATTTAAAAAAAATTTGATAAATAATATTCTAGAAACAGGCATTCAAGTGAATAGTCTATTCACAAGAGCCACTTTGGCATCCTTGGGGACATGCCGAACATTTTGAGACATCCTTTTGGGAACTGCCTTCCAGGTTCTTAGCGCATTCTTTCAGGTATTCTTCTTGGTGAGAAGATCTTTTCCTTTGAAGGGGATATGAGTTTTTTTTTTTTTTTTTTTTTTTTTGGAGAGGTTTTCGCTATAGGGCGCGTGCGCTCACCAGACAGACAGAGAGAGACAGAGAGAGAGAAAGCGAGAAATCACCCCCCAGGGGGGATGGTCACGCCGCAATCCCTTCTCCTCCATTCTCCTCTCGGGATCTTGGGCACGCACGCACACGCGCCCGGCGTGAGTTGTAAGCCACCGGATCCAGGACGCGAACCGCGGTCGACTACGTGGGAGTCCAGCAACATAGCCATTACACTAACTGCTGGTTCCCAAGGGGATATGAGTTTTTGAAAAGACGTGAAAGGCTTTTAGATTTTATTGAGGTAATGCCATTTTGTTCAAAAACAAGGCATTGCTAAAATAACAAGGCTATTTTTCTTGCCAAGATCAGCAACTGGCTTAGAGACAATATTAAGGGAAGAATTCTAAAGCACACTTTTGAAGGTGACATTAATCTTTCCCAGAAATGACAAAGAGCCCTCTATGTAGGTGACCGACTTGTTCTGGTTTGCCTGGGCCTTCTGTTTTATCACAGAAAGCCCTAGATCCGACAATTTCTGTCCTGGGCAAACTGGGAGAGTTGGTTGTCCCTCCTCTTATGAGACAGTTGTACGGATCTCTCCAGCTGACAAGACTGTGACCTTTCTCCTAACACAATAATCTAAGAGTTTTGCATCCCACTTTGCTCCTCCTGTGTCCAAGAACATTACTGCAGAAAAACAACTCTGATGTCAGAATTTGCTTGTGTGTTGGTTCATTTTTAAGACACGTTTGGTTGAGCCATTAGAGTGCCTTTCAACTTCTTGTTACTTGGAGCAATGTTTGGAATTCTTTTGTAGTTTGCAGTTTTTGTTTCTTTATGACGCTTTTGCTTAAACTAAGCCAGCATGTGTGATCCAACAAGTGGGTCAGGATTTCTACCCTGAGCTCTGCCATTTATTTAGCCATGGATCTTAGCCTGTCTGACCATTAGCTGACAAGGAAGAAAAGTACTTACTATTTCACGAGGTTAGTGAGGGCATGAAAAGAGAGAATGGGGTCCAGCTGAGGTGATGCAGGACATGGTGTGCAGAGCTATGGTGCTGGAGGCCACATGGCGACTGTGACGAGAATCCTGGGCCTAGGCAACCTGAAATACACTGCCCACGCCCAACCCAGGATCTAATGAGCTGGAGGACGGGAGGAAGGAGATCGTGGCACGATCAGACCTTCTCAAGGGTACTTCTTGTTCTTTCTCTCTCTCTTTTATGAGCATGCATGTTCTTTGTCATGAATAAGGACAACAGAATAAAAAGAGAGCAACGTAAAACGAAAAAGAGGTAATGTACACAAGTTGCAGAGGTATTACTAACTTTAATAATGAATCAATGCAGTAACAATTTGTTGAATACCTGCTACATCCAAGACCTCCCAGAAAGTTATAATCCTGGGGGGGGGGGGGGCAGAAACAGACACACATGCAGATACATAACTGACCACCAAGTGATGTCTTTAATGCTGTAACTGTTATCTGAACAAGGTAACAAAGGAAAGGCCTATTCCATTCGGGGCATTCTGGGAAGCTTCTCAGAAGAGGTGATGTTGAAATCAGATGCTGAGGGATGACAGAGGAAAAGGCGTGAACAGAGACATGGAGATGGGAAGTCTAGGACCATTTAAGGAGGAGAGTGTCACTGTGCATTCGGAGGAAGCAGAGTAGGGCCAGACTTCCAAGGAACTTAAGTGCCAAGGGAAAGAGTGAGACCTTTATTAGCAGATTGGCCTCATCAGATGATCAGATTTCTTCAACTGCGGTGAGGAGGATGGAATAGACTTTAAGAAGCCAAGAGGTGAGAAGATCAGTACATACCCAGGGAACAGCAGGGTAGTATCAGCGAGGATGATAGCAAGTGGAAGGGAGAGAAGACTGATGAAAACATCCTGACTGTCAATAAAGCCAGCTTATTGCAAAGACCTGGCTTGGCCTTTTTCTATGTTAAGTATTTACACCCTCTACTTCATTTGTCTTCCTTGACAAATAGATTTCTATATTTCCTTCTTAGCATCATGATCTGACATATTATATGCTTACTTTTTATGTGCTTATTATTAATTCTTTCACTAGAATGGACATTCCCATGAGGGCAAAGCTTCTGCTTTATTCTTTGTTATATCTTTGGTGGCAGAACAGTGCCTGGCATACAGTAAGTGCTCAATAAATATTTCCTGATTTTAAAAGAAATAAGTTTGAGATCCTACTCACTATGTAAATTAGCATGGTTCATATGGTCGATTACTTTCTGTTTTCATTTATGTATAAAACTTACTTCATTCTAAAAAGTATCTAAGGTGGTTCCGGAAATACACAGAATGATTTAAAAAGAGAAAAAAATAAATCAGTACTGAAGGAAAAAGAGAATTAAGTAGGACAATGAAGCACAGAGAGCAGTATGCAAATGCAGGTGCCATAAGGGCTGCAGGAAGATTTTCACGGTGGGAAGCAAATTCATATCTGAGCTTCCTGTTAGCCAAGGCAAAGAGGGGAACATGAGACCCGTAATTATCACTGGACAAAATCATAGCATTTTCTCGAGAGGCCTGACCTCTTTTTCTTGGATAAAATGACTGAAACCATCTGCTGAAGTTTTATGTTGTTTGGCAGGGTAACCACTTGGTAAACCCTTAGTCTTGTGGTGGGTCTCACTCACCCATAGCAAAAAGCAACCAGAAATGTATCTGTATCAGAAGTAGAGAAGGTGAAAAGCTACAGAGTAAGTGACACTCACCCTAGGGTGGGGCTGGGTGGGGAGAGAAAGCACAGGCTGTTCTGGTCCTCCTGGCCCTCCAAACCCTCCAGACCCATTATCGGTCTCTATGAGACCTTGTCTAATGAGGAGGAAAGTTACACAGAAGTACAGCAAAGGTTACTGACAAACAATGGTCTGCACCCATTGTTTGTCTTTCTTCCTTTGATTTATTCAAGTTCCTTTAAAGTTCCACTTAAGTGAGAGGTTGGGTTTGGTTGATGGGGTAATTTTAAGAGCATCAGGTAAAGTAAGAAGGAAGCTCATTTGCCAAATGATTAAATGGTTTTGGCTCTAGTCAGGATTTCCTCCTTTAAAAGATGCTTAAAATAATTCTTTTAAAGGAAATATTTATTAAATTTTATTTATTTTTATTATGATTTTAATCTGACCAGACACACACACACACACACAGAGAAAGTGACAAAGTGATACTGCAGGGAACCAGCAGTTAGCGTAATGGCTATGTCGCGGGACTCCCACGTAGTAGACCGCGGTTCGCATCCCAGACCCGGTGGCTTAAAACTCACGCCGGGCGCGTGTGCGTGCGTGCCCAAGATCCTGAGAGGAGAATGGAGGAGAAGGGATTGTGGCGTGACCATCCCCCCTGGGGGGTGATTTCTCGCTTTCTGTCTCTCTGTCTCTCTCTGTCTGTCTGGCGAGCGCACGCGCCCTATAGCGAAAATCTCTCCAAAAAAAAAAAAAAAAAAAGTGATACTGCAAAGCAATAATATAAATATTATTATATAATATAAATAATATAAATTATTAAATATAAATATAGATAGCTCTACGTAATATAAACGATTTTTCTTATGCAAGTGACAATTTATGATACAACCTTTTCTCTTGCTTCTTGCACTTACTAATAAATCTTAGAGAACATGCCCGATCAGTGCTTAGCTACTTTATATTTTTTAAATGATGGGACTGTATTCCGTTATATGACTGTACTATCATGTGTGTATCCAGTTCCAGGTTGATGGATACATTGGGCTGTCCCCAGTATTTGGCAGTTACAAATGGTCCTTCAGTGGAAATTCCTGTATTCAAACCTGCATTAGTCAGAGTTCTGGAAGGCCCTGAAATTCACAAGTTCAAAGTATAAGACATTCAGGAAGGATCTCCTTTACAGAGGTGGGGGCAGGGAGTGTTGGGGCACCCAGGGACTGTCAAGAGCAGGAAGCCTAACGTTACCACTTGTAGGCCTGAAGAGGAAAATGAGGCCATTGGAGCTTAAGTAGGACCACCTAGCCAGAGCTGTCCACTTCCAGAAACACGGCCTTCGAGGACAGAGAGAGCAGGGAAGAAATATCCTGAACTGCCTTTGTTCCTGCCCAATACTCTCCTGCCAGGAAACTGAGCCAAGTTCAGTCAAGGAGACCAGTTGGCAAGAGAACTCAGCCAGCTCATTTTAGGGTGGTCAGCTTCCTGGCACAGAGCGAGGTGAAGAAGAGCAGGAAAATGGATCTGGAGTGAGGGTGTGGAATTTGTACAACTTATCTATGGAAATTTATGGCAGTTGAGTTGCTGTCTAAAAGGCCTATGCATTTTTATTATTGTTTCTTAAGTCAATATTCATTTTTATCATATTTTTCATGGATTTTCCCTTCCTTTCTACACTTCCATATTTATTTCTTTTTTTAAATTGCCAGAGGATGTCTGTGCTTGTTAGAGAGAGAGAAATCACCCCTGCTGGGACATGGTGATGCCACATTCCCTTTGCATCTTTATCTCCATCCTGTCAGGATTTGGGCGCACTCACACATGCACCTGGTATGTGTTTTTAAGCCTTCAGGTCAGAATTCAGACTGGTCTGCTGTGTGAGATTTGTCTCCCTTAAGCATTATACTATAGGGCAGAAAACAAAAATTTAAAAATTAAAAAAAAAAAAAAAAAAAGCCTAGCCATGATTACGCAGATGGTGGGCACCACTGTGCAAAACTTGAGCCACATGGAAGGGCTGGGTTCAAATCCCAGACCAACCTCCATGTACCTAGAACCCTGGCTGCCTGACACTGGGCAGGAGCACTGCCACATGACAAGACTCCATTGGAAATACTTTTCTCTCCTTCTGCCCCCATTGCCACCCCCCTTTCTCTCTCTAAAAATAAAAAAGCTAATATTTTTAGTTTATTTATAAGTATAGGAACCAGCCCATGGCCTGGTGGTTAAAGTGGTTGGATCCCACATGGCCAATTACGTGGTTTGAGCCCCACATGAAGGGGCCAGCAGATGGTGTAGTGGCCATGTTGCTGGACTCCCACATGGTCAACTGCAGTTCAAGTCCTAAACTTGGTGGCTTGAAACTCTGTGGCTGGGCACGTGTGTGTGCATGCCCAAGATCCTGGCAGGGGAATAGAGAAGAGATTGTGGCATGACCATTCCTCCTGGGGAGTGACTTCTCACTTTCCTTCACAATGTCTCTGTCTCTCTCTCTCCAGTGTGCACACACTCCCTAAGGCAAAAATCTCTAAACCAATAACAACAACAACAAAACCAAAAAAAGGCATACTTCTGTGTTTAAAAGCCCAAAAGGAGGGAGAGATGGAGGAGAAGGGATTGTGACATGACCATGCCCCATGGATGATGCTTCCTTGTTTTTCCTCTCTCTCTGACAAATGAATATACCCTCTGGCAAATATATATGTATGTATACATGTGTGTATACACACACACATATATATTTATTTATAATTTATTTATATAGAAAATTTATATATATACTTTTATTATATATTATATGAGTGTGTGTGTATCTACTAGCCCCATACTGCAGCAATTAGGTCATGCAGAAGAAACTAGATCTCACATGGCTGACAGGAATTGAGCTCTCGGGTTCATTAGTCTGAAAAATATACCAGGCGCATGTGCACATACCCAGAATCCTGACGGGATGGAGAATTGGTGGAAAAGGGATTGTAGCATGATGGCCCCAGGGGGTGTGCTTTCTCGCTTGTGCATGCACACACTCTAACATAATAGCTATAGCAAGAGGATGTCCAGTCTATACAGCAGTCAAGTCACTCATTCTCTGAACACTTTTTCATGTCTACCAAGTGCCAGGCAATCTCTTAGGTACTGGTGGCATGCAGATGACTGCAGTGTAGGTTAATCCTGGCCTCCTCCTCACTCTTTACGAGGCCAGTATTACTTGATACCAAAACCAGACAAGACATCATTAAAAAAATGCATATCAACATCTCTTATGAGCATAGACATACAAACATTCTCAATAAAATACACAAACTAAATTCAGGAACATATCAAAATAATTATATACCATGATTAAATGGGATCAATTTCAGGAATGCAAGGTTGGCTAAACACATTGTGAAATAAAATGATAGTTTGGGGCATTTTCTAAAAACTCTCTTGGCCAAGTAGCACAAGAAACTAGGCTGTAGTCACACCTCGCCTGTTTCTGAATTTTAACCCTGCTAAATGTATGTTCATTTTAAATAAAGACTGTAATCCCTCCAAACTAGTTGTCACCCCACCTTGTGATATATATAAGAATATACAGGCCCTAAAGCTAATATTTGAAGTAGTCACATTTCCCTTTTATCCTGGATCTCAGTAAAGCACTTAAATGCACTCTCTGAGTTACGCAATCTCCTTCCTTTAAGATATCTTATTAGCTTGCTTGCACCCATCCAAATTCTTGACAAACAACTGATGAAATACCACTCTCCACTTGAGATTTTTGCCTTTAAAAAGTGTTTGAAAACTATGAGACCTTGGAGTACTTATTTGACGCTATTTGAATCTGTGCCTCCTGGGTAGCAACTCTTCTCAGCCCAAGTAAACTCTTTGTTTTATTAAATTTTGTGCTGTTTCCTTAGGGGTTGACAATTCAAAATCAATCACTGTAATAGACTATACTGGGCCAGCAGGTGAAGTGGAGATTAAGGCGGCTAGATCCCACATGGCCAATTCCACGGTTTGAGTCCCGGGTCCAGTGGCTTGAAAATCACACCAGGCACATGTGCATGCATGCTCAAAATCCTGAGAGGAGAATGGAAGAAAAGGGACTGTAGCATAGTCATCTACCTGAAAGGTGATTTCTCACGTTCTCTCTGTTTCTCTCTCTTTCTCTCTCTGGAGGGCACACATACTTCATAGCAAAAGCTCAAAACAAAACAAAACAAAAACAAAAACAAACTATTAATAGAATAAAGTAAAAACTTACATGTTCACCTCAGCAGATATAGACAAAGCATTTGATAAATCTATCTTCATGGTAGAAATATTCAATGAACTAGAAATAGGAGTGACTTCCCTCACCCTGATGAAGGGAATGTAGGAAAGACCAACAGCTAACACCAGCTGAATGGTGAGATGGTACTTTCCTTCTAGAATCAGGAACAAGATAAAGATGCCCACTTTTGCCATTTCTGTTCACTGGAGGTTCTAGCCAGGGCAATCATGCTAGAGAAATAAATTAAAAAGCATCCAGAGGGCCAGCCAGTGGTACGGTGGTCAAGGCAGCGGGATCCTACATGGCTGACTGTGTGGTTCAAGTCCTCAACCCAGCAGCTTGAGAAACATGCCTGATGGGCATGTGTGCATGTGCCCCAAATCCTGAGAGAAGAGTGGAGAAGGGATTGTGGAATGGTTATCCCACCTGAGGGGTGCTTTCTCATCCTCCCACAAAAGGATTCAGATTGGAAAAGAAAAAAAAAAGTGATCTCTATTTGCAGTTGACATATTATTATACATAGCAGCTTAGCTGTCATCTAGGGCTGGGGTTAGGCAAAAAGGAGAGGCAATTGCAAGTGATGGCTAATGGGTATGGGTTTCCTATGGGGTGATGAAAGTGATGGTTTTACAGCTCTGTAAATATTCTAAAAGCTACTGAATTGTATACTTCCCTTTTGAGAGAGACTTTTGCTGTAGGCATGTGCTTGCTGGAGAGACAGAGAGATAGATAGAAAACAAGAAATCACCTCTCCCCCTAGCCCAGGGAAAATGGCCACACCGCAATCCCTTCTCCTCCATTCTCCTCTTGAGATCTTGGCCATGCACGTACACACGCCTGGCATGAGTTTTAAGCAGCTGGATCCAGAACTTGAACCGCAGTTGAATACATGGAAGTCCAATGACCTAACCATTATCCCAAAGCTGTTTTTTTGGTTTGTTTGTTTGTTTTGTTTTTTAAGATTAAATGAACAATTTCCCAGGAAAGTTTAAAAAATTAACTCAGAAATAAACTGGAAATCTGAGTAATTGAATAATGCTAGAGGAAATTTCACATATATTTGAAAATCTATTCTCCCACCCTTTCCCTCCAGCCTCAGAAAGGATTCCACGCCACACTCTCTTAGAGTCAATCTATATAAAACCTTCAACCTTTCCCATATGGTTTGTAAACTGTATTCAGAGCATAAAGATAGGAAACTTCCCAATGCATTTGACTTGGCTAGCATTACTTGATAGTTTAATAAAATAGGGTACTCATAGCACAAAAGAAAAAGAGGAGAGAAGGCTAGAGACCTGCGTATTTATACAAATATCCCAAATAAGATATTAACAAATTGAATACTCTGAATACTGCACCATGGGGATCCTGAAAACAAACACAGAAACCAAAACCTGTAAAGGATCAGCCCTGCACTGTGGTGGTGAGTCACTCTGCAGAGCAAAGCGGAAACCCACATGGCTGTTCAGAGTTTGAATCCCAACCCCACCAGCTTCATGTGTGCCCAGGATCCTGACAGGATGGAGACTTGGAGGACAAGGTATTGTGTCATGACCAGGTCCTGTTGTCGGGAGCTTGCTCTCTTTCTATCTCTTTCATGCCCTTTCTGGCATTTAGAAACAAAGTAAAACAAAACAACAGAGTTTATTTAAAAGCTTCAAAGAAATTAACATTAGAAAATCTATTAATGAAATTTTTCTAGTAATAAATTTATGGAGAAAAATTTGTAATCATCTGAATAAATGTTGAAAATATATTCAATTAAATTTGATACCAATACTTGGTTGAAAATTGTAGTAGGGGTGGGGCAGCAGATGACATAGCAGTTATGTCACAGGATTCCCGCATGGCTGACTGTGGTTAGAGTTCTGGACCCAGTGGCTTGAAAATCACGCCAGGCATGTGTGTGAGCATGCCCAAAGTCCTAAGAGGATAATGGAAGAGAAGGGATTACGGGGTAGCCATCCCCCCAGGGGTTGATTTCTCACTTACTTTTTCTCTGCTTCTGTCTCCCTGGTGAGTGCACGTATCCTGTAGAAAAACTCTCTAAAAAAAAAAAAAAAAAGAAAGAAAGAAAGAAAGAAAAAAGAAAGAAAGAAAGAAAGAAAGAAAGAAAATGGCAATGCAAAATTTCACATTACTCAGTACATAAATTCTAAAATTCATCTGAAAGGAAACATGCAGATGAATTATTTTAATCAGTGAAAAATAATAATGAAAGTTGGAGAACTTATCCTAGAGATGCCAAAACCATCTCTAAAGTTGTTATAATTATAACATTGTGGTATTGTTTCAGGGATAATGAATAGAATAATTAGACCAGGATAGAAAATCCAGAAATAAACCTAGGCATAGATGGAGAATTATATATACAAAAGTGTGAATTACTCAGTGGGAAATGGCTTACCCATTTAACTTATGATGTTGAGACGACTGACTGATTAAAAAAAAAGTCAGATTACTATTTTATAATGTACTTCAAAATAAAAGAATGAACATACACACATGTGGTGGTAGGGGGCTTGGGAGCCTCCACGACCAGAGAAGAGAATGAGACAGATATTACTGCAAATTCAGTGCCTGCCACGCCATGTTGCATACAGGGATGCACAGCAAGTGGTATAGATCATGTATACCCATGAAATTTTGAGAAAGAGTCTATTAATGTTAGACTTCTTCCCAGAGACTGAACTTGGCTGTGCAGAGTATAGAGAGGGCAGAAGATGGCGGAGCTTGCTCTAGACAGAAGGGAAGACTTGGTCAGGGCAGGGAGAGGAGAATGTATTAATATGTTTGGAGATGTGCGATGTGATGTGAGGTTGCCCCTCTCCTCTGAAAACTACTCATCTGCTAAGGTCCTGTCTCAGTATGGCTCTGGGTTCCTTGAGTGCCGCCATAGTCCTAACATCGTGAAAGCTTCGTGTCTTGTTCATTATACAAACTTCCTGTTGGAGAGAAAGCTGTAACCTAGCTGAGTTCACATAAGATGACCTCCCTTTTTTTACTTTGAGCTCTAGTTTGAGCTATTCTAATAAAAATACTGTTAAACCACAGACATTTTTTCCTCATAGTTCTGAAGTTTACAAAGTCCAACATCAAGGTGCCAGCTGATTTAGTTCCTGGTGAGAGCTCTCTTCCTGGGTTATGGGAAGAGACCTTCTGGTTTTATTGTCACATGACAGAGAGCGAGAGGTCTAGATTCTTCATCTTTTTATTAGGATACTAATCCTATATCCTGGGGACTCTACCCTCAAGATCTCATCTAAATCTGATTATATCTCAATGTCCTCACTTCCAAATACCATTACACTGAGGATTACAGGCTTCAATATATGCATTGCCGAAGACTTAAGTCCATAGTACCCTGTTCTGTTCAGTAAAAGCTGTTTTATTCTCCTTTGTGTTCTTTTTATTTCAGGTGAGCAAATCTAGGTTTTCTGATGAGACTATAATCCCTCTGGGGGCAGCAGCAGGAGTCATGTGCCTGTTCTGCATCCCTGCAGGTCCTGCTGCTTCTCTGCACACGTAGGTAACAGCGATTCTGCGTCTACCAGGGCAGCTTCTAGGTTGTGGGAGTCACTCACACTTTCAGGTTCCTGTTTGCTCTGAGTCCTTTCCACACGAGCCTGTTAGTGCAAGCTTGCAGCTTTTAAGGTCCCTGCAATGAGAAACTTGTCAGCTACTGAGACTTCTGTGATGAATTAATCTAGGTATAATAAAATGTTCCTTATCTTCATTATTATTTCTCATAGTTGAGTATTGCTGGAAAAACTCATAAAACTAATTCTAATTAGTCGTAAGCTGGAAATCATGTCTGGAAGAAGGTTATTAAAAATTGCATGTAATTTTCTCTTGGCTTTTAATTCCTAGATTCTGCTAGGTGCATTGATTATCTTGTTTCCAGCCCTGACCGTCTCTGTAAAATTGATCACAACTTGCCTTCTTTCCCTTACTCTCCTTGTGTAATTGTGCCTTCTCTATTTTATGATGAAAGCTTGCTTCAAAACCGCTGTGAGCAGCTTCTTCGGGCTCTTCTGCTCTCAGCGTTCCGTGCCATCCTCGGAATCGATTTCCTCCTGCTCCTTCCGAGTGACGCCATTTTGCCTGACTCCTATTGGCACATAGATTCATCTCACCTCAATGAAGTGATCCCTCATCCTTGCATCCCTTCCAGCTTTCTTCTTGCCAGACTTTGAATTCCAAATATTCTGGTAGTGCCCTCTTTCTTTTTTCTGTATATTTTGCAGGTGTTCAGACTACATCTCTTTAAAAAGGTAATGAGCTGTACTTGTTTAGTATAGTTTAGGTTTCCAGAGTAATTAAGCAGATGGTAGAGTTCAGTATAGCTGCTGCATCTTCGCCTCCTACCCCTGGCCAACATTTTCCCTAGTATTAACATCTTGCATCACTATGGTACATTTGTTGCAATTAATGAGCAATGTCGATATCTTACTAACTGCAGTCCAGTTTCCATTAGGGTTCACGCTTTGTGTTGTGTAAGTCTGTGGATTTTTGACCTACATAATGACATATATGTATCATTACAGAGTCATAAGGAAGATTTCAGCTTCCTAAAAGTACCCTCAGACCACAGTCCCCCCCGCCATTTTTTTTTTTTTTTTTTTTTTTTTTTTGCTACAAAGCATGTGTGCTCATTGGAGGTAGAGACAGGAAAGAAAGAGGCCATGCCACAGTCCTTTCTCTGAACTCTCCTCTCAGGATTTTGAGCATGCACACACAAATGCTGGACAAGTTCTTCAAGTTGCCAGGCCCAGAACTTGAACCATGCAGTTGGCCATGTGGGATCCAGCCACCTAAACCACCATACCACCTGCTGGCCCCAGACCACAGCTTTTTTTTTTTTTTTTTTTTTTTTGGAGAGGTTTTTGCTATAGGGCGCATGCGCTCGCCAGACAGACAGAGAGAGACATAGAGACAGAATGCGAGAAATCACCCCCCAGAGGGGATGGTCACGCCGCAATCCCTTCTCCTCCATTCTCCTCTTGGGATCTTGGGCACGCATGCACACGCGCCCGGCGTGAGTTTTAAGCCACCGGGTCCGGGACGCGAACCGTGGTCGACTACGTGGGAGTCCAGCGACATAGCCATTACGCTAACTGCTGGTTCCCAGACCACAGCTTTTATGAGACATTCTCTATCCAGGGCACTTCACCTGACAGTTCAATTTTTTTTTTTTTTTAATTGGCTGTCTTCCCCTTTATCTTAATCCTTCTAGAGAGTAAGCTCCACGAAGGTGGAGTTACTTCTTTTGTCCTTTGCTGTGTCTCCAGATCGTACAGCACTACCTACCATATTGTGGGCACTTGATAAATATTTATTGAATGAGTGAATTAATTGATGACCATTTAGAATTGGTGAATTATTCGTCTATGTGCCTTCTATAAGTTGCTGGAAAAATATGACACAACGTCTTAAATATATGAAAGCATTTCTGGAATGCTTTCATCTGAGTAGGGCCAGCCTACCCTGATCAAACTGCTGGGTCTGGGGCAGATGGAGGCACGTCAGAACTTCACCCTCTACACTGATGTTTCTCAGTCTTTTCTACCCCACTAACACCCTCCACCAGGAGCCTTGCTGGACACTTTTCCCTGAATCCCTATCCTGCCTTATGGAATCTTGATATCAGAGGTGATGTACAGTGTATCTTTTTATGTACTGGATGTGGGTCTGTGCTTTATACGCAAAAAGGACCAGACTTTTTTGCCGCCTTGGGGTGATGTCACCCCCTTCTGAGAATGCATGCTCTCAATAGTTTTACTGATGACTTGGAGAGAAGGGCAGGGAAGGCCCGCTGATGAGACTTCCAGATGCCATCTTTATTAACAGGGACATTTAGAGAGACACAGAGAGAGAGAGCACCCCACACAGGGCCCGGTCCCATCATAACCTTCCTCCCATTCTCTACCCCAGCAGGATCTGGGGCATGCTTGCCCGCTCTTGAAATGTAAGCTGCTAGGGCTGGGACTCCAACCTTGGTCGACCACGTGGGATCCAGCTTCCTCTGCACACCACTTAACTGCTGCACTATAAGGCTTACCCAAATTCCATTTTCCCACATACTGCTGGAATTCTCCCTGCATAGAATGTACGTAGCATCAAAACGTAAGAATTTCAGGGAACCAGCAGTTAACATAATGGCTCTGTCACTGGACTCCCATGTAGTCGACCGCGGTTCACATCCTGGACCTGGTGGCTTAAAACTCACGCCGGGCACATGTGCATGCATGCCCAAAATCCTGAGAGGAGAATGGAGGAGAAGGGATTGTGGCGTGACCATCCCCCCTGGGGATGATTTCTCGCTTTCTGTCTCTCTGTCTCTGTCTGTCTGGCGAGCGCATACGCCCTATAGCGAAAACCTCTCCAAAAAAAAGAAAAAAGAAAAAAAAAACCAAAAAACAAAAAATGTAAGAATTTTAGAGAATCAGCATTTAAAAAAATGATTTATTTAATTTTATTTATTATTACTTTTTAAAAATTTTGCTACAGGGCACCTGCACTCGTCAGAGAGAGACACGCAGAGAGAAAGAGAAAGGGAAAGAGACAGTGTGAAAGCAAGTCGCCAGGTCGAGAACTTGAACCGGAGTCAGCCAAGTTGGGAGTCCAATGTCTTAACCACCATGCCACCTGCTGGGCTAAGAAGCAGCTTTTAAGTTCAATAACAGTAATTAGTATGGTGGACACAGGGCATGGGGAAGGGGATTTTTAGTAGCTGGTTGCTTGAAGTGTGCTGTCACTCATCCTCAGCAAGCCCCCAAGAACAGGTAGCATGTGTATCTCCATTTCACTCATTGGGAAAGAGGGGCTTGAAGAGAGGTCAGTGAGGCTTTCCTGCCTTCCTGAACCAAACCAGCAGTTTCTGATACCCAAATGTCTATTTCATGTATTTCGCTTTGTTTCAACACATGCCTTAATCATAGTTTGAATAAGTGCTAAATTTTGGTTAAGGCTGTAGCTTTGGACCTGGCCTGCCTGAGTTTATAGCCCAGCACTGCCTCTCACAAGCAGTGTGTGCCTTGGGCAAGTTGTTTAACCTCTCTGGGCCTCAGTCTCTTCCACGTAAAATGAGGGTTATGATGTTGGTATCCACCCTGTTGAGTTGTTCAGTGGATTAAATGTGAGAGGGCTTCAAAAAGTTTATGGAAGATGTGTATATGAAAAAACCCATGCGGGAACCAGCAGTTAGCGTAATGGCTATGTTGCTGGACTCCCACGTAGTCGACCGCGGTTCGCGTCTCGGACCCGGTGGCTTACAACTCATGCCGGGCGCATGTGCGTGCGTGCCCAAGATCCTGAGAGGAGAATGGAGGAGAAGGGATTGCGGTGTGACCATCCCCCCTGGGGGGTGATTTCTCGCTTTCTGTCTCTATGTCTCTCTCTGTCTGTCTGGTGAGCACACGCGCCCTATAGTGAAAAACCTCTCCAAAAAAAAAAAAAAAAAAACAACTATGCATGGATTTCAATTTTTTTTTTTGGTTCCAAAATAAAGTCATACTTTCATTCCATTTTTTACTTTTTCTTAAAAAATATTATTTTACTTAATTAATTATTTATGTATTTATTTAAATTTGACCAGAGAGAGACAGATAGAGAGAAAGCAAGCTGCTAAGTCCAGGGTTCAAACCACGGTCAGTCATGTGAGAATCCAGTGCCCTCAACCACCATGCCATTTGCCGGCCCCTTGAGAAATTTTTTGAAGGCCAGGGACACTCTCCACATAAGCATTGGGTATAGTGTAGGGCACACAGCATACACTCAGCATTAACTGCTACCATTATTTCTTTTCACTTTTCTTTCTTTCTTTTCTTTTTTTTTTTATAGAAAAAGAATAGTTTTAATAGGAAAGTAAAGATTTTTTTTCATTTTAATTTTGATTATTTATATCCAATCACTATACATCATTTAGATTACAAAAAGAAAACGATTACACCTCAGTTCAGCCCAGTTGAGAATCCTATACATGTCATCATCAACAGGTAATAAGCCATATCTGTGTCCCACAAATGTCTTACCTCTCTATTTTTTCCCTCAAATTTCCTTTCCTACACTCTTCCCCTCTCCCATTTTCTTTTCGACTTTGTCCCTAGTGTCCATAACAATTTTCAATGCTTTTATGTCTTCCAGTCTTTCGGTCTCTACCATAGAGTGTGCATAGTCAGTATATATTAAGTGGAGACATACAATATCTCTGTTTAATAGCCTGCTTGCTTCACTTAGCAATAAATCTTCCAAATTTGTCCACTTTCTATCAAATGCCAGGGTCTTGTTTTTTTATGGCTGGATAGTATTCCATGGAGTATATGTGCCACACTTTTTCAATCCATTCATCTGTTTGTGGACATTTGGGTTGATTCCGTGTCTTAGCAATCGTGAATAATGCTGCAATAAATATAGATGTGCAAGTGCTTTTCTGACTGAGCGTTCTCCTGTCCTTTGGGTAGATACTCAGGAGTGGAATTGCTGGATCGTATGGTAGTTCTATTTGAAGGTCTTTGAGGACCTTCCATATTGTTCTCCACAGTAGCTGGACCAATTTACATCCCCACCATTATTTCTTGTAAACGTGCCTTCTCCACCTTGGTTGGCTCTTTCTTTGGCCTATCAGGCTGCGTTTCTTCCTGTAACAAGGACAGATAAACTGGAGGTGTGGAAAAAACCTGCAAAAAATCTTATGAGAAGGGAAGGGCACTTTAAGAGACAGGACCCACATAAAATGAAAAGCTCCTGTTTACTTTTTCCCTGTGGAGTGTTTTGTCTTGTCTTTTTAAGAGGCACCTAAGATAATTTGCAGTCCCACTTGGTGGTAAATCCTTAAAGGGCCATTGTCTGATGTCAGCTGGTTTCCAGAAGACATGGAGAAAGAAAACATCCCCTGGGATGATAGGCCTCTTTGTGCCTTTTATTTGTGTTGCTTCTTTGGCTCAGTCGCAGCGGGCCTGAGTCAGTAGGTAATATTTAATTTGATATAAGCTAAGCTCCCGGAAGTGCCTTAATGTTTAGAGAGAGAATTGTTCCAAATGCAGTCCGCAGGAGGAACAGTGATCACAGAAATATTTTTCAGGAGCCAGGGAAGCTGCCTCTGTCATTCTGAGGCTCACTCTGTGATGTTTTCCCTCCCTTTGGATCCTCCCAGGAATCGGCCTCTCTAGCCTCACCTCCATCCCTCTCTGCTTGCCTTCCTTCCTGATGGCTCCAGCCCAGTGGGCCGACTCTGAGCAGGCAGTGTCCAGGGTAGACTGTGAGCAGAGCTCCCGCCTAGTGTGATGCAGGAGTCAGGGCGGCCCGGTTCCTCTAGCAAGGAGCTGCAGAATCTGTGTGCCACTTTATCATCTGAAAAGCAGTTGCCAGATCTGGAGATTTCATCACAATAACTGTCCCCGAGCTGAAGGGAGAGACTTAGGGAAGGGCTAGGAGGGGCAGCGGGATGCTGGGAGCCCGAGGACTCTGCCCTGGAGGCACGGAGTGTGCCTGGAGCCCTTCTTTGGGGGCAGCCATCTGAGTGTACAGTGCCCGGGGGAGACCAACACAGGCCCAACAATAAGCCCCGGTGTGTTATTTAGGGCTTCTACAACAGCATGAAGATTCTGAGCTTCCAGTAGTCATCTCTAACGTGGGTGAGGTACACTACATCTTCATTATTTTTTTGAAATAGAACACTTGCTTCAATCAAAATCTTGCACATATGCTGAGAATGGAAAACAAAGAATAGCAGAGCTTCTTTTCTTTGTTCTTTCATTTATTTATTTATATTTTAAATTTTGCTATAGGTCATTTGCAATTGCTGGAGAGACAGAGAAAGAGGGAAAGAGAGAAAGCATCCCCCCAGAGGGGATGGCCATGCTGTAATTCCTTCTCCTCCATTCTCCTCTCGGGATTTAGGGCATGCATGACACATGCCCAGTGTGTGTGTGTATGTGTGTGTGTGTGTGTGTGTATGTGTGTGCTTTTTAAAAATAGGATTATTTAATTTTATTTATTATTGTTATTCTTCAATTTGACCAGAGGGAGACAGAGAAAGAGAGAGAAAGGAAGAGAATCAAAGTAAGCCAGGACTGGGACTCAAACCATGGCTAGCCATTGGGAGTCCAGTGCCTCAACCACTAGGCCGCCCGCAGAAACACCCAACCTAATGTGTTTTTCAAGCTTCTGGGTCTGAGACCCGAGTTGCAGTTAGCCAAGTGGGGTCTAGTCGCCTTAATTATCACACCAGTTTCTGGCCCTACTTTTAAAATTCTCTTTCAAATGAGTTATTTACGTATTTCTTCCATGAATGAGAACGACAGAGAGTATCCCCAGCAGAGTCTTGATGACATGGCCCGCCCCAGCTTCAGCCAGCCAGATCATGGACATGTGTGTTCATGGATGTGAATGACCTCCTTCTGTGGGGCAGCCTTTCTGAGGATCACACTGTCTGGATGTCCCTGTGGGGATTGGGGGTGGAGGATCTGGAGCCGCAGGCATTCCTCAGCCCTTATCTTGCCTCCCACCCCCTCCCTACTCTCAGGGAATCTCAAGGAATCCAGAGAACACAGCTGGAAAACAACCGAAACCTGATTGTCTCTAGGTTCCTGCCAGTTGGAGAAACTGTCTCTTATCTCAGGAGGCTCAGGAGGGGCCCGTCCTGTGCTGCTCTCTCTGCCCCTCTACCTGCAGTTTCACTGCTAGGCTTACCCTTCTGTGTGGTCTTTCCCTTCACCCTACTTTAAGTGAAGTCACTCACACTTTACTGGGAGACTGAATCAGTGCGTGTCACAGTCCTGTTTGTCCAGAGCACCCTCTGGGTACCTGTCCTGCTAGACCTGGGAATACAGTGATTAATGGGCATCTCCACCCTCAAGAGGGCAGTCAGGAGTGAAACCACAGAGTAGACACGCTCAAATGTGTCTGTGTCCTTGGATTTACAGGTATATTTAGAAAGAGGTCAGGGGAACCAGCAGTTAGTGTAATGGCTATGTCGCTGGACTCCCACGTAGTCGACCGCGGTTCACGTCCCGGACCTGGTGGCTTAAAACTCACGCCGGGCGCGTGTGCGTGCATGCCCAAGATCCCGAGAGGAGGAGAATGGAGGAGAAGGGATTGCGGCGTGACCATCCCCCCTGGGGGGTGACTTCTCGCTTTCTGTCTCTATGTCTCTCTCTGTCTGTCTGGTGAGCGCACGCACCCTATAGCAAAAAACCTCTCAAAAAAAAAAAAAAAAAAAAAAAAAAAAAAAAGAGGTCAGCTCAGAAGACCAGCAGGTGACATGGTGGTTAAAGGCACTGGGCACTCCCACTTGGCTGACTGTGGTTTGACTCCTGGACCTGATGGCATGCTTTCTTACTTTCTCTCTGTCTCTCTGGTCAAATTAAAAATAATAATAAATGAATTAATAAATAAAATTAAATAAATAATTCTTTAATTAAAAAAAAAAGGAATTCATCTCAGGACCCTTGAAAAAAGCAGATCTCCAAAGGGATGGCTTTTATGAAGGGATACTGTGGCTGAGTCTTCAGGGGTTAGTAGGAGGTAGCCAGGTAAAGGAGGATAAGGAGAAGGTAGTTCCAGGGCAAGGGGCCTTCTTATGTGAAGATAGGAGAGATCAAGGGTCCGGAAAGCCCAGAAGGTTCTTAGGCTGGGTCTAGTGTCAAAATTCCAGAATTAAAAGCTAGATCTTTCTGGCTAGGGTAGGAGAAGAATGAAGATGGTTTACTAATTCTTTTTTCTTGGTGAGCTCATCATACTAAAAAATAGGGTATGCATACATTTACTTGGATATAGTCTCTTCCAAACCATTTATTTATTTATTTATTGGAGAGGTTTTTGCTGTAGGGTGTGTGTGCTTGCCAGGAAGACAGAGAGAGACAGAAAGCGAGAAATCCCTCCCCGGGGGATGGCCACACTGCAATCCCTTCTCCTCCATTCTCCTCTCGGGATCTTGAGCACTCACGCACACACGCCTGGCGTGAGTTTAAGCCACTGGGTCCAGGACTCGAACCACAGTTGACTACATGGGAGTCCAGTGACATAGTCATTATGCCAACTGCTGGTCCCTCCAAACCTTTTAATAACCACATTAGGGACCAGCAGATGGCGTAGCAGTTATGTTGCTGGACTCCCAAGTAGTTGACCACAATTTGAGTCCCAGACCCAGTGACGTAAAACACACACTGGGTGCATGTGCGTGTGAGCCCAAAATCCCAAGAGCAGAGTGGAAGAGAAGAGATTGAGGGATGGCCATCCCCCATGGGGGGTGATTTCTCACTGTCTGTCTCTCTGTCTCTCCAGTGAGTGCACGTGCCCTATAGCAAAAATATCTCTAAAATAAGTAAGTAAACAACCACATGAAACTCCCCATTTTATCAATCAGGGACACTTAAAGGCCAGTGTGTAAGCTGTCAGGGTCTCAAGCAGGTCTACATAACTCCACAGCCCACTCTTTCACACCGTGTCATTCTGATCTTTCTGTCCTCTCCTGGGGAGAGAGGAAGTCAGAGAAGGAGAAGACAAGAGCAGAGGAGAGGAGAGCAGAGAAGGGACAGGGTCCCAGAGATGAAGGTTGCATGAGAAGTTGGAGGAAGGCTAAGAGAGATGGGACTTTTCCCGCTGCCGGGCTTCCATTAGGTTCTGCCCCACCCTGCTTTGAGCTCTGGCTCAAGTCCTTGTTGGATCCCTGCCATCTTCCCAGAGCCTATACCACCCACAGCCCAAGCCGGGCTCTGGTTTGCTTTCCTGGTTTCTGCTGGGACTCAACAAGTATCCTCTCCAAGACTGAGCAGCCATGATGGTGTGAAGATTTGGTAGAGGCCATGGCTGTTACACAGCGACGTCACCCAGAGACTAAAGAAGCACTTCTTGGTCCCCATCATGCTGGCCAGTACAGCAGGCTAAGGGTGTGTCTGCAGACTGGCTCCTCTTCTCGATTTCATGGGGTTCCTTAGATCACCCCTCTGCATATCAGCCCTCTTGCCCACAGATGCAACTGCTCTGTGATTCATAAAGTGTTGCCCAGGTCTGGCTAGGTGACTCCATAAATCGCCCAAGACTGGTTCTGAGGGGAGTGCATTGCCCTGTGCACAAGTCCTGCTGCAGATTGATCTGTGTGCATGGAGAACCGCATGCCCAGACAGGGTGAGGTCGGGGTAATTCACTTCCAGGAACAATGGGCTACACATTCAGACTTCGATACTCCACTCACCAGAGCTGGACTCAGCTGAGGGAGTTCAGTGATTATGTGTTATCTTCCAGTTTCCATTTTCCTCGTGGGACAGGTGCCTCCCTTGGCATAGCCAACCAGCTTGCACTCCTTGACCCGCCAGGTAAGGTTCCCCTTTTGGATCATGTACAATCAGTTAGGTTTATTGAACCTCACTTCAGGTGAGTCCCATTATGTGCCTGCCACGTTGGAGAGGAAGGGATGCAGGTCACTGAGGACACCTGCGGACTTTCCCCTGTCTGTCTCTTTCACAGGTAGGGGTCTCCGGGACACTGAAGCAGGGGCCATGTTATCTGGAGCAAATTATTTAACAACTTAATAACTTATTTTGATAATGTATTGGCCAAGGATGCAGTGATTAATACAGGCACTGGAGGCAGCTTTGTGGAGTTGGAATCCCAATACTGCCACCTCCCAGGCTCCTCTCTGGAGTCCTGCCCTTCACCTTGGTTGCCTCACCTGAAAAATGGGGATCATAACTTCCCCTCAGGTTGTGACAGATGAAATGGCAGAACCCATGGAGAGCATGTAAAATGGCCTTCAACAAATGCCAGCCCGTTACCAAGGTCTGTCCTGAGTGAGGGCTATTGTCCCAGCCCAGGTTCTGTTCTCCAGGCTCTCAGGTCGTAGTTACTAGAAGTTCTTTCTCATTCCAGGGTCTCTCATAACTCATGTTGCTCCCACAAAGATGAACAGATTTTGTGGGGATGCAAACCCGCCCTCCCCACCCCACCTTCCTACAGAGGGAGCTTTCTTCAGATGAATTATTTTGGGAAATTGTTTTAAGTTTTATTTTTAGAGGTCAGAAGGAGGCACATAGATAAACTGTGACATTCTGCAAGGCAGTCGTACTTGGGAAGGTTCCTGATTCAAGTTCAGAGCCTTCCTGAGTGCGCTGGGCACATGCGTGGCCATGATCTGGGATTGGCTGAAGGCTGGTGGGGATTATGGTATTGGAACAGCGTTGAGGGGGTGTGCACTCACTCTTTCTTTCTCTGGCTCTCTTACTCATGGAATAAATAAACTTTTGAAAAATGTACTTAAAAAGTTGAGGCATCACCTGCATATGGTAAAGTACACACATATGTTTACACCCATGGAACACTGATACCGTGATCGAAGACTAGAACACTACCATCACTCCGTGAAGTTCCGTGTGCCTTGTCCCAAGCATGCATTCCCCAATTCCCACCCTAGGAAATCTTATCCGTGGTATACTGATAAGCATGTGACAACCAGCTGTCCAAAACCTAACAAAAAGGGAAAAGCCCTAATTTGTACCTTTGTCAATTTTCCTGGCAATTACTCCTACAGTTTTGAAGCCATCAAGGTGTAGCTGTTGAACATGGAATTGAGAGTAGATATACAGTAGAATACAGTTATATAGTATTTCCACCAAGCAGATAGAGTAGATATAAATGACCTCATTCGCATAGATAATAGTAAAAATGTAGTGATTAAGAAGAGTTTTGGGAGGGCCAGCAGGTAGTGTGGTGGTTAAGGGCTCTGGATTCACACATGGCCAACTGTAGTTCGAGGTCTGGATCTGGTGGCTTGCTTTCTCACTTTTCCTCTGTCACTCTCTAGTCAAATTATTAATTTTATTAATGAATTTAATAATGAATTTTATTCATTTATTATAATAAATGAATAAATAAAATACTTCTTTAAAAAAGAATTTTTGATTATTTACACTTTTGTTTTACATATAGTTTATTTAGTTGTCAATTTGTATAATTTAGTTTTTAATAGTCTATATTTAACAATTGACTTGCACACTTCACAAAAATGTCACAATCCATCCTCATGAGCTAGTCTAAGCTGTCTCCAGTATACTATGAAATCATATGTACCACTCCTATGTAGACGGTTTCTTCTACTCAACATACTGTCGTGGGATTTATCCCTGTCATTCTCATAGCAGTTTGTTATGATTTCGCTATGTCCCCGGAAATTCATGTGTTGGGATTTGACTGTGTTGTCTGTATTGTAAAAGTATTGAGTGAAAACATAATTCCTGTGTGGTGTCCTAGGGTGAGGCCCAGAGGGTGGCGATTGTTTGGTGGTGGTTGCATCAAGCAGGCCAGAGTCTCATGAATAAACCAGAATGTCTCCTGAGGTTCAGTGAATTTGGACTCTCATGGAAAAGTGTTAGTTCTCATGAAAACATGTTGGAAAGGAGAAATCAGTGGGCAAACTGGTGGCGTGGTGGTTGAGGTGGCTGGATTCCACATTCTTGACTGTATGGTTCAAGTTCTAGATTTGGCAGCTTGAAAAACATGCTGGGCACATATGTGTGCATACCCCAAAGGTATGGGTGGACTAGAAGGAACTGCTGTGTGGCCATCCCTGCTGGGGCGTGGTTTCCACTCTGCATGTGCTTGCCATCCTCTGTGCTTCCGTTGGCCTTGCTGGAGGCCTCAGACTTTGAATTGTCCAGCCACCAGAATCATGAGTTTGTAAATAAACTCCTATTTTATTTATGAAAGCACTCTGGTGCAGATATTTTTGTCAGCAAGCAAAACAAACAAACAAACAAAAAACAGACTAAGATACAATTATCTGTCCATTTTCATTGTTGTGCAGTCTATCATATGGGTATTCTAGTTTTCATTCTCCTGCTGATGGTAATTGGTCATTCCCTATTTGTTTATTTTTCTAATAAAGCTGCTATAATCATTCGTGGTGGAAATATGTACTTATTTTCCTTGGCTTTATACTTAGGAGTGAATTTGCCAGGCCTTAGAGAGCCATATATTTGTCCTTGCTAGTCGATTTTGCCAAGTGGTTGAACTATTTCACCCTTCCATTGGCAGTGTTTGGCCATTCCATCGGTCCGCTTCCTTGCTAACACTTAGTACTGTCAGGCTTTAACATTTTAGCCATTCTGGTGAATGTATAGTACTTACTACAGAATAGTTGTTATTTGTATTTCCCTGGTAAGGAGTGATGTCGAGCTGTCACTGGACTTTTACTGCTATTTTTTCTAATCAGAGGCATGTATTCAATTTTAGAAATGGTTACTGAGCTTTGGGATGACTTTCTTTAGCTTTGTTGCAGGCACTGCCTACTATCCTGGGATTTCAGTTCCACCTAAGAAAAGAACATTGAACACTTATTTATACCTTGTCTGTCACCAAAGGAGCTGCTTGTAACTTTAAGGCCAGCCCTGGATGGCTCCTCATAGTCCATGTAGTCCTTTAGGAGCCTCCAGGTGGCAGACTATTACACTGGAAAGCACTAGGGATTTAGAACCTGAAGTTCAGGCTCTGCCTCCCCCGCCTTTTTTTAAGCCCTGAGTCCTTGGGAAGTCACAGAACCTCTAGGTCCTCAGTTTGCTTGTGTTATATTAAGGTAAGAGCTCTCGAAAAGTGCTAAAGATGCATGAATTGCTCTGTGAAATAATAGCTAGATGCTAATCCCAACATCTGTTTTGTGGGACCAGTGAGAGAGAGGCCAGAGGTGATGGCCACACCACAACCCCTTCTCCTCCTTTATCTTTTTGGGTTCTTGGGCACACACGCTCTCCCTGGGGGTGATAGAGCTGGCGCTCAGGGCTTCCTCAGGGAAATGGCAAACCCTGGAGAATCCTTTGCTGGGTTCTGTGTAATGAACCTTCTCTCCTAGAGCTAAGCTCTACTGTGGAAAACACCAAAGCAGGAAAAAAGCTCACTTCAGTGGTGCTACCTGGAAGCCTCAAGCCTGTAGCCAAATTCATTAAATGGAAATCAAAATGGTGTGATGTTGTCCAACAAGAAACCATGCCCAAGGAGTCAGAGTGTTCAGAGAATGAGGAAAAGATTGCCTAGCGTTTTACATTTATTTATTTATTTATTTATTTATTTGCCATAGTGCATGCGTGCTAGCTGGAGAGAGGCAGAGAGAAGGAAAGTGAGGTATCCCCCCTCCACCCCCCCCCCCCCCCCCCCGGTGGATAGCCACTCTGCAAACCTCCATTCTCCTTTTGGGATTTTGGGCATGTATGCACACACATCTGGTGTGTTTTTCAAGTGTATGAGTCTGGGACTTGAGTCATGGAGTCAGTCATGTGAGATCCAGTGCTTTAATCACCAGACTACCGGCTGGCTCTGGTCTGAGTTGTGTTTTGTTTTGTTTTGTTTTGTTTTTTAACACAGCCCTACAGAGAGATGAACTCCAAAAGAGAAAAATAAATGAACTCTTTGGATTGTTTTTTGTAAGCACTCAGTGGAACAATAGAAAGTTTTAAATTTTTTTTTTCACCCACGCACAAGAGCCTGGAGTGATTTTCAAACCACCAAGTCCAGGACACAAACCGTGGTCGGCCATGTGGGAGTCCAACAACATAACTACTACTCCATCTGTGGCCCTAAATGTTTGACACATTTTTTTTTTTTTAATCTTAAAAACTGTGACTGTTAACAAAAGAAATTTTAGAAGCACAAAAAATATTAAAAAAGAAAAAAAATTTACCCATAATCCCATCTCCTAAAGTCAGTAGTCCACACACACATTTCCCCTACTTGTCATTATAACATGCCCCTTAAAACTCTCTAATATTTTATATTTTAATGATTGCATTGTATCCCATTTTGTGGATATACCAAAATTTATTTAGCTACAAAACAGTGTTCTTTATCTGCTCTCTACTTAATATTTCCTGTGGTTTATTTTAAGATGAACCTGTGGGCTATCTTAAGATTAATAAATCTTACACAGTTTATTGTGCCCTAGGGAGAAGGTGCCAGAACTTGCCTAGTTATCAGTTTTGGGGTACTAAATCTCCAGCCATGAACAGGACTGTCTGGCTAATAGTCATTTATGGATAAAGAAGTGATTCTGAAAGTAAACAGGAAAAGAAACAGAACTCCCTAATGAGCCTTAACGTGATGAACAATGGTGATACTGGAGACAGTGGGGGAGGGTGAGTAGGAGGGGAGCAAGGGGAAGAAGAAAGAAGCAGAACATTTAAGGGACCCAAAATGGAAAGAAATCTGTTGATTATAACGTCTGTGGTCATGTCTTTGACTGGATCCATATGCAGTGTATTCATGATAGGAAATTTCGTTTGGTATGCTGTAATGATACATAGTGATTGAATGTAAAATAAATAAATAAATAAAATCTATGAAATATGTAAGACTTAATTTATTGCTCCTTTATCATTCATTCAATTACTATTCATTTATTCATCGCACATAACCTGTTTTTCTTTTCTTTTTAGTTTTTTTTTAGAATTACTATTATTTATTTTTAATTCACCAGAGAGAGAGAGAGAGAGAGAGAGAAAGTGAGAAAGCAAGCTGCCAGGTCTGGGACATGAACCACGTTTAGCCATGTGAGAGTCCACCACCTTAACCACCATGCCACTTCCTGGCCCCCTCTTTTTTAGTTTTTTCTAGAAGGCATGTGTGCTTTCTAGAGAGAGGCAGAGAGAAAGTGAGAAATCACCCTCTGGAGAGATGGCCCTGCTGCAATCCCCTTTCCTCTCAGGATTTGGGGCATGCACGTCCTGTATCCTGTGTGTTTCAAGCTATCGGATCTGGTATTTGAACCACACAGTTGACCATGTGGGATCCAGCACCTGAGCCACCAGCTGGCCCCATTCCATGTGTTTTAGATAGTCAGATCTTAGTTCTTACTTGACTGCCACCATAAGCTGAAGGACCTCATGCCAGTGACTTGCTTTCTCTTGGCCTCTGATTTCCCATCTGTAAAATGGGTGCAAATGACCCTCAAGTTATTAGGATGGAAGCTAACAAAGTCCATGGAACACCAGTCACCGGACTCTCGATCCCCTTCTCTGCTAGCTGAGCACCATGGCAGGTCCAACGAGTTACTCACACAGTGGCCCATGAATCGGTTTTGTTATGAGTAGAGGGAGATGCAGGGAATGCAGCTGGTTGGAAGAAGGACCACTTTTAAGATCAAAGCTAGAGCCAGAAGATCCAGGTCTTCATTCCTTCTAGTGGTCTAAAGGGCATCTTATGGATCTTTCTTCTTGTGGAGCTCAGAAGGCCATGCAAGTATTTCTGACTCCTCACCCACCCTTGGGTGGGAGGTAAACATAATTTGAATTTTAGAGCTGCACTTAGCAAAAGGACAATTACGATTCTTCATTTTCTCCTCTAATTTCTCCTGTGTTTCTTAACCTACGGAGTTTTCATTCTGTCGAGATGTTGCTTTCTGATTTTTTCTAGTACTCTTCTCTGTGTCTAAGAATGAAGGTAGAAGCCCTTTTAGGGTCCTCAACACTGGCAATGTCACCTCAGTGACTTTTGCGGACTGTTAGGCAGCCAGTTAGCAGCCTTTATGTCCTTGCAACCAGCAGGGTATGGACCATGGAGAAGGAGGAGTCATCGTTCTCCTGCTGATCCAACATTCATTAATATGTTATTATAGAAACAGGGGGACATGGTGGCTGCAGTGCCCATCTGATACCTGGACTTCCTAGAAAGACAAATGTCCCGAAGTAAAAACAAACACCCAGCCCTTCTAGAGAAGAAGCCAAGGATTTGCTGTAGAGTTCCTCCCAACCCCCAGCTCATGCTATTCAGCCGCTCTATTTGAAGAAGGAATTTTCCATTTCTACCATGAATAATACCCATTGACCAGCACAATGTATCAATGGAATTTCTGTGTGCATGGGACCTTTCGCCAGCATAGGACTAGTGCAATAAATATGCCCAGACTCCATTGCCTTCTTCATAGTGAAGCTGAGATGGCCTCAACTTCCCCACTTTATTTCACATTACTTACCTCCTAACCCACTGCCATTCATTGACCCTTGGCACCTGCCCTGAGTCTGCTCCTGCCAAGATCACTCACTGTCAACAGATGCAGTGGTCACTGTCCTGTCTTCCTCTCCCCTGACTGTCCTCTAGGGTGAGATGCCCTGTGGCCATTCCCTCCCTCTTGAGTTCTGTTCCTCAGCTCATGGGCTCCTGTGTGCATCTGGAGTGCTCAGGGACGAGCCCAGGACCTTTCCCACGTGAGCCTAGTAGTATTCCCGTTGCACTACCACTGGGCCCTCTGTCCATTCTTTAAATCAGATGTCTTCTCTCTCACACACACTGTATATATTCTTGCAGTGGAATTTTAATTTTTTTAACACATGAAATGTTATGTACATCCAAGCTCAATGTGAAAAACAATTTCAGCTGCTATGGTTAAGATAGACAATGGCCATGAGCCAGCAGGTGGCATGGTGGTTAAGGGGACTGGTTCCCACATGACTGGCTGCATGTTTGAGTAGTGGCCCAGCAACTTGAAAATCACACCGGGCACATGTGTGTGCATGTCCAAAATCCCTAAAGGAGATTGGAGGAGAAGGGACTGAGACATGGCCATTCTCCCAGGGAGGTGCTTTCTCACTTTCTCTCTCTCTCCCGTGAGTATATACGCACTATAGCAGATCAAAAATGGAGAGAGAGAGAGAGAATTAGGTGGTGGCTGTGGTGGTTCTTGGGGGTTGGCACTTTCCCTTCTTTTACCTCCTCTCTCAGATTGCCTGAGAACACCTGTCCAGATCCTGGGGCCCTGAGGAGGCCAGTGGGCAAACTATAGTCTTACGTGTTGAGGTTCTTCTATGGGCTCCTCATGCCTCACTCCACTCACTTGTCCTGGGTGGTCTCTTGTTTCCTCGGAATTAGAATTACTGCCCCTTTCCCTAAATGTGGTTGTGTATGGAGGGGTAATAAACAGTACCCTTTCCTTCCCCATTGCTTCTCTCAAGCAATTAAGAAGTTAGACTTAGGAGACAGAGTGCAGAGTCAGCTTTATTACCGACCATGCTGCTTAGAGACTGTGGCTTTAAATCTTTTGCTCAGTGAGATTGCCGTCCTTAGAGTTAACTCACCCACCACTTCTGGGCTGAACTAAACGTCTGCAGCCTTTCTGTCTGGCTGGAGAACATTCTAGAAGGCTATATCCTCAGCATGCTTACTCTGGAGAGAAGGGGGATTCTCCAGTCTTACTAATCTACAGCCACTCCTTTTTGTTTGTTTGTTTTAGGTTTTTGTCATAGGATGTGTGCACATGCCAAAGAAAGACAGTCACAGACAGGGAATCATGAGAAATCACCCCTTAGCGGGGATAGCCACACCTTAATCCCTTCTCTTCCATTCTCCTCTTGGGATTTTGGGCATTGCCCGCATGATTTTCAAGCAGCTGGGTCTGAGACTCGAACTATGGTTGACCATGGTAGGATTCCAACACCTTAACCACTATGCCACCTGCTGCACCCCCTGCCCCCACCCCCCAGCACTCTTCCTAGGGGGAAGAGGCAGGAAGGACTAGACACAAACTAGGAACACTGGCCTCCACCAACAAGGGTCAGTCCACTCCCTGGGGGTGTTTTGTAATTGGCGGGGTGCTAAGACATCTAGTGGATGGGAAATGGGCTTAGCATGCTGAATACATGAGGCGATTCTGCCCATCACGAGAGTCTTCCTAAGTCTGCATGACCTTGGCGTGTCCCACGGGGCATTCTCTATAGTACATGGGTGCTTGATGGTTTTAATGATCTCCATCTAGAACATAACTGTGCTTTTACACAGTGGGAATACAATTTCAATAGATACCATACACTGAATTTTCAAGTAAAGCACATATATGAACTGAGTGTTGACTACATTTAGGTAGATTAAAAATTTCCCTGAGAGTTTTTCAACTATTTCAGAAAATTATATATATATATATATATATATATATATATATATATATATATATATTTTTTTTTTTTTTTTTTTTTTTTTTTTTTTTTTTCTTTCTGATGCCAGTTGTTCCTGGAGTGTTTTTAATCACCAGAGCCACAAAATTATGTGGCCATGCTCTCTTTCCTCCCAGACTTTGACCTTCCTGTGATTTCTTTATTTCTCTGAGGCATGTCCCTGACACCCAGCGTGAAGCAGGAGTCCCTCCTCTGGGCTTCCACACTGCATCTGCATCTCTGTTTGCTGCCACTGTCACCAGACCTTTAGTTCTGCCTGGATAAGAGCAATTGGTTGTTCTCTGTGTCCCTCGTAAGCATCTCTTTCCTTGATATCCTAGGCAGGAATTTCAGTATATCTCTTCACATCAAGATAAACAGCATGTATTTGGAAAACTATTAATATAAATTTGTGGTAGATCGGGAACTATTTGGGATGAATAGTAGAAACTCCTTATCCAAGCCAGTCAATGCCCACCTTAGGTGAAATAAAAGTCCCAGAGAGAAGAAAATTTTTCCTCCTGAGATGTTTCTCATTCTTTAGTGTCTTTGCCAGAAAATCAATTGTTAAATTATTTAGTGAGACAGATCAGGTCATTTGATAGCAATCTTCATGGTGAGCAAAGCTTTATTAAAGTGAACATTATTCTTGATACATGACCAGATTAGTTTTATAATTTAATACTTAATCTTTCCATAAAATACAGTGTTGAAAAAAGTGTTGCTTCTACCTGGGTATTGAGGGATTCAAAGGCCTTCTTGACTGTTTTTATTATCTTATCAAATGCAAGTAATAAAAAGAGACTCAGGAAACAATGTTTGCTGTGGTTTACAGTTTTAATCCCTTAATTATCAGAAGATTAACTGTCTCTTCTCACTTGCCTTTGGCTTCAGAACAGTGGGTGCTCTCACTGGTTTAGGGAAAGCAGAAGGAGCCAGAGAGGTCATCCTTCCTGGTAAGTCCGACCTGGCAGAACAAAGGTCGTGGTGGTGCACTGGCAAACCAGAGCTCTGACCTCAACTGCTTGGTTGGTGGCTCCATTTGTTTGTTTATTTTTGTTATTCTTTTCTTATTATTTTTTAAACGTTCGATCAGTATACATCATTTGACTTGTGAAGAGAAGTTACCCAACATGAAATACACTGCAGACCAGCCCACTTGAGAATACTGTACACATTATCATCAACAGGCAATAAACTTTCTGTGTCCCACAAATTTCTTGCCTATTATCGTGGCTCCCTTTTCTGAACCTCATTTTTGTCTGTGGTAAAATAGGCCTGAGTGCCCACTGAGCCAGGTTGGGGGGAGCGTTGATGGAGTGATGGGTAAATGGCTCCTGAAACCAAAGGGTGCTCAGTGAAGCCTTGCTCTCGTTACATGGGGAAACCCATCAATTGTACGTCTTTTCAACTCACTCCTTCTGCTTTATCCTGGCCTTACTCCACACAGAAACATCTTGTTTCTCCTTTTAAGTATTAATAGAACCCGTGGTTGGAAATTGGGCCTTCCTCAGGAAATCTTTAAAGAGGTAGCTGGATGTCTGTCTTAGCAGGACTGGGGAGATCTGAATGTTCAATAAAAACCCTGGGTAGGCTCAGAGGGTAGCAGGGCCAGGCTGAGATTTTCTTCACTGAGACTCCAATGACTTTGGAACTTTAGAAGAAATTCAGCTTTGCCTTTCACCAAGACCCAATTCTATTTACAAATAGAACCTGACTCCACAACTCATTGAGCCTCAAAGCACTCTGTTGGCATTTGTGGTTGGCTGGGAATCACTCCGAAATGATGACATACCAAAGGCCAGGATGGCAGCTGTTCCCTGTAGATCATCAGCAACAGGAGACCAGGGACCAGGTCTGTCTCCACATAGCTCATCTCCGAGGACTACACTGGCATCCAACAGGCGCTCAAAATACAGCTGTCAAGTGAATGAGAGAATGAATGAATGAATGAATATATCTCCCCCACTCATGGAATACTAGTATTAGAACTGACTTGCACTTAGCAGAACATTAGCAGTTTTGTCCCCCAAAGTCTTCCATAGCCTAGGGCCTCTGACCCCAAGGACAGCTGCTAAAACTGCTGTAATTGGATAGCCATCGCCCCACAGATGCCAGTTCACATTTGCCTTGGTGCCTGTCACAGCCCATCCTTGATTTGACAGTTAGAGGAGATTCAGGAAAATTTGTGCTTAAAAGAGAGCCAATTAAAGCTCAGAGGGAAAGAATTTAAAGGCCTACAGTAATTCTGTGGTCCGAGGACAGTCAGTCTCCTCTCTTCTTGAAGCCAATGCTTGTTTTTCTAGCCTTCTCGATGCTTCTATACTGGGCTTCTGTGGTTGTCACGAGTGTTGGAATTCCTAGCAAAGTACTGACCATTCAGGTAACTGTTCACCACACTTATTTTAGTGTATGAGAGAATCAAAGGAATTACTCTCTTTGTGTTAATTTTTACCAGATTTTTACCTTGGGAAGTCTCCGTATGGAACTGGAATAGTTGGTAAATCAGATACATAGTGGCTGGAAAAACTCTTGTCATTATTACCAGCTCTAAATGGCTGTTAGCAATTGAAATACTATAAGAAAATGTCAATTAACTGGCCTTCCAGATTTCAAGTCATTTGACAAAATACAGCACAATGCAGTAACAAGACTTATCCAAATTCTTGTAGGGGTTTATAGCTATGCCCTTGGCTCAGTGCACATTCAGTCTATATTTAACTCATTACTATCTGCTTACTATAGTAAAGAATCTGAAGTAGGGACTTTTCCTGGAGCCCAGTGATTAAGGGAGACAGATCCCACATGGCTGACCACAGTTCGAATCTCAGTCCTGGAAGCTTGAAAAATATGCGTGTGAATGCATGCCCCAAATCCCAGCAAGATGGTGCAGTGGAGGAGAAGGGACTGGTTGTGACCGCACCCTCTTTGAAGGAGTGCTTTCTCCCTCTCTCTGACTTTCCATCTCTCTCTCTGGCAAGTACGAGCACCCTCAGGTAATTAAGAATAATGAGAAGTAACATGAACTGGGGCAATTCCATACGCTGACTTCCTAAGGTATAACTGGTAAAATTAAGACAGAGAGATATTTCTCTGATTTGTTAAGTTTTCCTTGATAATTTCACCAGGTTCATGATTTCCCATCTCAACTCTAACACTCTCCTTCCAACAGCCGGCGCCTCCTCCTGGTATTCCTCAGCCACGCCAGTGCTCACTGCCACCTGTGCTCAGCTTGCCTGGGCACAGCCATCTTTGGCTGACATGTGACTTGACCCCTCAGTGTATTTCTCTAGTCCCCTAAGGATGGTAAATTTGAGTTGGTTTGAATAGTTTCTAAGAACAATGCTGTGATGGGACCAGCAGTTAGCGTAATGGCTATGTCGCTGGACTCCCACGTAGTCGACTGCGGTTTGTGTCCCGGACCCGGTGGCTTAAAACTCACGCCGGGCGCGTGTGCGTACATGCCCAAGATCCCGAGAAGAGAATGGAGGAGAAGGGATTGCGGCGTGGCCATCCCCCCTGGGGGGTGATTTCTCACTTTCTGTCTCTATGTCTCTCTCTCTCTGTCTGGTGAGCGCACGCGCCCTATAGCAAAAAAAAAAAAAAAAAAAACCTCTCCAAAAAAAAAAAAAAAAAAAAAAAGGACAATGCTGTGATGAACATGCATTGTTGGGTTATTTTTTCTTGGACATATGTGTGAGAGTTCCTCTATATTTCATACGATTACAGACATACCTAGGGTGTTTTTGCTTATTTAGCTATTTTACTTTTTTTTCTCTATTTGTATTGTTTTTTCTCTTTTTCTCCACCCACCTCTTTTCCCATTCCCTGTTTAGAAGTTAAACAATTGATTTGTCTTCATTTGGGTGGTTAATTATTAGCATGCACGATAAAAGGTTTACATCTAATCAATAGCCATCTTATTTTCTCAAACAATACACGCAACTTAGAGTGCTTTAACTCCTAGCATCCTCTCTTATCTTCTGTGTTACTGTTGGGTAACTTTTTAGTTTCATCTTTGAAAAACAAAACAAAACAAAACTCCCCATAGGGCCATCACTATTATTGTTAGCGTTTTACAGTCAATATTGTTTAGATTTATTACTGTTTTCATCAGTTTCTTGGCTCACCATGTGTTTTTTGGATCCCAAATCTTTCATCTGGGTTTGGTTTCTTTTTTGCTAAAATCTCGCCTTTGGTATTTCATTTATCAAGAAAATGTTAGCAGTAAAAATTTCTTAGACTTTTATGTCTAAGGTGTTTTTTCCTACACACACCTGCATAATAATTTGGCCTGAACATGTAGCAGTTCCTGTTTCTTATCGTCTCCATCCCCCCTCTCAGAATCCTTTTAAGTATATGCTGAATCTGCTCATTCTGTGTTGGAGATGTACATTTTTTTCATACTTTTTACCTCTTTATCTCTACAAATTGCCTTCTGTATAAATTTTTCAAATCAATGATTTAGTTTCTTGGATCTCTCCTCAGAGTAGTGTATTGTATAATGTGTCCATTGAATTTTTAATTTTAATGACTTTATTGTTTCTAGTTCAGTTGAGTTCTCTTTAAAAATTTCACAGTCATCTTAGTGATGTATTCTTTCATTTTATTTCATTTCTTACTTTAATGTGCTTTATTTCCTTATATTACTGCATTTTTAAAGAACTATTTAATTTAATTTTGGGGGGGGCAGATTTTTGCTATAGAGCACGTGCTCTTGCCAGAGAAACAGAGGAACAGAAAGTGACAAATTACCCCCTAGGGGAGGTGACCACACCACAATCCTTCTCCTCCATTCTCCTCTTGGGATTTTCGGCACACACGCACCTATACCTGGTGTGAGTTTCAGGCCACTGGTTCCAGGGACTCTGCGGTTGGCCATGTGGGAGTCCAGTGCCTTAACCACCATGCTACCTGTTGATCCCTTATCATTATTTTTTAATTCACAAGAGAGAAGACACACACACACACACACACACACACACAGAAAGAGAGAGAGAGAGACTGAGAAAGTGAGAAAGCAAGCCTCCAGGTCTGAGACTTGAACCATGGTCAGCCATGTGGGAGTCTAACACTTCAACTACTACGCTACTTGCTGGTCCCACTACATGTTTTTTTTTTTTTTTTTTTTTTTTTTTTTTTTTTTTTTTTTTTTAAAGTTTGCTTGTCTATTTCTTCAGAGAGAGATGAGTGGGAGAGAGAGAGAGAGAGACAGACAGACAGACAGACTACCAACAGCATCTGCACTGCACTCTGTCCCCATTCTCAGCCAGCCAGGTCATGGGCATACACATGTTCCTGTATCACAGTGACATCCTGGGACACAAACCCAAGACCTTTCCATGTGGATTCAATTGCATTACTGTTGGGCCACCATCTAGCCCCTGCATGATTGAATTATATTATCTTAAGGTCTCTTTGAAATTTCATTATAACTGCAATGCCTTGCTATTTGTTTTGTTGCATTTGTTGTATTTTCTGACTTTCTCTTCCAAAGGTTATTTTCTCCTTGAGTTTAGTAATTTTTTATTGTGAGCTTACCTTTGGTGGAAGTGGCTTTCTGTGAATGCAGGTTCTTATTTGGGATGCTATAGATTTCAGATCAGTGACATGTTAAGTTTTCAGAATGGGTTCTTGTGCCTGACTGGTGGTGTAGATTGAACCCCATGACCATGCGTGATGTAGCTTGATGTTCTGCTTTCTTCAAACTGGTCCTTTTCCTTTCCCTGGCCCTAGAGCATGGCCCATTGCTTGTCTCAACCTTGGCCAGTGAAGGGACTTCTATGGACTGTTTCAGGGTTCTCAATTTTATGCTAGGGACAGAAGGAGCTCAGTTCAGCCCCCACCCCTGGTGAGCTGAGACCCTGGATATTTGTTCAGTCACCTGTCTTTGTAGAATTTACCCATTTCCCAACACCCACATTGACTGTTTGCTGTTAGCTCCTGCTGAACCTGGGGATATTCTTTTCTTGTTTCCAAGAATTGCCACATAGGGCTGGCCCGGTAGCCTAGTGGTAAAGGGAATTGGATCCCACATGGCTGACTGGTTCAAAACCTGACTTGGGTGGCTTATAAAACATGCTGGGCATGTGTGTGTATGCTTAAAATCCTGACAAGATAAAGAGCTGGAGGAGAAGGGATTGCAGTGTCACCACATTCCCCACTAGGGCATGTTCTCTCTCTCTCTCTCTCTCGCTCTCGCTCTAGCTCTTGCTCTCTTTCTCTCTTTCCATCTCCCTCTGGGTCCACATAACTGCTAGCAATTAAAAAAAAAAGATTGGTCATGCACTTAAAAATTTGGGGGAAGGGTTAAATTTTATTCAGCATTTCTATGGAAATGAAGGGTCTTCCACTCTGCAAAATCAGTTAGAAATATAGTAATAAGTGATTTCATTTTCGTTTTTAGGCTGTTAGTTGTCCTTTGTGAGATTTGATATATTTAACTGTGTTTGGGAGTAATATTAATACCCACTTAACAACAATGGAAGTGTTACCTACATATCACTTAGAGTCTTGCTAGCTGCTTAAATTTAGATAAAATTCTCTCAAATTCTTTTCCATGTGCAGTGAATGGGGAAGATTGTGGTGCTTACATTCTTTTTATTTATTTTATACATTGAACTTTATTTTTCTTAATTGGCACTCAGTAGTTGTACATAGCTATGGGTCATAGTATGATATTTCTATACATGTACAATCTGCGTTGATCAAATTGTGGTCCTTAGCATATCTGTCACCTCAAATATTTATCATTTCTTGCATTGGGAACAAAATCTTGTGTTGGGATCTAGCTACCTTAAACACTATACCACCAGTTGACCCCTCTACTTTTAAAAAGTCAACTTTTTCTAGCCTCCATGCAGTATTTATCTTTTTGTGTCTGACTTAACACAATTCAGCAGCTTAACCTTCACATCACCTGCTGGTTCCATTTGCCCATTTAGAAATTGAATTATTATTTTTGTTGTTGTTGTTGTCAAGTTGTTCGAGTTCTTCAACTATTCTTGATATTAATACTTTGTTGACTGAATAGTTTGTAAATGTTTTCTCCCATTCTGTTGGTTATCGCTTTACTTTGTCGATTATTGCCTTCGTTGTGCAGAAGATTTTTTAGTTTGCTAATATCCCATTTGTCTGTATTTGCTTTTGTTGCTTGTGCATTTATTTATTTATTTATTTATTTATTTATATTTGCTATAGAGTGCATGTGCTCACAGAGAAAGGCAGAGAGGAAAAGTGAGAAATTACCTCCTGGGGGGGAATGACCATGCTTGCCATCCCTTCTCCTCCATTCTCCTCTTCAGATTTTGGGCATACACACACATGGCCAGCAGTTTTTCAAGCTTCCTGGTCCAAGACTCAAACTGTGCAGCTGGCCATGCGGGATCCAGTTGCCCTAACCACCATGCCATCTGCTGGCTTTGCTCGTTCTTTTGAGATGTATCTCAAAAAAATCTTTACCTATACCAATGTCCTGAAGTGTTTCCCGTATGTTTTCTTCTAGTAGTTTTGGGTCCTGCATTTAAGTCTGTGACCCATTTCAAGTAGATTTTTGTAGATGGTGAGAAAAGAGGTTCTATCTTCATTCTTCTACATCTGGACACCCAGTTTTCCTGAAACTGTTGGTGCTTATATCCTTCTGCTTGCTTCTGCTTCTGATTGCAGCATGTGGGAATTATTTCTGTTGAAAATTGCGTCTACATCCTGAATATGCCATTTCTCTTCCACATGGTGTTATGCCATGTGAGAAAATTTTATGAACACAAACCAAAAAAAGGCCAGGTTATGATGCAGTGATCATGCTCCGGGAAAGGTCTTGGGTTTGTGTGCAGGGTGCGTATGCCTGAATCTTGGTCGACTGAGACTTGGAGTGGATCCAGATCACGACATAAAGACCCTTTTGGGAGTGCCTTTCTCTGTATTTTTCTCCGTCTCTCTTTCATGGAAGAACTAAGTTTTTTTTTTTTTTTTTTTTTTTTTTTTAATGTAAGCCACCCTCATAAGGCACTTAGTGAAAGGCATTGTTGAACTAAAAGTTGAAGAATCTCTTGGTGATTTCAGCAACTTGAGATCTATATATCACATACTGACTCACCCTCTTCCTCCTTGTCCCCTCCTCTCCTCTTCATCCTTTCTATGTTTATCCTCCACATTCTTCTCACTTCAGAGGTAGAGCCATTTAGAGCTCTCTAGCTTTGAGTACCAAATTTACTCCTACACTCATTTAGTATAATTGAACCAAGGGATTCAACACAATAGGGCTTTCCAGATAAGAGACTTCCTCTTCTTAGGAGGAAGTTGTTATTTTAAATAGCAAGCTTTTCATTCCTTTGCGTGTAAAGTTCATAGCACAGTGATTAGCACTTAGAAAACAGACAAGAAATGTTAGCTATTGCTATTTCTAAAGTTTTAAATTCTAAATTAGATTTAATTACTGCCTAGAGATAGCATTTTACTCTCACCAGAAAGGCAAAAATGAACAAGTCTGGGCCTGGCCCCATGGTACATCAGTAAAACCCTGTGCACAGGGAGCCAGATCCCACATGGCTGACTGAGGTTCACATCTGGCCCCGGTGGCTTGAAAAACATGCCAGGTATGTGTGTGAGTACATGTCTGAAATCCTGACAGGATGAAGAAATGGAGGGAAAGTGATTGCAGTGTGACTATGCCACATTGAGGGTCTCTCTCTCTCTCTCTCTCTCGTGAGCACACAAGCCCTCTGTCGATTAGAAGAAAAAAAAAAAAAAAAACAGTGAGTGTGACAGTATCAAGTGTTGGCAAGAATGTGGAGAAACAGTGATTCCCATACATTGCTGATAGAGTGTTAATTAGTACAGTTGCTTTGGTATTACCTGGAGAAATAGAAGTGCCTGCCCTTCTAGAGAATTTTTTACTCATGTACACCTAAAACTTCATAAAGTTTCACACTGGCGGGACCAGCAGTTAGCGTAATGGCTATGTCGCTGGATTCCCACGTAGTCGACCGCGATTCAAGTCCTGGACCCGGTGGCTTAAACTCACTCTGGGCGCGTGTGCGTGCATGCCCAAGATCCCAAGAGGAGAATGGAGGAGAAGGGATTGCAGCGTGGCCATCCCCCCTGGGGGATGATTTCTCGCTTTCTGTCTCTCAGTCTCTCTCTGTCTGTCTGGCAAGTGCACGCGCCCTATTAAAAAAAAAAAAAAAAAAAAAAAAAAAAAACTCTCCTAAAAAAAGAAGAAAAAAAAAGTTTCATACTGGCATGGATCCACAAAGCCCCTAATAGGAATCACCTGAAATACCCAAAATAGCAAAATGGATAAATATAATTTATATTATTTCTGCAATGGAATCCCATACAGCTGCAGAAATGGGCACGATTGGGCCAGCCACTGGCCTACTGGTTTAGGCAGCTGGATCCCACATGGTAAACTGTGTGGTTTGAGTCTTGGACCCACTGGCTTGAAGAATGCACCAGGCACACGCATGTGTGTACCCAAAATCCTGAGAGGAGACTGAAGAAGGGATTGCAGAGTGGCTGTCCCCTCTGGGGGTTCTCTCTCTCTCTCTCTCTCTCTCTCTCTCTTTAGCAAGTACACTTGCCCTATAGCAATATTTATAAAAGAAAAGAAATGGGCATATTTTATAGCTGCACACAGCAACATGGATAAATCCTGCAGGCAGAATATGAATAACAGGGCTAGCTGGTTGTATGGTGGTTAAGGCAACTGGATTCCACATGGCTGATTGTATGATGGTTCAAGTCCCAGACCCAGCAACTTGAGAAACATGCTAGGTTCCTGTATGTGCCCAAAATCCCAAAAGAGAGAGAAGGGATTGCAGCATGACCATTCCCCACTGAGGGAGGGGATGACTTTTTCCTCTCCTTTTCTCTCTCTCCATCTGTCTCTGGCAAATCCATGCACCTTCTAGCAAAAAAAAAATTTTTTTTTAAGAATCTTACAAAAATGTCTAAATTTGCCTTAACTGCTAAATGGTTTTGCCGCAAATATAAGATTCATAATGTTTTTTGCAACCGAGGAGAAACCTCCAATAATAATATGTGAGCCCAAGATATATCTACGTCATCTTTGTACACATATTATTAATATATAATTACATCTAATGATGTCTGTTATTATATTTACATAATAATTCTGCAGTGAATGTCTTTGTAGTGCAATCTTTGCAGGCACCCCAAGTTATTGTCTTTCTTTCTTTTTTTTTGGTTTTGTCATAGGTTCACGTGATCACCAGAGAGGAGAGAGACAGAGAAATATAGAGAGAGACAGTGAGAAATCACCCCCCAGAGGGGATAGCCACACTGCAATCTCTTCTTTTCTATCTTCTCTTGGGATTTGGGGCATTCACGCACAAGTGCCTGGTATGATTTTCAAGACTCTGGGTCTGGGACTTAAACCACAGTCTGTCATGTGGAAGTCCAGCACCCTAGCCACCATGCCACCTGCTGGCCCCCTAAGTTATTTTCGTAGGATTAATTTCTTTTTCTTTTTAAGAGAGATTTTTGCTATGGGGCACATGCACTCACCAGAGAGACAGAGATGGAGAGACAGAAAGCAGGAAATCACCCCCCCCCCCCCCCGGAGGGGATGGCCATGCCACAATCCCTTCTCCTCCTGGGATTTTGGGCATGCACGCATACACGCCCAGCTTGAGTTTTAAGCCGCTGGGTCCGGGACTTGTACTGTGGGCGACTACATGGGAGTCCAGCGATATAGCCATTACACCATCTGCTGGCCCCCTTAAGATAAATCTCTAGGAGCACTATCTCTGAGTCAGATCATATGTACATTTTCAAGACTTTAGATGTGTCTTGCCAAACTGCTCTTGAGAAAGGTGGAGATTTTTACTCCTTGTGTTAAATGTGAGCACCCCACCATAGTCCTAGCCATTGCCAACATTATTTATTTAATCGATTTAATTTACCTATTTCATAAATGAAAAGTAATATTTTATTGCTTTAATTTAGCTGGTTATTTTAAATTGAACACTTTTTATATCTTTTTGTTCAATTTTTGATATTCATAAAAGGTTTATGAGATCGTTTCAAAGACCTACTTTTATCCTCCCAACTCCAGCAAATCATATGAGAAAAATAATTAATATATACTATATGCTGACATGGGTTCTTGTGCTGTATTGCAAAATAACTTCTCTGTACCGCAGTCTCAAACATCTCACACTATCTGTTTATTAATGTCTTGGGTTAACACCTATGTCATTTTAGTCTATTAAGATTAGGTTAATCTCAACAATAAAAACAATAGTAATCACATACTAAAGTAATAATGTTTTATGCTTACATGGTTCACTCCATAGGCAATCAAAGACTTGTGATACTGTTGTTTTAATGAATCACACCTCAGGAGGTGGTTCAGCTGAGGGTACAGCTGGTATCCCTAAGAGTGAAATGACATATCTCTGCCATCTCTGTCCCCTTATTCCATCCACAGAGATTCCGCCTGGCATGGCAGAAATAGTTCTGAGGGCACAGTCTTGGGTTCAAACCCCATCTTTTCTTTCAACCAGCCTCATGACTTGTGGCAACGTGCTTAAACCCTTTGAGTTTCTGTTTTCTCCTTTATAACAGAGGGGGGAAAAAATCAACCCAAACTCACAAAGTTGGTGTGAGGTTTTCATGGGATGATGTTGGGTCTTCCCGGAGCCTGCCTCTTCATCAGCTAAAAAGTGAGTCTGAACCTCGACTCAGCAGGGATTGGAAGAAATGGAGTGCTATCCTTGGTGTTCTTTTTAGTGTTGCTGGACGAAGTGAAAACAATGACAAACAAGAGGGAAAATAAACCTGAGGGACCAGACCGGGAAATCTACTTTTGAGTGGCACAGGTTGGGAGCGCTCTAAAGTTACTTCTGTTTTTTCTGCACATGCTCTCTGTGGGAGTCCGACCAAGCCCACGGAGGCCATGTCGGATGTGAGCTTGAGTGACAACCAGCCTGGGCAGCTCCAGGGTGGAGACGGCGTCCTGTGAAACCATAGCCATGTCTCATTCCCAGTCAGCCCAGGTAGAAGTCTGAGCCGAGACACCCACATGCTTGTCTTCGGGGGAAGTCAAAGCCCTTGACCAAGGTTCTTGTGGGTCTACCAGAGCCTCGACAACTCCCCGAGAGTCCAGGTCTCACTGAAATAGGAAGAGTTAACTCCTTGTAAATACTTGCGTGGCAGATGCAGGCTGGCTACCAGCCCCTGCCCTCTGTCTCAGAGAGCTCCAGCCAAATGCCCAAGGGTCCTTGCCAGCGTCCTGGAGAAGGGGCTTGTTAACAGCTAAGTGGGGAGTGATCTGAAAGAGCAGGGCAGCAATTAGGGCTTTAGCTGCAAGGGCTCCTCTCATTAGGGGACAGGTGGGATCTACGCCCTTGTCCCTACCCAGTGGTTATTACCTGAGAGGTGTGGCCTAGGAGGAGCTCCCTCCTCCCACTCTCCTGTAGATTAGGGTTTAAGAAACACACCCTTTGCCTCTTCCTGGGGACATGGCCCTGACCCAGGAAACAGCCTGAGCTGAAAGGGACAGACCTGTTCAAGGAGGGGATAGGCCAGGTCTGAGCCGACTTCATTCTTTACTGCTGGGCCAGAGGTGGATGCTTGTGAGAAAGGACACAGGCACTGTTTTGGCTGTTTGGGGTCCAGAGCAGTATTCTCCAGTGTTTGGGCATTTTCGTTACACTTTTGTTATATTTTGCTTAATCCCTTTAATACTCGTGTTATTGTTAGTTTAATCTTCGTTTCTTACTTTTTAAAAATTTGCTACAGGATGCATACACTTGCCAGAGAGAAACAGGGAAAGTGAGAAGTCAGTCACCGGGGGAATGGCCATGCCCCGATCCCGTCTCCTCCTTTCTCTCTTGGGATTATGGGCACACACCCACACATGCCTAGTGTGTTTTTCAAGCTGCCAGGTCTGCAACTGGAATTGCAAAGATGAACATGTGGGATCCAGCCACCTTAACTGCCATACCACCTGGCTGGCTCTAATCTTTTTTTAACCGACTATATTTTTACACACATACCATTCTTATCCTTAACTTAGGCATATGGAATTATAAGCAAAGTTTATGGTTTCTTTCTCGCATGCATTTACCTTTGTAAATGCCCGTCTGTGGACTTAAACATGCATCTCTGTGTGATTTTAAAATCATCTTGTGTAATAACAACTAAGATACATAGAAGTTGGTAGGCTAGGAACTGTTCTAAGCTTGACATGGTTGTGCTTATTTAATCCTCATGGAGAGATGGAGGGGTTGAGAAGAGGAGCCCAGAAGTCCTGACTTCTCTCACTGTGTGGATTGGGGCTGCCGTTACTGTGACAACCGTATGTTCATAGTTTTGCTTTCTGCAGTTTCAGTTACCTGAGGTCAACTGCGATCTGAAAATATTAAACAAAAAATTCTCTAAATCAACAATTTATGTTTTAAATGCTAAGTTGCATGGCCACCTCACTTCTCATCACAGAGACATTTTATCATCTCACAGCCCAGGAAGGGTGTGCAAACCATAAGACAGTTTGAGAGAGACAGAGAGAGGGAGAGACCACATAGCTTTCATTGTAGTAGATTGTTATAATTGTTCTATTTTATTATTAGTTGTTGTTAATCTCTTATGGTACCTTGGGGCCACTAGGTAGCATGATGGTTAAAGGCACTGGATTCTCCCACATGACTGACCAGTTTGAATCCTGGACCTGGTAGTTTGTTTTCTCCCTTTCCCTTTCTCTCTCTCTGTCTCTCTTTGGTCAACTTAAAAAATAATAGTAACAAATGGAATTAAACAAGTCATTCTTTAAAAACATCTCTTATGGTACCTAATTTACAAATTATATTTTAGGATAGGTAGGTGATAGGTGTAAGACAGACACAGTACACACTGGGTCTGGTACGCTCCTTGGTTTCAGATATTCATGGGGAGGTATTCCCTGTGGATAAGGGGCAACTGCTGTGTTGTAAAGTGCTTAAAGCCATGCCTGATGGAGAGAAGATACATGCAAGCATTTTCTGTCGTCATCATCTCCATTTTATAGGTGGCAAAATAGAAAAGGCATAAAGATGTGGATTCCCTTATAGACCCAAGATGGTAGAATCAAACCCACACCTGGAGTCCAGAGCCCTGACTCTAACCTGTGCTCTGACTCTGCTCAGCTTCCACACTCCAGGAAACACTCCATAGAGACAGGATCTCACCCCGTCTTGAAGAGGTGCTGGCTGTTTTCCACCTGGGAGCACAGGGTGAGGTAAGGGGAGAACAAGATAGTGACCCCAGCTTCCCTGGCCACTGAAGAAGGGGCGCAGTATTTGGAGAGGATCAGAGCATGGGGGAGCCAGGTACCTACTCAGAGCTGCAGGGACCCACCTACTAAGCTGCCCTAGTGAGCCTGGGGAGGGGCCTGCAGGGAGTTCTCTGCATCTTTGTCCATTCCATCACCGTCTCTTGAGGAGGAAGAGCCTCTTTGTCTGTTTCTGCATGCAGAGCCATGGCCCAACTTTGAGCAGAAGCCCTGACAATAAGCTATTTTTGCATTCTACATGCCTGGTTCCAAAGTGGGTTAATGAACCTCTTGATCTAATCTGTTCCATCAGTGTGCAATGCCTAACAATCCAGAGGAGGTTGAAAATGAATTTTTTAGTATTTCTGAGAATAATCGGTTTGGGGCCACCCCCAGAAGCTCTCACTTAGATCCCAACATGATGATTTGGTATATAAAACTATTGCATCAGTTCCTTAGAACAGACCCCTAAGGGATCTCAGCATGACAGCTGAGCCCAGCTCAAATTACTACAGGAAGTTGAAAGTGCCTCCCTGCCTACTGCACAGTCGGGCTGTGGGCCTTCCATTTAGTTGAGATTTGTAGACAACCGACAGCCTATGCTGTATGCATTTGCAAAAAATGTTCAGAAAACACTTTCGTCATCAGAAGCTTCCGTCTTCTCTCCCCTGCCTTTTGGAGAGCTTATTAGTTGTAAAACTTTATAATGTGTCTTTCATACAGAACCATTTCAACCCCATTGGCTGGCTCTTCCCATTGGCTGGTTCCATGCAGGACTGTGACTGGTCCAGTTTCCCAGTATCTTTGCTCCTCTTTGTCATACCACCTTCTTCCCAGAAACTTTCTGAGGAGTGCCGCTCCTTGGCTGGCTGTGCACCCTGTCTTCTGCAAGGGCTAAGGAGAGTAGCCTATGCGATGGTGGGAACATTATATAAGCCACGCTACATTTTTTTGGTTTGTTTTTGTCAGAGGGTGCATGTGCAGGGTTTGCACGGCCATCCCCCAGGTACAATCCCACTTGCACTGCATCGTGGGGAGGAACTTCGGTCGTTACATGACACACTTACTTCTACCTGGGGCAAGTGGCCATTCTTCTGTTCAAGTCTGGTTCAAATCATGGGCTGTGCCACATGCCCAGTGATCCATCCATAAACAAGGACTGCAGCTAAATTCCAAATACTAGAGACTGAAATCTTCAGTTTTGCCAAGGGAACACCTCAATCTTTGAAAATGTATTGTGTTTTGCACAGGACATTCTCTGTACTAGTTGTGGTGGTTATAGAACAATTAGCACAACCGCTTACATTTGTATTTATTTTCTATTCCGTACTTCTCTGCCCATGTTTTCTTTTTCCTCTCCAAACCCTTCCTTTAAAAAAAAAATCTGCTGGAGATAGGGGAAAAGCAAACAAACAAAAAACTTCAGTAGTTACAGGACACATGAAACCAGACACTTCATCTACTTCTACCTGGGCCAAGTGGTAGCCCTTTCTCTCTGGCAAGGGCTTGCCCCCTATAGCAAAAACTTGAAAACAAAACAAAACAGGCTGCAGATATGAGTTTTGGGAGGGACATTCAAACCATAACACTGGTATAGCCCCAGTGCTGAGAACAGAGCCAAACACACATGTAATGTGATCGCAGAGGGAAGGCACCGTGAGCTAAGTGACCCGTGTTGTAGCTAAGAATATCCCTGAGCTTGGGTGTGGTGCCATCCAAGTAAGCTCATCTTTTCCAGGAGACTCTTCAGAGACTGGAGGTGAAGTGGCAGTGAACCGTGGTGCTGAGGGGTCCACGAAGTCTGGCTTGGCATCCTGGCTCCACCATATGTTGTGGCACTCAGTATTCTATTCAAACCAGCATCTCTCCTGGAGTAAGACCAGTCTTTGGGTCCTGCCATTTCAAGAAGCTGGCCCCGAGAGAGAGAGAGAAGGGATGCCTGTCCCGACCCAGGGGGACAGTTGAACAGGTTTCCTGAGGGAAGGAGTGAGAGCCGGGACAAGCGGTGCAGTGTCACAGCACGGAGACGACACAGTGTCTTCAGTGTCGTCTGTTTATTGTGGGCAGCACGGTACAGCATGGAGATGACGCAGTGTTACAACTCTTCAGGGTCGCGTCGTCTGTTGTGAGCAGCACGGAGACGACGCGGTGTCACAACTCTTCAGGGTCGTCCGGAGACGATGTAGTGTTACAGCTCTTCAGGGTCTTCAGGGTCATCTGGAGACTGTGCGGTGTTTCAGCTCTTTAGGCTCTCCAGGGTCTTCGTCTGGCTACTGTGGGCCAGGCATCATGGTTATATACACGCTGATGGGCTGTGATTGGTTGTAAATGGTGGGCCATGATTGGTTGTAAAAGGTGGGTTATGATTGGTTGCTTTTGGACCAATCATGAGGTGCCAGATATGCAAATCTGAAGGATTCTAGTGGCCAATCAGAGTAAGGTTTCGAAGGTCAGGTTTTTTGAAGGGAACCAATCATGGCAATTGTCTTGCTCTCTGAGAAACCTCGGCAGACTCGCTGGTGCGCAGCCTCCCACAGATGCCCATTGTGCTTTATTCCGTTCCATACCCAACTTGCACCGTCCCTGCTCCCGGCCTTACTAAGGCACCTCCCACCAGGCACCTCTCAGTGTCCGGCAGATGGCGGAGGGAGGCTAGCCTGCTGTCAAGGCCCAGTGGGTGCTGTTCCTGGGGAGGGTGCTGACCCCCTTTCTTACTGGTCATGGGGCAGAGACTGGGGTGCCATGGGGGCAGCAGGTGATATGGTAGTTAGGGGTGCTGGACTGCCACATGGCTGACTCCAGTTCAAGTCCTGGACCTGGCAGCTTGTTTTCTCACTTTCTCTCTTTTTCTCTCTCTCTGTTTCTCTCTCATTCTTCCCTCCCTGGCCAAGTTAAAAATAAATAAAGTTAAATTATTCTTTTTTTAAAGAAGAAGAAGGAGGAGGAGGAGAAGAAACTGGGGTGCTGTGAGGCCATGCACCCTTAACTTTCTTTTCTTTCATTCAGACACTAAGGACGAGGGCCTCCCTATTCTTCAATAGAATCCAGTAGATCAAGGCAGAGTGATTTCCAAACAGAGAGCCCTGATGCAGAATGGCCAACAGCTCGCGTCCTTTGTCTCTGCTGCAGCGTGTGGCCGCTCCCGCCCCTGGGTACACCAAGGCCCCGGCATACCTTCTCTGAGAACAAAAGACAGGCGAGGAGGGTCACAGCAGCTGCCCGCCTCTGCTCCCTGGAGAAGCTGAGCCCCGGAGGGGCGTCCTGGGAAAGCATGGCCAGCAGGTCTGAGACTCAAACTGCAGTCGATTGTGTGGGAGTGACATAACCACCAGTGACATAACCACCATGCCATCTACTGGTCCCACTTCAGTTTTTTTTTTTTTTTTTTTTAATGTGTGAAGGGAGCACAGTGCTCAACTGACCAGGTTGCAGGACCCATGAGGTCATCGGAGCATGTGTGTAGAAGCATGTTACTATATATGTGGCACTGTATCTATGGCTGCCATTTGCACCCTTCAAAAGACATGCCATGGCATTCAGATTATTATAGATCTGATCTGTTCTGGATCATGCGAATGTTATTTTTCACAAGGCAGGTCTATTCGGACAGTCCGATTTATAAATCCCTTTTGACCATCACTGCATCTCAGCAGCATTAACCGTGCTTGGCTGCAGATTCACAGGCCTCTTCGCTCGTGCTCAGACTCTCCTCAGAGCCTTTGCATGCTACCTGGACTCCCTTCCCCTGGACAGGCAGCATGGCTGGTCTTCATTTCAGTCAGGGTCTACTCGGAGTTTTCCTCATCAGAGCGACCTTCTCTGACTGCTCCACTTCAAACAACCCCACTCCCCTTCGCTCTCATCCTGTTTTATTTGTCTTCATAGCAATTAGCCCCACATGATGACTCCATGTTCCATGAATATGATGTGCTCCTTCATCCTTTGCTGTTCCCTCCCTACAAAGAGAGCAGATGCTGTGTTTGGGCCTCTGCTTGTGTCCAGTGCCAGCATGGAGTTACTGCTCAGTAAATTCTTGTTAAATGGATATTGAGGAGACAGCAGAGATGTTTTCACGCTTCAGAGGCTTCAAAGCCAAAAGACAGGGTCAGCCTTTCAGCTCTGGTAAGGTTGATCAGGTGTTCATCCCTCTTTCTGGCCCCTCTGTCTAGGTCTACAGAGCAAGATGGCGGCATAGCATTTGGATAACCAAAACTTTTTCTTGAAGGGTATCAATCTTGCAGTTGGTTTTGAATGTCCTTGAGTCACCTCTGCTCTTGGTGGTCTACCAGGCCATTCTTGTTAACTGCCCACTTAATAATTAGTCCTTTCCTCCACTCCTCCACTCCACCCACGTGGTTGCCTATTGATACAATAGCTTTAATTTTCTACTGTGACCATGGCACTTAGCTAACAACAATGGGTGATTGATTTAGAGAAATACAAAAGGATTCTTCACTCTTGGATACGGTGTGGGGACAGTGTGGCTTAGTGGTTAAGGTGGGAGAGTTAGTAATGACAGAAAGCCTGGGTTTGAACTATGTTTTTGTTTTTTTGTTTCTTTAACTTATTTATTTATTCCGTGAGCAAGTGAGCAAGAGAGATGAACCACCAAAGGGTCTTAATATCACAACCTACATGCCATCTTCAGTCTGCCCCAGTCAGGTATATGTGTGTGCCCAGTGGACTGAGGAAGGTTTCTGGATACAAACTCAGAGCCTTCCCACGTGGGTCAACCTCAAGGAACATTGCATTTTATCACTGCACCATCATCCAGCCCCCAAACTCTGGTTTTGCTACTTACTGGCCATGTGACTCAAGCTCCCTCTGCCTCAGTTGCTTTATTTAAACAAAGGGGGTAAACCAGCAGCAGCTGCACAGGGCGCCATGTTTACTGTGGTAAGCTCCCAGAACCACGTCAGCACAGGGCTCCCTCTGCAGGAGCTGCAGTCATTGTTGCTGAGTCACATGGCAGAATGTCGCTGCACCTGTGAAAAGTCCGGGAGACAAGGACTGCAAGCACAAGAACGCAAGTACCCTGGGGAGTGGGTTACAGAGTGGCGTTCCACAGGGGAGTCAAAAATCTCATTGACCGTTCAATATAGCTCCTCCCTCCAAATAAATAAATAAACCGGAACCTAGTAGAACTGTTCTCAGATGTGCACAGTGTAATGGAACGCTCAGTGTTGAAGAAGATGAATATGTCTCTATCTATGTAGACACTAGATACACAATGTGTGATATTTACAATTATGTACAGTGTGTGATAATCACATATTGTATGCATGTTATAAAAAGCCATGCATACTTATAAAAGAAAAAACCAATACTTTTTTTAAAAAGAAGAAAATAAAAGTGACATAACAATACGTGGGAAGGATAGTGCAGTGGAACTGTCATGCATACATGTACACAAGGTACGCCTTGGTGTAACAGGAAGGGTGTGTGCTCTGGAAGCAAGCTGACCTAGAAAGGAAGGCCCACTCTATTGATATTTTGCTGGCTGTGAGACTTTGAGCACATACCCTGGGTCCCAGTTTCCTCATCTGTAAAACACAGAGGTGACTTTTTGCAGACCAGGTCACGTGGTTCTCCCTCTCAGGACCTGGTGACCAGTTCCTGCCTTGATGTCATGACCTCTGCTAGGTCTGCCATTCTGTGAGTCAGACCATACAGATGAAGCATGTGGTCTCTGAAGTCAACACCCTGGAAAGCTCTGTGTTCAAATAATGCTTCTATTGCTCCCATTTTAGCCACTGTTCTTGAGAATTAACTTCAGAGCCTGCAGTATATTTTTCACTTTGGTATATCCTTGGGGGCAGCAAATCTTAATCTTTGAAGGTAGATTGGATTTTTAGAAATAGGTACAAACCATTCATGATCAAATCTGAGAACTAACATAAAGTAGACAAGCCACTTACCATTACCTGGGGTCAAAAGTGGATTTTTTTGACCTATGTTTGTAAATTGGCCTTGAAAGCAATCTGGAAAGGGGAATTGCAGGCCGTGCTTTGAGCTGAAACATCACTTTCCACATCGGAGCGTGTTCTCTGGAGGTCACCGCTCTGAAGCCAGCACTCAGGCTATTGTGAAAGTTTTTGAGTGTTTATTCTTAAAATCACCCTGGTTACTCTGTAGTCAAACTTTGTAATATTGAGCTATAGTAAATAGAAACTATTTAACTTATTCCAATCCTTTTTCTTAAGTGTTGGAAGTCAAAAGAGATTACATAAGAACAAATATGTTACCAAATACAGACATATTTACTTTATAATACCAAGAGTTGACCCTCAACAGAAATGGAATAGAACTAAGACATCTTAAGTCCTCTTGTCACCTCCCCAATGTCTCCATTTCTCTTCAGGTTCAATTCAAATATTGAGTGCTGGGGAAATGAGAAGAGCCCTTCTTGGTGAACCATCTCAGTCAAAGCCTTTGCTGAAGTACTCTAAAGGATCTTCAAACTAGCAGAGGACAGGGTCTTTCCAACATTTCCACCGCTGATCTGAAAAACCTCAGTTGGCAGGGAAACAAAGGCAGGACTGATGGTCTTTCTGTCTAAACAGTAGGCTTCTTCCAACAGTTCCAGGAAGTCAGACTTGTTGACTTCTATTGTGGTCACGTGCCTGCCACCAAAGCTTGGAATACAGGGCCTGTCATGGACATCCCTCAAGACCACCCTGACATTGTTCCAGGCTCCTCTCTGCAGATCTCCACTGACCCATTTACAAATCCTTGCCCCTCCACGGGTCCCAAAAGCTTTTATCCTGGGGAGAAACCAGCAGCCTCAGATGTCAGTCACCCCCACTCAGTCTTAGAGTTCTCAGGCCTAAGTTCCCTTGGCCTCTGAGGGTGACTTAGCCTCCAGGTAGATGTAGCCTCCAGCTGTGCTTCCAGCCACTTTGGTTTCCAGAAAACCATTTCCTACCAGCCTTCGAAGAACTGCAGGCTTCCAAACCTTGTTATGAATCTGCAGATTGGAGCCTTGAGCACATATTTACACTCCCTGGCAATAAATTGATAGCAGAATTATTGCTAATTGGTTTATGGTTTTGCAACTATGTGCAACTATGTGTGGCGGTTTAGAATTGATTCTCAGCCAAGATTGAAGATTCATGTGCCTTCAGGATATTTTGAGATGAGGAATTATCCTTGAATGGAGGAAATGGTAGAGGGAAGATCCAAAAGTTGAGGCTTGAAAGGGAAAGAAGAAAGGAGCAAAGGTCCTTCAAGTGCCAACTGTGAGCTGGGCACTGCCAGGCAATTTTTGACAATACATTCGTCTATGTGACCTGCGCCTGTAAGACACCAGAGCTCTCAGCCCCTGGTCAGCAGGGCAGAAAATGGAAAGGTTTAGATACACAGGAGGTCAAAGAACCCTTGAGTGACAGAGCCACAACCTTATCAGAGTCCAGCTAAGGCTGGGCATTGTGGGATCCCTGGGGGAGGGTGGGGCTGGCGGTGGGGAGTGGACAGGACGTGGAGATGAAGACTGTGGCAGTAAGGAGGTCCTTGGGGATACTGTGCTATGAAAACAGAGCTGAGGGAGGGGTGGAAGTCAAGGGAGCAGAGGCATCAGGTAACTCGCTCGCTCACGATTTTATTCCATAGGTTGTAACTCACACTGTAAATTTTGTTCAGAGCCTCAGTTGCACGAAGATGAAGATGTGGAGGCAGAAGTAAAATACTATCGAGCGTTCAGCCCACTCACCTGGGCTGGCCAGTGGTGTGGTGGTTAGAGCGGCTGGATCCCACATGCCAATCGCATGGTTTCAGCAAGCTCTGACTGACAGGGTGTTAATTGAATGCCATGCCTGTAGCCTAAGAGGGTCCCTCAGCTATTCCCCCCAACGCCCCAATCTGCAGTGTGAACTGAAGACGGATTCTGTTTGTTTGTTTGTTTGTTTGTTTGTTTTGGAGAAGTTTTTACTATAGTGCACGTGTGCTTTCCAGAAAGACAGAGAGAGACAGAGAGACAGAAAGTGAGAAATCACCCCTGGGGGAATGGCCACACTGCAATCCCTTCTCCTCCCTTCTCCTCTCCGGATCTTGGGCGCGCGCTCGCGTGCACACACACACACACACACACACACACACATACACACACCCAGCATGAGTTTAAGCCACCAGGTCCAGGACTCGAACCATGGTCAACTACATGGGAGTCCAGTAACACAGCCATTACGCTAACTGCTAGTCCCGTGAACTGCAGACGTTTATGGCACAGCCAGCTATGCACTCTTGCCCTGTGACTGAAGTCAGGGACTTGGGGGGGGGGGCTACCCCTAGGGTGAGTTCCCCTAAATACAGACATCATAAAAGCTAGTTCCTGTATCTGCCTTCACAACTGGCTACATGTGTGGGGTCAAGCCCCAGAGGTGCACCAGGGGGGTGTGGTGGAGGCAGGGCTCTGAGGGAAACGTGTCCTTATCCCTCCTCCAGGGGCCTCTCAGGGTCCCTAGCCCTGGTGTGCTTTCTCCTGGGCTGGCAGCACACCTGGCCTGAGTCAATGCATAGCCCCATTCTCTGTGGGACACACTGGCCAGCAGGCCCCATGCATGGGCTGCTGCATGGTTTGTTTGGGTATCCACCCAGGAGGTTCTCTGGGCTCAGGATGGAAGTTTGAGTCTGTTCCAAGATAGATCCAGACTGGCTCTGGGCTTCCTCTGGTCAAGGACCCAGGATTAGGAGGAACCAGGGAGTCCGTCCAGCCCAGTCTCCCACGGGGGCCTCCCTGGGCCCAGGACCATGAATTGCTGTAATCTGATTGTCGGGAGACCTTTGCCTGGCTTGGACTTTGCTCCCTCATGCAGCTTCCTCTGCCTCTAAGTGACCCTGACTCTCCCCTTCAGGCCTCGGCTTAGGTGCTACTTTCTCCAGAAAGCCTGTGACTTCCTCAGGACAGGAAAGCACTTCTCCTGCTGTGTGGTTCCTTGCACCCTCTCAGGCCACTCTCAGGTCCCAGGACATCATGGTGTGTGTGCTTGTTAAATTGTCTGTCTGAGACCAGCAGGTGGCATGGAAGTTAAAGCACTGGAACTCACATGGCTGATTCCACGGCTCAAGTCCCAGACCTGGTGGCTTGAGAATCATGCTGGGCATCCAAAACCCCTAGAGGAAAATAGAGGAGAAAGGACTGCGGCATGGCCATCCCCCTGGGGGTGGTTTCTCACTTCTCCTCTCTGTTTCTTTCTTTACGTCTTCTGGTGAGTACATGCGCCTGATAGCAAAATTTTTAAAAAAGAAAAAAAAAAAAAAAAAGGTCTGTCAGTCGTTCTATGCTATCACCTGAAAAGGGAGGGACTTGGTCAGTCTTACTGCTGCAGCCCCAGTACCTAAGGTGTGGGGTGTGTAGCTGGTGCCCAGTGAGTGCTTGCTGAATAAGTGAGCACGAGGAGCTGGGACAGGACAGGTCTCAGGGCCATAGATGGCTCTAGGATAGTGCAGAACTTTGCGGAGAAGATTAGCAAACAGGAGAGGGTCCCTGGGTGCCCAGTCCCCATGTCACCTACTTGGCTGTGGCACTCTCCAACTGACTTTTTTTTTTTTTTTTAATTTATATATTTAACCAGAGATGGCTACTGAACTTGAACTGTGAAACATTGGTTTAATTGACTAAAAATAAAGATTTCTTGCTGAGATTTCTCCCTCCAGATTCATTTCTAGTGGGTAGGGCTATGTCTGTCTCCTTCTCTCCATTTCTCTATCTATCTCTCTGTGTCTTCTTCTTATTTTCTTTAATTAAGATAAGTATTCTCTGGGCTCTCAAGCTCCTCCTTTGTGGTGCTAATTTGTGCCTTTCCCCATTCCATTTAGGAAAAGCACAAACCCAGGCCCATCCAGAGATGGCTATTGAACTTGAGCTGTTCATATTGTGCACCGTGTGGTTTTCGTTTTTTGCTTTTTGAAATTAAAATCTAAAGTTTTTTTATTATCTTTTTTTCTTTCTTCTTTTTTACTTTTTCTTCTTTCCTCTTCTGTAATTCTTTTCCTTTTTCCTTTATCTTTATTCCTTGGCTGCTCAGCTTCTATGCACTGAGTGTCCAGACAGGTCCAAGTGAACAGGATCCAAACATCTGAATATGATTAGGGCCAGAATATTCCCCAATTCCCACTGAATCTGATGCACAAAGAGTGAAAAATGAAACAGAAGAGCAATTGCAGATCACCTTCTCCTCCACGCCTCTGAATGCTCAGATTGAACTTCAAGAATTAGGAAGAAATGCACCATCCATCAGATGACCAGAAGCCACTGCAGACTCACAAGAAATGTGGGTAAGCAAGAAAATACCTCTCCTCCAAGGGAAAGAGTAACTCCTCTTCATCCTGAGACAGTACAATGAAACTCATGGAAATGTCAGATAAAGAATTTAGAATATTCATAGTGACAAAGCTTACAGAGATGAAAGAGAAGAGAGACAATGAACTGCAGAAGAGGCAGGAGAAAGGAGCTGATGAGTTCTAGGAGGAGAGGAAATTCTTGCAAGATCTGAAAGAGGAAATACACACCATAAAAAAGAATCAGATAGGGGACCAGCAGTTGGCATAATGGCTATGTCACTGGACTCCTATGTAGTAGACTGCAGTTTGAGTCCCAGACCTGGTGGCTTAAACTCATGCCAGGCGTGTGTGCCTGTGTGCCCAAGATCCCAAGAAATGGAGGAGAAGAAATTGCGGTGTGGCTGTCACCCCGGGGAGTGATTTCTCGCTTTTTGTCTCTCTGTCTTTCTGGAGAACACACGCGCCCTATAGCAAAAACCTATCCCCCCAAAAATTAAAGATACTAAGATTGACAAGAGAGAAGTGTCAAGTTATTTTCAAAGGATATCCCATCAGGCTAACAGCAGACATCTCATTGAAAACAATGAGAGCAAGGAAAGAATGGGAAAATATATTTGAAGTGTTAAGAGAAAAGCAATTTCAACCAATAATACTGTGCCTAGCAAGGTTATCCTTCATATGGGAAAAAAAGACAAGAACATTCTCAGATAAACAAAACCTGAAAGAATTTACCAACACCAGATCAGATCTCCAAGAAGTTCTGAAGGGAGTGCTATCCCAGGAAAATTAAATACAGACGCACAGAAATAAGAGTTCAAAAAACTAAGAAAATGGCCAACTTAATCCTAGGGACAAGTCTGGAGTTGAATATTATATCTAAGAATTTAATCAGAAGATAGATTAAGTACATGAGACTGAACTGGTGAAGTAGCATTTTATGATTTTTGACTAAAACATTGCTGATTTTCTTCTAGGCTTTGTTTTCTGATTTTAAGGATTTTTCTCCTGTCTTGAGCTGCTGATAGGTTTATTTCACTATTATTTGAACAGACTTCTAACCTGTTTCTTGGCTTTTAGTTTTAAGCAAAGTTTCTTAGCATTTCTTTGATTTATTAAAGCTAAAACTGCTTTTCCTAAAATTAAAAAGTATATTAAATACCAATTTAATGACCATAGTAAACTATATAGCATCAGCTAGGTGCTACTTTACAGTATATTAATTCTACTCAGAGTTTCATGCCTAAGGTCAGACATGTATTCACAGATATGTGTATATCAGATAAACTTGCTGTTGAAAGTAGTTAGATTATTTAAGAAAGTTTGTGAATCAGTAAAAAATGTGGGGAAAAAATGGAAAAGAAAACAGCTGTAGACACCTCAGATAGTGTGGGAGGAGGGTGGGAAATGGCAGAGGGTGATAAATAGGGAGAAAATACACACACACACACACACACACACACGAAACTAGAAATGGAAAATTATCAATGATAACATGTATGATTAAGCCACTGTGCAGAATATTGTGGCTGGAAAATCACATTTTGTATACTGTGACAATGCTCAGTGAATGAATGTAAATTAATTAATTACTTTTTTAAAAATTATGTATTTATTTATTTTGAGAAAGACAGAGAGGCGCCCACAAGTCTTCATGCTGCCCTCCACCTCCAGCTTCAGTCATGAGCATGCATGTGCCTGGTATGTTCACAGATGTCTTGGATGTGAACCTGGAACCTTCCCATGTGGGTTAGCCTCACTTCTGTGTCACTGTCAGCCCCCGGTGTGTTTCATTTTGTTTTCCCTAGAGGGCTTATGTACTCACCAGAGAGAGGGAAGAGAGCACCCCTCAATGGAGTATGGCCACAGAGCAACCCCTTTCCCCCCATTTCTCCTCATCTGGACGTTGGGCATAAATGCACATGCAGTTGGTGTGTCTTTCAAGCCACTGGAGATGGACTTGAACTGACCTATATGGCCAACTCATGGTTCAGGTCCTGGACCCGGAGCTTGCAAAACATGCTGGGCATCTGTGTATGCATGCCTAGAACCCCAAGAGCAGAATGAAGAAAAAATTGTGATGTGGCTATCCACCTTAGCAGGTGCTTCCTCACTGTCCCTTGGTCTGTCTGCCTCTCTCTAGTGGATGCATGCACCCTGTAGGGGAAAAAAAAAATAGTGGTCCCCCAACCAAACAGGAACTGAGGTTGGGTGGGCCTAGGATACATGCTCAGTGCTGTCTTCTAACTCCAGGATTCCTGTCAGAGGAGGAAGGTGAAAGCTACAATAAAACGTTTCCCAGTATTGAGCCAGCAGTTGGCGTAGAGTTTAAGTAGCTGGATCCCATGTGGCCAGGTGCATGGTTCAAGTCCTGGGCATGGGTGCTTGAAAATCACACCAGGCTTGTGTGTGGGCATGCCTAAAATCCCTAGAAGAGACTGGAGGAGAAGGGATTGCAGCATGGCCATTCCCCCTGGAGAGATTTCTTACTTTCCCTCTGTCTTTCTCTCTCTCTCTCTGTCTGGTGAGTACACATACCCTAAAGTAAAAGGAAAAATAGAAGAAAAAACAAAACAAAACAAAACAAACAAACAAACAAAAAAAAACAAACAAGAAAGTTCCCCTGCCCCACACTCTACACATCAGAACATATTATTTATTATCCCCCTATAGCCTGCATGTCAGTGTGAAAAGAAATAATAATTCTAAATCTCACACAAGGGCTTTGAAGATCAATGAGTAATTTATATGAAATAGTTTGGGCTCCCTGGGAAACAAAGTATGGCATAAATTTAGGCTTTCTCACCGATGGACCTTGGTGCCAATAACTCACCCCGGTTAATGAGAAGAACTCACTTGGCCGTGCAGGCGGCAGGACTGTGCAGGTTGCTGAGTCATGGAGGAGTGCCTTGACCCAGTGTGGACTTCATCTAACCATGGTATAATGCCCATCTCGGTGTCTTTCATCCAAGGCAGGTTATGAGTACGTGGCGGGCCCTCTGTGTGGGTGTCTGCAGGACAGTGGTCTCCTAGTGCTGCCTGGGACCACGTGGTCACAGCAAACCATAGTGGGATGGCTTCTCCTGCACTCTAGATGCCACCTAGGTGACGCGAGTCCCTGCATGACTCCCCACACTGCACGCATGCCCTCTACCCTCCACAGTAGGAAAAAGGAAGTTTTAGTGGGAAAATGAGGATTTTTTTTTTGAGAGGTTTTTGTTATAGGGTGCGTGCACTCACCAGACAGACAGAGACAGAGAGATAGAAAGCGAGAAATCACCCCCCAGGGGGGATGGCCACGCCGCAATCCCTTCTCCTCCATTCTCCTCTCGGGATCTTGGGCACGCACGCACACGCGCCCGGCATGAGTTTAAGCCACCGGGTCTGGGACGCGAACTGCGGTCGACTACGTGGGAGTCCAGGATCTTTAATAGAAAAGAAATAGGCTCCCATGCCTGAAAGGCATGCATGTGGGCAGCTGCTGGAGGACCACTGCACTGGGCATGCGTTAGGTGTCACATTTATTCCAAGAGTTGGTAAGGAATATTTAGCAGGGAAGGTCTGTCATATTATCGGGCTTCTTTGTTTGATTCCTTGGACTTTTTCCTGTGCTTTTCTTTTTCTCTGAGGTGAGGAATTCAATGACATAATCATGCAATGCCACGTCGACGTAGAAACTCAGCGTCCATATACGGATGAACTGCCCTCCTAGTTTAGTGCCCCAGTCCTCAGGACTCCTTTCCCGCCCTTCCAAATGGATCGAGTCTTGGGCTAACCTCCTGGTCAACGCCACTGCCCTCTGGGGTCAGATTCACTGTCAACCTCTTGGGTTCTCCCATCTTCCCACTCAGGAGGCCCCTGGCAGCTTGTCTGGCAGCAGGGACACTGGCCTGCAAAGTCACATTGCTCCCCTGCCTTCACACACCAGGCCACCCCGCACACACAGGCTGTCACGCTCAAACTTTGCTCTGGGAGTTCGAGTTTAATCCTTCGGCCTCGCCAGCTCCACCTTCTCTCAGCCTGCCAGGGTTGGCTTTGGTTTTAATCCAGCTGCGAACTGTTTGACTTGTTCTGAGAGTCACAGAGATCACAAGGATCATGTGAAAAAGGAAGATGTCAGTGGGGGATTAAGCCGCCATCCTGCACCGACTCGAAGGCGTTTCGTCTGCCTTCACACCCTTGCCCCGTGGGCTGTTCTAGTCCTGATGTCGGAGAGGGGTGCCTGACTGGAGGGGCTGCTTCTTAGGCAGCCCTTAGAGGTTTGCAGACTCTTCCTCTCCTCCCTCCCTTTCCTTGATGTTATTTCTCCTTCTGATCATTTGCTGATGGAAGCATGTTTGCACGACAGAGGGCTCATAAGCCCACACTCTTTCTAGGCCTGGGTTTGAGTCCCGGCTGTACTACATCCTGCTGGGTGACTTTGGCAAGGTGCTTCGCAAGTACCAGGGTCTAAAGATGGAGACTGAGAGTCCCAGCACCTGCTTCAGAGGGTCGCGAGGATTAAATAAGACCACGGGCTCCTCTGAGCGTCACAGCAGCTATAGGAGGCACCTACTGTTATGACCCACGTGTTACAGTTCGGGAAACAGCACAGAGACATAAGGTACCTTTCCTGAGATCACACAGCTAAGATCCAGGCCACCTAGCCTGAAGTTTGAGTTCCTTAGCAGGACGCTCTTCCAATGCTGGGGAAAGCTGTTGAGACCAATCCAATGAAATGTGGGAGCAGTCAGTGGTTTGGCGGTTAAAAGGCTGAATCCCACATGGCCAACTGCACGATTTGAGTCCTGGATCCAGCAGCCTGAAAAACACATTGTGTGTGTGTGTGTGTGTGTGTGTGTGTGTGCGCCCAAAATCCCGAGAGGAGAATGGAGGAGAAGGGACTGTGGAGTGGCCATCCTCCCTGGGGATGTGCATTCTCTCTCTCTCTCTCTCTCTCTCTCTCTCTCTCTCTCGCATGCCCTATAGCAAATTAAAAAGAAATCTCTCTCTCTCTCTCTCTCTCTCTCTCTCTCTCTCTCTCTCTCGCATGCCCTATAGCAAATTAAAAAGAAAGAAAGGAAAACAAAAAGTAATGTGTCAGCAGTGGCATGGTGGTTAAGTGCTGAATCCCACACTGCCAACTGCACAGTTTGAGTCCTGGATCCAGCCTGAAAAACACACCAGGCATGTGTGCATGTGTGCCCCAAATTCCATAGAATAGAAGAGAAGGGATCACGGCATGGCCAGTTCCCATGCTGTGGGGGGGGGGAGAGAGGCGTTCTCTCTCTCTCTCTCTCTCTCTCTCTCTCTCCTCTCTCTCTCCCTCTCTCTCCCTCTCTCCCTCTCGGGGGAACACACATGCCCTGTAGCAAATTAAAAAGAAAAACAAAAAAGTAAGAAAATCTAGCATGAGAGGAGGTAGGCAGGAGCAGTTGGGGTGGAAAGACGGGTGCCGCAGCCTGGCCTTCTGTCTGTTCCCGTTAGGGTACCCAGAACCTGGGGTGCCACAGGGCGTTGGCCGGAAGGCACAGCAGTGATGTTACCTGCGTGATTATCGCTTTGAGCTTTGACTTGAGTTCTCAGAGTCTAGGATAGAAACACGTGATTTCTTCCTGACCTCAAGGCTGGCCCTTATCTACCTACCCTGGTAATGAGCACACACACACACACATACACACACACACTCACACTCACACACACACACACACACACTCCCCTGCTGCTCCACAAAGCACACTCACTCACAGTCATATGCACATGGAGTAAGTACACACGAAGGTCCGTGCACACAATCATACGCGCACACACACGCCTAGTCCGCTGTGTTCTCTCTCTGGCTCCCCTCCTTCTCTGATGTCACCATAAATAACCTCTTCTGTTTTGTCCCCGAACCCCCTGCCTTCTCCCCAGCCTCCTCCAGCCCCGCCCACCCTGGCCCTGGTTCCTCCTCTGGCCGCTAGGCGGGCCCATGTGCCCTGACAGGTGGGGCCTGTGTCCCATGGGTGTCCGGGGAGCAGGAGCGCGGGGAGGGCGGTGCCCCATCCCACAGGGCGAGCACTGACCGGCCCTCAGCTGGGCTTGTCAGCATCCAGCCCCATCAGAGGCTTTTCATCTCAGGAGCTCTGTAAACAAGTGGCCTCGTTAAAGTCCATTTTACAGACGGGGAAACTCTAATCATCGTAATGGCATCGCAGGGAGAGTGGCCTTTCATCTGCGGGTCACAGAGGGCTTTCTGTGTACTAATTAGAAATCCCGGAGGAGGGTCTGTCCCTGTCACCTCCAGCGCCGGGAGGAGGAGATGCAGGATGTGGACGTTAGAAACGTGTGGCCACTTCTCAGCCCAGGAGCCTGGCGGGCCGAAGGGGGCCCTGTGCGAACACCGGGTGTGGACGGCCGAGAGCAGGAAGGGATTTAGGGGCGGAGAGGAAGTCTGCTGTGCGTCCTCGTGACTGATCATTGCTAGGCCACAGCGTCGCCGTCGGGGTGAAAGACGAGCACAGTCCTCGACCGTGCAGGGTGGGGGGTGTGCCGAGCAGTTCTCAGCAGGGCCAGGACCACCGCCCAAGTCCTGCTTTAGGCCTGGGGCCACCCCACGTGGTCGATAGCGGTGGCGACGGAAAGGCCGGTGGCTGTGGAGCCATCACTAACAGGAGCACTGACTCCACGGCCCCCGGGTGCCGGGAGCGTGGACAAGAAAGAGTCATTTTCAGGGGTTCAGACCAGGTTTCCCAGGGTTCCAAGAGAGGGGGGTGTCTCTAGTAACCATGTCTGAGCTGAGGCTGGGAGAGTTGTTTTTATTCATTTATTTATCTTTGGTTTTTGCCATAAGACACGTGCACTTGCTGGAGAGACAGGGAGAGAGGGAGAGGACTGGGGGAGTTTTGGAGGTGTTCGTGCTCAGGACCACCTCAGATGCCGCTTTGGTTGGCCTGGAGCGGGGCCAGGGTGGCGTCCCCTGTAATCTGCTCTCCATCGGAGCTGATAGTCCCCGTTCATGGGTCCCAGGTCGCACCTTGAGCATCACCTGAAAACTTAGAAATGCAAGGGCCTCCTGCAGGGCCGCTGACTGCAAATTCGCATCCTCACTGCTTCTCAAACTCTAAGGTGCCTCCAATCTCCTGGAGATCTTGCTACAATGCAGATTCTGATTCTGATTGAGATCCTCCTGAATCCTAAATCCCAGACCTGCCCCTGGGCCCTGCAGGTTATCAGTCTGCTGATAAGTGACGTTCTTCTTCTCTTGTTTTGACTTTGCTATAGGGTGTGTGAGCTCACTAGAAGGAGAGAAAGAGAGAGAGAGAGAAAGAGAAATCACCCCTGGGGGAGGCCATGCCTTTCTCCTCCCGTTTTCCTCTTGGGATTCTGGGCACGCACGTACATGGGCCAGCCTATTTTTCAGGCTGCCAAGTCCAGGATTCGAACTGCACAGTCAGTCCCGTGGGATCTAGCGCCTTAACCTCCACATCATCTGCTGGCCTGATAAGTGACACTTGCATAGTGACTTAGAGTTCGCCAGCATTTGAAGTGGTCTCGGCTTTTGCCTAACTCTCAGCCTCATCCTGCCCTGTGTTCGCCCCCTGTGCGGTCCTAACTGGATGCAGAGGCTCCCGGTGTGAAAGCCCTCTCCTGCCAAAAGCCCTCAGCTACTACGTCACTGGACTCCCATGGAGTTGGCTGTGGTTCAAGTCCTGGGCGGGTGGCTTGAAACTCAAGCTGGTTGTGTATGCGCATATCCAAGATCTCGAGAGGAGAATGGAGGAGAAGGGATTGTGGCATGGCCAACCCCCTGGGGGGGTGATTTCTCACTGTCTCTGTCTCTCTGGCAAGAGCATGCGCCCTCTAGCAAACATCTCTCTAAAAAATAAAAAAAAAAAAAATACAGGACACCCGAGTAAGTTCGAGTTTCAGGCAAACAGTGAGTAACTTTGTAGAAGCCTGTCCCACCGCCATATGCGAGGCGTACTGCCAAGACAGGCGACAGGCTCGTTGCCGTTAATCTGAAGGTGTCCTCTATCCTTATCTGACAGCCCAAATTCTCGTTCCCAGCATCCACGCCTTCCATGAGGGTATCTGAAGCAGGGATGTGCATATCCGGTCTCAGGCACCCAGCTTTGTCAGGGGAAGCTGCCGGGAGGGACTGGCTGTCAGGTTCCTTCGTGAAAACTGCCCCAGATGGACAGACACAACGCCCTCCTTGTCTTCCTGGCTATGAAGTTGGTTTTCCATGAATACGTCTCACGTGAATGAGCAAACCGGTTTCTCCTCCTGCAGGCACCAGACAGCATATGCCAGTGACATAGCCCAGCCGGGAGCCAGGAGCCCAGAATGCGAACATGGAAAGAGACTTTTCCTGGAACCAGGTAACATGAGCCAAGCAGCTATATATAAAATTTGGTCCAAACGTCATAGACAGAATGTTCTGAAAGGCTTGGAAGTGGGCGATCTCGACCTCAGTATGCAGCTGGCACTCACAATGTAGGCATACCACCGACGTGACCTAATACAATAGGAATTGTGAGGGAATCGGGGTGGTGACAGTCTAAAATGCAAGGGTATAAGTGAGTATGAGATGTCTGTCCATGCATTCACTGGAACATGGTTTCTCGACCACCTACTAAGTGTCAGGCATTGGGTGTGCCAAGACACACCCGCCCTCACTTTGTTCTCCTCCTCTGGGGGAGACAGGTGAGCGAGGGCAGTTAGAAAGCAGCATGGCGTGTGCTCTCTCAGGGTAAGTACAGGTGCTGCGGGGACCCTCGCAGGCGACTTACCTGGAGGTGAGGGTCAGGAGCGCGTCTCTATGGGAAGACCTGATGTGCAGCTGGAATTAGTGGGGTGAAGAGCAGGGGAGGCACAGAGAACTTCAGGCAGAGGAAGCAGCACCTACAAGGCTGGGAGAAGGGAGAACGTGACACCCTCAGACACCTGCAGATTGTGGGGTGCAGCAAGAGGGTGTGAGATGAGGGAGCTGGGCAGGGGCTAATGACGACATGGGTAAGCCTGGGGTTTAGAGCAAAGGGAAGTCTCGTGGAAGGGCCTTAAGCAGAAGGGTGTGATGAGGGATGGTGGGTTGGGAGAGGCAAGCCTGAGACACAGAGACCAAACAGGAAGCTGATGTACACACCCCTGGGAGACAGAGTGACGGGCCTGCCCAGGTGGTGGTGCAGGTGTGGAGAGGGGGGAATGCAGAGGAGGACCCGTGGAGTGGGGTCTGCAGGACTCGGGAGTCCATAGGACATGAGGGGTGAGGGAGGGTCAGTGTTTGCCTGGTTCCTGGGATAAGCAGTGCATCGTTAACCTGGCTAGCCCCTAGCACCAGGCTTGAAGACCCAGCTTCCTTCTTTTTAAAAAATTACATTTGTTTTCTTTATTCATGATAGAGCACATGCCCATGAGAGTGAGTGAGATAGAAATAGAGAGAGAGATAGAGAGAGGAGAGAACCCTCCACGAAGTCTGGTCATGGCACAGTCCCCTTCTTCCCATCCCCCAGCCTGTTGGATCTTGGGCACTTGCGCACGTTCCCAGCACGTTTCAGGGGTTCAGACTACAGTTGCCACGTGGCACCCAGCTTTTCTGAGGCAGCACGTCACCACTGTGCCCGGAGCTGGCCCCACTTCCTTCATAACCGTCTTCACGGACAGCAATTGGCTTGTCCAACTGGGTGTGGCTGTGGGGCGGAAAATACCTTTCCCTCTTCCCTCTTGGATTCCGCACCTGGGGCTCTGAAAATTAAACGGACAAAAGACAAATTAACAGAAGAAAAGACATATACATTTTATTTGATATGAATATATTATAATTTTTGCATGTACATGCGGTTCTCATAGAAAAAGAAGTGAAAATTCAAAGAAGCAGTTAGCCCCGAAAGCTTATATACCACTTTAACAAAGACTCATACATCTGTGGAGAAGTGACAGGCAAAAGAGAAGGCTTGGGGCTTCTAGGGGAGGTCGATTCCGGGAAGGTAAATCTGTAGAGGACAAAACTAAAGGCAAGGGCTGTTTCAGTAAGGTTTGTTTCTGCAGGCTCAAGGCAGGGCTGTCTCGGGGGGTAGTGGTCTCCTCCTCCTGGCACGGGAGAAGGGGGTGGGGACACTGTCACAGAGGGAAATGAATGCCCTGCTTTTAGACAGATGGGGGAATGCGGAGAGCTTGGCCCTTACCTGCTGTTTCTCAGCTCTCTCCAGCTCAAAATAATTCTGGGAACCAGCAGTTAGCGTAATGGCTATGTCGCTGGACTCCCACAGTCGACCGCAGTTCGCATCTCGGACCCGGTGGTTTACAACTCACGCCGGGCGCGTGTGCATGCGTGCCCAAGATCCCGAGAGGAGAATGGAGGAGAAGGGATTGTGGCGTGACCATCCCCCCTGGGGGGTGATTTCTCGTTTTCTGTCTCTATGTCTCTCTCTGTCTGTCTGGCGAGTGCACGCGCCCTATAGCGAAAAACCTCTCCAAAAAAAAAAAAAAATAATAATAATAATAATTCTCATGCCAAAGTTGAGTATTGTGGGGTGACATGTGCTGCTCCTTTTCATGGTCAGCATGGCTTTCTGGTCTCATCCTCTCCCTCCCTTCTGGGTCTTTCTCTCCGGCCCTTCTTTCCTGTCCCTTTTATGCTCCTTCTTCACCTGTCTACTCTACCTCGGGTGGGTCACCAGCCCTGTGCGTCTCTGCAGCAGTGGTATTAGGTACTGGCAAGCTTCTCTAGTATGTCTCTGAGGTATCTTCTTGTTCCTCTTTTTTTTTAAAAAAATTTTTTTTTAATTGCCAGAAGGCATGTGCACTTGCCAGAGGAAGAAAGAGCATTTCTCAATGAGGCATAGTCATGGCACACACAGTCCTGTCTCCATTTCTCCATCTTTGCACACACACCAGGCATGCCCCCAGGGGTGGGATTTGAACTGTGGTTGGCCACGTAGGATCCAGCTCCCTTAACCACTAGGCTATAAGGCCAGCTTTGTACCTTCCTCTTCTAAAGACGGAAGGCTTAGTGAGCCCTTGAAGAAGCAGAACATTCTTACAAGGGGGGGGGGGGGGCTCTCAAGTCCAGCCAGCAGGCTCTCTCTTTACGGCAAATGACAGCAACTCTCCAAACCCCAGTTCCCATGAATGAAATGGGAACCGTGTCAATATCTACCTCATAAAGTGGTGATGGGCAGATAATCTACTTAGCATAGCGTTGGCCACATCGTAAACTTTCAACGCATTAGCATTAGAACGCAATAGAGGATTGCTTTAACAATCATTTATTGTGTATTTCAAAATAGCTAGATGAGAGGATTTTAAATGGCCCCCCAGCACACCGAAGAAATGATAATATTTGATGTAACGGATATGCTAATTACCCAAAATCAATTGTTACGCATCCCATAAACGTAGTAAAATCACACTGTAATGTGATATGTAGATATCACAACTATTCTGTGTTAATTAAAAATGTAAAGGGCTGGCTCTGTGTCCTGGTGATTAAAGCAGCTGGATCCCACATGGCCAACTGCCAGTTCAAGTCCCAGACGCAGTGGCTTAAGAAACACGCCAGCCTTTCCACAACGACTCTGACACTGGGGCGATCACCCAGCTGAAGACGTCAGCCCTCTCCTGCCCTCGGTGTGTCTCTCCCCAATCTCCCTGCCTTGTAGCCCCCAATAAAATGTCTGATTGGAAAAAAGAAAAAGTAAGAATGAAAGGAAAGAAACACACGAGGTACTTTTGAGTATGTGCCAAAAAAAAAAAAGGTAGGAAAAATGGAGGACAAGGGATTGTGCATGACCATTTCCCAGGAGGGCTGCTTTCTGTTCTCCCTGCCTCTCTGGCTCTCTCTGTCTCTCTCTGACAAGTGCACATACCCTTTAGAAAAAAAAAAAAAACACTAAAAACAACAACAAAATACTAAAATGGAGCTACCCTCGTAGCACGGTAGTTAAATACTGTGTGTGAGAAGCCAGATCCCACATGGCCACCCGTGGCTTGAAAACTGTGCTGGGTCCATGTGCATGTGTGCCCCAAATCCTGACGGGCTGGAGAAGTGGAGGAGAGGGATTGCAGTGTGGCTCGAGCCCACTAGGGGGTGTTCTCTCTCCCCCACCTCCCCCCCCCCCCCCCCCCCCCCCCGTGAGCACACGTGTCCTCTGGCAATTGAAAAAAAAGTTTTTAAAATAATAATAGACATGTTTTTATCTATGCACTAGCAAATGTGGTGAGCAGATAAGTGAACGTAATAACAACTAACTTCACTGAGCACCTAGGATATGCCAGGAATTTGTCTGCATTTTCTGTAGTTTATTTACTCTCTACACAGCTCCTCAAGGGAGGGGCACTGTAATTATTTCCATTTGATACTGAGGAGCCGGAAGCACAGTGCGGGGAAGTAACCTGCTCAAGTCACACCACAAGGAAGTGACAGAGCCTGGCCAGGAGCCCAGGAAGGCTGCTTTGAGGCCCGCGCCTGCAGCCCCTGCATGGCACACGGGCCTGTCCCTGTTGTAATAATGCATATCTCGTCGCATTGTCCATCTCTGCCCGTTCTGTAACACCCCAAGCATCTCCTCATCCAGGAGCAGGACTCGATGCCCATGCAGCTCAGATTGCTTTCTCCACCAAGAACTCCGGATAATCGTCTCAGACCTGAGTTACTCACCTGCGTTCCAGGGTTCACGACTTCCATAGCAGCAACCTGTGAATAGCCATGATGCCCCACGGCCAGCTGGTGGTTCCAGCTGCCGGACCCCACATGGGTGACTGCACATGGAGTCCCAGATCCCACAGCTTGAAGAACATGCTGGCCACATGTGCGTGGGTGCCCAAACTCCAGAAAGGAGGACAAGATGGAGGAGGAGAGATGGTGGTGTGACCATCCTGCACTGGGGGTGCTTCCTCTCTCTCTCCAGTGAGTGCACATGCCCTCTGGCAAATGCAAAAATTAAAAAACAAAAGTGATCTCCAAAGTGATCAGCGGCCTAACGACCTTGGGGAATTTCGCCTGAGCGAAGTTTACTTGCGTGGTGAGCTGCCAGACTTCTCGTGACTTCAGTGCACTGTGGATTGAGCCTCTGGGTGGGCAATGTATAAAGTAGTATTTCTTAAACACGTTGAACCGAGGACCCCATCCCACCCCCCCTCCTCCCCACCACCATTTTCACAGAGCATTTCACGGAACTCGTGTCCCGTGGAATACACTTAGGGAAATGCTGGCCTAGGTGCTCATGTTCAGACAGGGTAAGAGGGTCTGGGGCGACTGGAGGATAGCGAGATAATGAAGGCCGGAAGTTTGAGTACCAGCTTCTAGAGAACAGGAACCTTGTCTAACTAGCAGGTCACACGTGAGGGCAAATCGGAACTGAGATTTCGCTTAGCCTTCGCTGTAAAACATGAACAAATAGAGGAGGGGAGAGTGTCCTATCAGAGCATTGGTGACGCGGCACTCGCATTTCTCCATGACAATACCGCTGCCTGCTTTCTTCCTTCCTCCTTTTCTTTTTGGAAAAGAATTATTTACTTACTTAATTCCATTCATCATTGTTATTTTTTAATTTGACCAGACAGACAGAGAGAAAGGGAAAGCAAGAAAGGAAGCCTCCAGGTCCAGAACCTGAACCACAGTCGGCCACTGGGGAATCGAGCGCCTTAAGCCACCATGCCACCTGCCAGCCCCCCCAGACTGCCCTCTTGGTGTCAGGCAGACTTCCTCCATTTGCCACAGTCCTCACCATGCCCTGTTGTTCACAGCTGGTCCACTTTCATCATTTATGTACATAGTAGGGTTTGTAAACCCTCATTTAACTGTACCTCACAAGGTCCCCAGAACTGGAATAGTGCTAACTCTGTAACTGTCAGCCTGGTATTCATTTGTATGACTTTTTTTTTTTTTTTTCTGGTTATAAAAGGTACTCATGTTGATTGTAGAAAACCTAGAAACACAGGAAAGTATGAAAAATAAAACACTGGGCTGGCAGGTGGCATGGTGGTTATGGCTCTGGACTTCCACATGGTCGACCATGGTTTGAGTCCCAGACCTGGTGATTGCTTTCTCACTTCCTCTCTCCCTCTCTCTCTGGTGAATGTGCATGCTCTGTAGCAAATTAAAAATAAACAAGTAAATGAAAGAAATAATTCTTAAAAAAAAAAGAAAGAAAAAGAAAACATTAACAACACTCAACAACTACAATCCAGAGATGACTGTTAATCTTCTGGTGTTTTCATCATTTTCTTTGCATCTAGATGTCTAAGTTTTCATCATATTTTGGATCAGACCATATTTGCAGGTTTTTTTTTTTTTTTTAGTTTGCTACAGGGTGTGTGTGCTCACTGGAGAGAGAGAAAGAGAAATGAAATGAGAAAACACCTCTGAAGGGATGGCTACACCACAATCCCTGCTCCTCCATTCTCTTGGATTTGGGGCATGCACTCATAAAAGCCCAGCGTGTTTTTCAAGCTGCTAGGTCCAGGACTTGAACTGTGCCGTAGGGCACGTGGGATCCAGCTGCTTTAACCACCACGCTACCTGGCTGGTCCAAATTTGCAGTTTTAAATTTTGACTAATTCAGGGACATCCTATCAGCTGCTAAATATAGTTTCTTCTGCTGTATTGCAATAGCTTCAGTTTCTAAGAAAACTCATTTCATTAAAAATCACTTACAGTAGGCCCAGAGAGGATACAGGCTAGAAAGTTTTAGACTTCCAATGAAAAGTGTATTTTTTTTTCTTTTTTGCCAGAATATTTATCTTAGAGTTGTTTTTTTTTTTTTTGAGAGGTTTTTTGCTATAGGGCGCGTGCGCTCGCCAGACAGACAGAGAGAGACATAGAGACAGAAAGCGAGAAATCACCCCCCAGGGGGGATGGTCATGCCGCAATCCCTTCTCCTCCATTCTCCTCTCGGGATCCTGGGCACGCACGCACACGCGCCTGGCATGAGTTGTAAGCCTAGAGTTGTTTCTTTATGGTCATCAGGGCACAGTTCTAAAAGCTAAACATTATTTAACAAGTCCAACATCTGAAGGTTCAAAAATCTCTCTAATAAGATATTTAACATCAAAATGCATGTCAAAGTTAACACTGAATAATGTTATTATCTTAAATATGAATAACAATTTTTCTAAATTCATATATGACCTTTTAAAAAAATTATTTTATTTAATTTTATTTATTTGTTCATTTTTTTTTAATTTGATCAGAGTGAGACACACACAGAGAGAAAGAGAGAGAGAGAGGGAAAGTAAGAAAGCAAGCCACCAGGTCCAGGACTCAAACCATGGCTGGCCATGTGGGAGTGTCCAGCGTCTTAAACACCACGCCTGCTGGTCCCTAAATTCATATATGATCTTATAGGTTATGTAAATATGAAGCTTTATTTAACTGATCTAATACATTAAAGGTTACATTAAACACTTGGTTACTTTGTCTGCACTACTAAAAGGTTATATATTCGAGTTGCTCAAAGTCTCTTCATTTGAAAAACGAAGCCCCTCTGTATCAGATATAAATAGTAATCATTTGGCACTGCCTCTAGAAGCCTAGCATCCTGCAAGTCCCAGGGCTTTGGCAGTCCTCCACGCAACTCTCTCCTTAAAGCAGGAATCTCCACTACAAGCCACAGGAAGGGGTTCTCCATTCTCAACGTAAGGGTCTCCTGAGACAGGAAGCCTGCTGCCTCCGAGGTTCCTAGAGAGCTTGGTTACTGAAAGGCTCCTCCCTACGTTGAAGACAGAAAAGCAGTTGTAAACGGTCTGGAAGGCGAGGTGTGTAAGTCCCAAGAGATGCACGAATAGCGAGGCCATGCCCTTGGGAGGTATCGCCCAAGAGGCATGTTTTAGTTGGTAGTAAACAGCAGAGCTGTGGGCTGGCCCCATAACCTCGTGGTTAAGGAACCGAGTCCCATATGGTCAATTGTGGTTCACATCTCAGCCCCGCGGCTTGGAAAACATGCTGGGTGTGTGTGCACGTGAGGCCTAAGTCCCAACAGGATGGGGAAATGGAAGACAAGGGATTTCGATGTGACCCCGTCCCGTGGAGGGGTGCCTTGTCCCTCTTCCTCTTTTTCTCTTCTCTCCATCTGGTGGGTACCTATGCCCTCTGGTAACTGGAAAAATAGTTTATTTATTCACGATAGAATGTTCAAGAAAGAGGAGGGCAAAGCACCCTGTGGTTCCCTTTCCCAGCACTGCAGCTCGTTGGGGCCTTGATCCACGTGCCCAGCATGTTTCGGGCCAACGGTGCCAGGCATCCGAACCTGGGGCGGGTCCTGTGGCTTCCTCCCAGCACTGCAGTTGTGTACGTTACTGTTACCACAGCTGGCCTGCGTCATCTTCAAGAAACCCAAGTGAAAAAAAAAATTAAGTTTATTTGTTTCTTCCATAAAAAGGACAGAGAGAGAGAGCCCGGCCAACACATCTTGATGCTACAATCCAGCCCTAGCTTCAGCAAGCCTCAGGTCACAGGCACACACAGGCCTGGCTTGTTCAGAGAAGGCCCCCACTAGAACCAGAACCAGAACTTTCCCTCGTGGGCCAGCCTGGCAGAGCACTGTGTTTGCCACCGTGCCATGGTCTGCACCCAAGAGACAGAAAGTCAGTTATCACCCCCAGGGGGATGGCCACACCGCAATCCCTTCTCCCCCATTCTTCTCCTGGGATCTTGGGCACACACACACACATATGCCCCGAGCCACCTGGTCAGGGACTTGAACCATGGTCGACAACATGGGAGTTCAGTGCCTTAACCACTACACCACCCGCTGGGTCTCCCCTTCAGTGTGACTTCTTAACAAGAAGGGCATAGAACGCCCGCCCCTCTTCTTGCCCTTCTCTTTGCTATATAAATGATTCTCCTGGCAGCATTTCCGTGCACGCGTTTCTGGGCGGCCAGAATCTATCACTCTGGCACATTTTCCTGAACCCCAGGCTGGATAAACTCCGTTCCCTTCGCAGCCTTCCCTTTAGGCTGACTCACTGGAGCCAAGCGTTTTCTGCTGACTTCATACAGTCGGCAGTTCCGCTCTCAGAGCCCAGTTGGAATATTTCAAGGAAGCTATTATGTTGCCAAGCAATCTTTTCTTTTCTGAGCTCGGCTCATGTTTCTGATAGATCATGTTTTTCAGATGCTTCTAGAAACTCAGAATGATTTTAGGATTACATACAATAAAAAAGAAGTTAAACAAGGACAGCTTTGGTTCAGAATAAGACAAGGAAGGGAAGAAAACCTGACTCACAGACTCTTTCAAGTCACTTCAGTGAAGCCTCCTGGATGTCCAGTGAGAGAGTGTGGTTCAAGAGGCACTGCCCTGCAAGTGACAGGAAACCTGACTCGAACTGGCGTATGCAAAACAAAGAAATGAACGTATTAATAAGGAATGGAAAAGCCCAGCAGATCTTGGCCTTCAGCATAACTCCATCCAGGAACTCAAATACTGCCACCGGGTCCTGGTTTCTTTCCACTTCTCAGCAACACGATCTTCTGTATCGCCTTCATCCTTGGTCAAAAATTTGGCCCAGCCTGGTGGTGTAGTGGGTAGCAATCTGGACTTCAGTGTTAGAAGCCATGTGGCTGACAACAGATTCAGATTTCCAGATGGTTTAAAAACAAGTGTGGGGCCAGCAGGTGGTATGGAAGTTAAGGTAGCTGGATCCCACATGACTGCACAGTTCAAGTCCCAGACCTGGTGACTTGAAAAACATGCCAGGCATGTGTGCCTAAAATCATGAGAGGAGAATGGAGGAGGGGATTACAACATAGTCATCCCCCTTGGTGGGGGAGGGGAGACTTCACACTGTCCCTCTCTTTCTCTGTCTCTGTCGCTTCCCCATGAGCATATGTGCCTCACAGCAAAACTAAAAACAGAAAAAAAACATAAAAAACCTCTGTTGTGTGCACGTGTGCCCAAGGTCCTGATGAGCTGGCTGGAGGGCTGGGGAAGGATTGCCGCGTAACAGGATACTTTAGAGGGTGCCTTTCTCTCTCCCCCTTTGTCTCTGTCTCCCTTTTTTGTGAGCATGCGCACACCCTGTATAGGAAATTTATATAATAGAAATATTTTGTTGATATTATTTTATAATCCATGTGATATTAAAAATTTTTTTGGTGATTCCTACAACTCTAGGCTCACATCTTCCCCAGTTCAAGTTCACCAGGGAAGGGCATCTGAAGGTCCAATAAAAGTCTCATTGTAGGGACCAGCAGTTAGCGTAATGGCTATGTCGCTGGACTCCCACGTAGTCGACCGTGGTTCGAGTCCCGGACCCGGCGGCTTAAACTCACACCGGGCGCGTGTGCGTGCGTGCCCAAGATCCCGAGAGGAGAATGGAGGAGAAGGGATTGCGGCGTGGCCATCCCCCCTGGGGGGTGATTTCCTGCTTTCTATCTCTCTGTCTCTCTCTGTCTGTCTGGCGAGCGCACACGCCCTATAGCAAAAACCTCTCCAAAAAAAGAAAAAAAAAAAAAAAGTCTCATTGTATTTAACTGACTTTGACTGTGTCTTGTGTCTGCATCTGAACCAGCCGTTGGGCCAGAGTTAGGGACAGTCTTGCTGGCCAAGCTGGTGTCCCATGTCACCTCATTTCCTTCCCTTCTATCAGCTCTATCAGCCTTCTTGCTCTTCCTCAAGCTCGGCAAGCTTGTTCCTGCCCAGAGCCATTGGCCTCTCTGGTCCCTGTTCCTGGACAGATGCTTGGCTCCCTGGTTCACTCAGGCTTGCCCAAATGTCATCACCCCCTCTGCACGGCCTTCCCTAACCACTAGAGAACCACTTAGCCCCTGCTTTGCCTTGTCTTCCTTTCCCCAAACTGACGGCCACGTACATTGCTGTACATTCTGTGCCTTTTCCGTTGCTGGGGACCACAGCTCCTTGAAGGGGGTGATCCTGCTCACTGAGTCCAGCAAGTGCCTGAAATACAGTAGGTGCTCAGAGACTATGTATAGACTCAGCAATGAAGCTCACATACCTTAAGTCCAAGCAGGGCAAGTATGAGCGGTCAGATGGCAGCTGATAGGGTGATGTGGAGCTTGAGGTGATGTGGGCAGGACATGCCCTGCCTAAAGAATTCAAGTTGAGATGCAGAACCTAATCTCACCAGAAATACCTCTGGGAAGGGGCCACTTGACTTTATAAACTTATATACGCTCAAAGTTGGAAAGTATCTTCAGCATCCTTCGATCTTCCTCATTAAACAAATTGGGAACATGATGTTCAAAACTTCAGTGACTTAGCCAAGCTAACTCTGCAATTTGGGGCAGAGCCAAAGAAGGGCAGAGGTCTTCTGAGCTCTGTCCAGGGGCCATTCTTCCATCCGAGGTGCCGGTTCTCCTTTGAAGCTTGTGGAGGCCATGTGGGTTGGTTGAATTGTTTAAACACTTGGCAGTCTAAGGTAGCCTGCAGTAAAGGGCAGGTCTGGAGGAACGACCACCAGGAGAGACATGGTTATGGGACTCGGTTCACCCACCTCACCCACAAGCAGAGGATGCCCTCATGTGCATCCTCTACCTTGAGATAAAGCTGACTTTTGCTAAGATTTATGAACCTGAAGGCAAGTCAGCGCTTTAACTCCAGATTCGCTGCAGCTTCCTGTTCCCAGGCTGCCCTCTGCAGACTGGAGGGTCTCAGCTGATAAATAACTTAATCTATATTTGCCACCCTCCAAGATGTATGGACTGTGAGGAGAAGACAGGTGGCTCCTAGGATTAAATTTTTCTTTCAGGTCAAGACGGGTTCTGTGCTGAGGTCATTACAGGGCTCAAGGGCTCCCACTTTGGTGTGAACACCATCATCATGCTTATGAAAGGATCAGAAGGAGTTTTTAAATTCTCCATTTCTCTCTCTCCAATTGTCAGAGAGCTTGTGGGCTCATCAGAAAAAAAGAAAGCGATAGAGAAAGAGAAGGAGAAAGCATCCCCCCACCGGACATGGCCATGCTGAACCTCTTCTCCATTTCTCCATCCTGTCCTAATTTTTGGCAAGCATGCACATGGACCCAGAGTGTTTTTCCAAGCTTCCGGGACTGCGATGTGAACCATGGTCAGTCGTGTGGGATCCAGCTTACTGGTCTATGCCCCATTTAGGACAGTAGACCAGAGCTCAGAGAGGAAGTTTTTGTCCAAGGTCCACACTTATAAGTGTCAGACCTGGGGTTTTTGTGTCCTTGACTGCAAAGCTGTTCTTTTTTCCCCTCTCCCCACAGCAGGGACAGCGGTGTCCAGGGAAGTTCTGCTGACTGGGGCTGAATCATAGAAAACGCATCTCCATTTTTTCTGGTTCAGTAACTCTGAGTGACAGAGTAACCAACCTTAAGCCCCAGTGATCGATCAGCTCTCCCAAACTGTTTGTGCGTGGCTGTGTGTTTCACCGGGAATTCCCAGCAGGGGGACTGGAATGTCTCCCACGACCGGCCTGTGAGTTCATCAGCACCTTCCCAGAACTCGGGACTGCGCTGATGGGATGGGAAGCCAGGCATGCCCTTCACTTCCATTTCCATTTCCTGGTCCTGTCTGCAGGGGCCCTTGCCTTAAGCTACTTCAATAGCATATGTTCTCTCTGGGGAGACGACAGTAGAACCCTGCTGCTCCAGGCTGGTGGAGATGAACTGGCTAGTGTACTGTTTAAGCTGAAGTGTAGGACTGGAGAGTGGTGCAGTGATAAGGCAACTGGACCTGCATGGGAAAGGTCCTGGGTTTGCATCCCAGGGCCTCCCTAAGCAAGTCAGGTATGAGTGCGTGTGTGCCATGGTCTGGGACAGCTGAGCCTAGGGGCTGGGTCATGACATGGAGACCCTTTTGGGGGTGCCTGTCTCTCCCTGTCTTTCTCTCTCTGTCACTCTGTCATGGAATAAGTAAATAAATAAAGTTAAAAAGGAAGATGGGAATGTGAATGCCTCAGTTAATGTAGGCACCAGTCCCATTTTTCACTCCTGCAGAGCATCTCACACCTTTCTTCTTTCTTTCATTTGCCTGAGAGAGAGAAAAGAAATCACCCCCCAGGAGTCAGGACCACTCCCACGATCCCTTCTGTATTCTCCTCTCAGGATTTTGGACATGCACACACATGTGCCTGGCATGTTTTTCAAGCCACCAGATCAGAACCTTGAACTGTTCAGCTGGCCATGTGTCCTTAAGCACCAGGCCACAGGCTATGCCCACAGACACATTTGTCTTACGTATCTGCCCTGAAGACATTTGAAGTGCCACCCCCAGTAGAGACTTACAGCCATGGCCTCCCTAGGAGAGCTTCTCGGCACCCCTTCATCTCCTGGGTAGAGCATCCGGGTAACCAGGCTTAGATTTAGTTGGACTCCTGGCTCCCAAAGGGAGGAACTACCAGAGAGTGTTCAATTGTAACCAGACATTTCGTCTTCAAAATGGTTCTGAGCTGGGCTGGCCCCATGACCTAGTGATTAAATGAGCCAGATCCCACATGGCCACAGTTTGGATCCGGCCCTGTTGGTTTGAAGTACACATCAGGTGCATGTGAGGGTGAACTCTAAATCCCAACAGGATGGAGAAATGGAGGAGAAGGGATTGTTAAGAATTTCAAGATAGTGACAATAGAGCATTAAATGGAGTGCGAAGACTTTCTAAGTGTTGGGTCTGGTATGATTGTATAGGACACACATACCTGAAGCCCGGTCTCCCCAGATGGGAGAAAGCTCTGGGTGCTGGACAATGGCCACTCTACTGGAATCCCCTGTTTTCATTCTAAGCGGTTAGCAAAGCAGGGCGGTAAGTGATTTCTGTGTGATATCGCAGTGTGTGAAGCCCAGTGAGCTTCTATTGTCTGTCTTCCCTTTTAGTTCCTTACAAACATTTGCTCAGCATTTTCTCAGCATGTGAAATACTGGGCAGGCATTGGACATAGTTCCAACCTCCAAGATGCTCACAACCCAGTGAGGGAGATTGTTTTGCAAACTAATAATTCAAGTGTAATGTGATCACTAGTGCCAGGGAGGTATGTGAAGGGTGCAAGTTGGTTGTGGGGCAGACACGGAAAGATCCTTGCTGGATCATTCCATAGAACATGGACTTTGAATTTAGTGGGGCGCCACGGTTCCAATTTGTGTTTTAGAAAATCACACTGGCCGAGGATGGAGGTAGGCCAGGCTGCTGCGAGGAAACCCAGTTTGGGGACTGCTCACTGCTCTGGTGAGACAGCCAGGCCCTAAACTGCAGCAGAGGCCCCTGGCCTAGAGAGGAGGGGTAGAACCAAGAGTTGGTAGGTGGGATCCACTTGGGTTGGTGATGGGCTGCATTGGTGGGGAATGAGTGGGTGTTGAAAGAAGATCCTGCAGTGACTAAGTGGCCTCAGACTTTGGGCAGACACATTGACACAAGAGAAAGCCAGTTTGGAGGAAGGATACGCGTGTTATTTGTAATTTTGTAAGTCTATAACAACATCATTATAGATGGTATGTATCACTAAATGCTTTTTCATTTCTCCATTGTACCTCTCCTACCTCCTTTTCCTTGCCTCAGTCGCCACACCCCAAAACACAAAAGCATCAATCATTCTAATACAAATATACATACACACACACACACACACACACACACACTATTTTTGCTCTAGGGTGTGTGCACTTGCCAGAGAGATAGAGAGACAGAGAGACAGAAAGTGAGAAATCACCCCCCAGGGAAGATGGCCATGCTACAATCTCTTCTCCATTCTCCTCTCCAGATTTTAGACATGCATGCACATGCCCCAGCGTGAGTTTAAGCCTCCAGGTCCATGACTCCAACCACAGTCAACTACAGGGGAGTCCAATGACATAACTATTACACCATCTGCTGTTCCCTACAAATATATTTTTAAAAAATAAAAATAAATTCCCTAGCTTTTATTACCAGACTATCTAATGATTTATTTCTTTATACCTTTAACAGATCGTGGTAGATAAACCTAGGCAGTGTACTTAAATGAAAAGGTGTTGGGTGTGGGGGGGGAGAAAATACTTCTACAGTTCAGCTATATCTTTAATTTTTTTTTTTTTTTAAATGTCTTTAGGGGAATGGCAGGTGACATGGTGGTTAAGGTGCTGGACTCCCACATGGCTGACCGTGGTTCAAGTCCCAGACCTGGCTGCTCACTTTCTCACTTCCCTTTCTCTCTCTCGTCAAATTAAAACAATAACAACGGGTATCAGCATATGACATAATGGTTACATCACGGGACTCCCACGTATTTGACTATGGTCAAGTCCAGACTTGGTAGTTTAAACTCACTCCAGATGCGTGAATGTATGTGCCCAAGATCCCAAGAGAAGAATGGAGGGGAAGGGACGCTAGCATGGCCATCCCCTCTGTCTCTCTGTCTCTGTCTTTCCAGTGAGCACATGCGCCCTATAGCCAAAACCTCTCAAAAAGTAAAACAAAACAAAAACAAACAAACAAAAAACTAATAAAACGAAATAAATAAATAATTCTTTTTAAAAAATGCCTTTAATAGTTTAATTGCTTAATAGTCACTTTGTGTACACAACACAAATCCTTGAAATGATTAACAGGAGGAAAAGATCGTAGGTAGCCCATAACATTCTCCTTATTTAGAAAGCATTTGGGACCAACTGTATAATGCAGTCTTAAAATAGTCACTAATTGGATTCTGATTTTGGAGCCAGCTCACCGGAGTGGTGATTAGCATGAAGTGACACCGCATCCATTTCTCATTTCACACTTTATAGGTCCCTTAGTTCCACCTCAGCGGTAATGAAGGGAAACTAGTCAGGTATTCATATATGCCAGATCACACCAGGGACGGGGGGAGATACTCCTCCGATAGAACCTATTAATGGTAAAGGAATTCTTGTCTGATGAAATGCACTCCAGTTTTCAAGTTACACGGCGCTGGTCTGAAAGCAAGCCCTTCCCTCCCCTTCCTTGCAATGAGAACCCGACGGCCTCGGTTGCCCCTTCTGAAGCCGTGTCTGCTCTTGGAGAGCATGGCTTTGGAGACAGGAGCAGGAACTATAGCAGGACACCCCATCCTTAGTTCTGGATGCTTTTCACTTTCTTGGTGGCTTCCTGTGGACGGGGTGTTGTTGCAGCAGTTGGTAGGGAAGACAGAGCTTTTCCTGCTGATCTGTTAAATAAGTGATGTAATACACTTCTTGTCTAGGTGATTAGGTGCAAGCTGAGTTTGCGTGTGTGCACTAGAGGACGTGTGTGCATGCCAGAGAGAGAGGAGAAAGCACCCTCTATGGGGAATGGTCATGTCTCAATCCCCTTCCCTCCATTTCTTCCTCTCTTCAGGATTTTGGACACATACACACACACACACACACACACACACACACACACACACACGTGACTGGCTGTTTCTTAAGTCTCTAGGTCCAGACTCGAACCGTGGAGTTGGCCATGTAGGAGCCAGCTGCCACTACTACCAGGCCATCAAGGTGCTGGAACTTAGTTCTTTTTATATTTTGTTTTTGATTTTTGTTTTTTCTTTTCTTTTCTTTCTTTCTTTCTTTCTTTCTTTCTTTCTTTCTTTCTTTCTTTCTTTCTTTCTTCTCTCTCTCTCTCTCTCTCTCTCTCTCTCCCTCCCTCCCTCCCTCCTTCCCTTCCTTCCTTCCTTCCTTCTTTCTTTTTTTTTTTTGGAGAGAATTTTTCTGTAGAGTGTGTGCACTCATTGGAGAGACAGAGAGAAAGTGAGAAACCCAGCGGGGATGGCCACACCACAGTCCCTTCTCCTTCACTCTCCTCTTGGGGTTTTGGGCACACATGCACACATACCCAATGTGAGTTTCAGGCCACTGGGTCCAGGACTTGAACCACAGTCAATCATGTGGGAGTCCAGCGATGTAACTATTACGCCATCTGCTAATCCCCAGAACTTAGTTAAGTCCTTCTACCTGCAGGCTGTGCAGCTGGGAAGACGAATTACCCAATGGCCCCCAATACACACTTCCTTTCTTCTTTCTGCCTTGGGGGTAGTGGCTTTTGTCAGAAGTCAGCTGTCTCTTGGAACATACCTTCTCTGAGACCAAAAGGTATGGGTGGGTAAAGGACCTCAGAAATGGGAATTTCTGCTGTTATTTCTTATAGGAACTACTACTACTGTGTGTTGAGAACTGGACAAACAGGACTCCTTTCTAAGACAATAGTTGATGCAAAAATGTTTCCATTTTGTGGCAAGCTTTGCTCTAGGGATTGAAGAATGACCAAATTGATTTGGGTTCTAAAAACTTAATCAAGCATCCTCTTAAATGGGATTATTCACATTCCTGTGGCATATGAAGCGAAACTGGAATCTGCTCCAACGTTTTTGCTAGAAGCAGGTGGAAGTTTTATAACCAGGCCTTTCGGGAAAAGTGCCAGAGGGATGTTCGGAGGGGCAAAGAAGTTAACTTGCTGAGGGCGGGTCCCAAGTGAGGTGACAGTTTGTACTTTGGAGCCAGGGTGGGACACAAGCTGGCCTTGGGGGAATCATTGAGGAGCTGTTTGTCACAGAGCTCTGTGTCTAAGTGTCGGACCATGAAAATCCTCCACCCTCAGTAGCTTTTGCATGACTGAGTATAAAGCACATCAGGGCTGGAACAGCTTCAAACCTTCCGGGAGCCAGTGACAGTCTGTTTGGTTTCATCTCGTGTGTGTAGAGCAGAGCCCTTGATGACTCAGCCAGGGGGAATAGAACCACCTTCTCCACGCAGAGCCCTTAGCCTGTGGCTAATGTATTTTCTGCATCCTACTTGGACACCCTTCAGATGGGCTTTAGGACGTATTAATCCAGGTACTGCAAAAACTTCCTTCTAGAAACCAATATTCTCAGATTTACTCAACTATCACTTTGGCCAAAAAATAATTATATATATTTTTTTTGATTTGTGTTCTTCTCCCTAGTTCAGGCACCTTTGGATCCAGAAAGGGTTGGCTGGAAATGCAGGAAGTGGGGAAGGAAATGATTTTAGTTGTGCCTTCCTCAATGAAGCCTTTCATTACCACCCAGTGTATTGGGTCATTGGAAAAATCATGACGCATTTTTGCATAGAAAAAAATACGTCATGACTTTTCCGACCACCCAATATATATATATTTTTTTTTTTGGAGAGGTTTTTGGTATAGGACGCGTGCGCTCGCCAGACATACAGAGAGAGACAGAGAGACAGAAAGCGAGAAATCGTCACCCAGGGGGGATGGCCACGCCACAATCCCCTTCTCTTGGGATCTTGGGCATACCTGCACATGCACCTGGCGTGAGTTTTAAGCCACCGGGTCTGGGACGCGAACTGTGGTCGACTACGTGGGAGTCCAGCGACATAGCCATTATGCTAACTGCTGGTCCCCACTCCCTCCTTCTCCTCTCTTTGCCCACCTTCCTCCCACACTTTCTCTTCTATCCACATTTGCTCTCCATGCTTTGATACCTTCCGATCTTTCAGTCTCTGCCATAGAATGCAGACAGTCTGTGTATACTGAGTGGGGACATACAATGCCACTCTTTCATAGTACGGCTTGCTTCACTTAGCATTAAGTCTTCCATATTCATCTACTTTCTATCAAATACCAGGGTCTCATTGATTATTTTTATGGCTGAGTAGTATTTTGCAGTGTATTTATGCCACATTTTTTCAATTCATTCATCTGTTTATGGACATTTGGGTTGGTTCCATGTCTTAACAATTGTGAATAATGGTGCAATAAACAAGAATGTGCAAGTGTTTTTTTCTGAGTATTTTCCTATCCTTTGGGTAGATATCCAGGAGTGGAATTGCTGGATATCTATTTGTAGATTTTTTTAGAAACCTCCATATTGTTCTCCACAGTGGCTGAACTAATTTACATTCCCTTCAGCAGTGTAGGAGGGTTCCATTTCACTGCAGCCTCACCAGTATTTATCATTCTTTATTTTTTAAATCTTAGCCATTCTGATTGGGATTAGGTGGTATCTCATTATGGTTTTTATTTGCATTTCCCTTATGATAAGGAAGGTAGAGTATATTTTTCATATGCTTATTGGCTGTTTGTATGTCTTCTTTGGAGAGCTGTCTGTTCAGCTCATTTGCCCAACTTTTTATTATTATTATTTTTCATTTGTCCATCTTTTAATTGGATTGATTTTTTTTTTTTTTTGGCTTATCTACTCAAGTAAGCTGCTTGAGTTTCCCATATATTCTGGCTATCAGTCCCTTATCTGAGGCATAGTTTGCAAATGTATTCTCCCATTCCAAGGACTGTCTCATCACTAAAATTATGGTTTATTTTGCTGTGCAGATGCTTTTAACCTGATATAGTATCATTTGTCTATTTTCAGGACCATTGCCTATGCTTTGGGGGTCTTATTGAGGAAATATAGGCCTACTCTGTTGTCTCAAAAGTTTCCCATCAGTATTTTACAGTTTGAGGTGTTCTGTTTATAATCTTTGATTTTTTTTTAGTTGATTATTGTTAATAGTGAAAAATAGGGGTTCAGTTTTGTTTTTGTTTTTGTTTTTTTGTTTTTTCTGTAGGTGTATATCTCGTTTTCCCCAGCACCATTTGCTGAAGGGATTTTCTTTTCCCCACTGAATTGCCTTGTGCCCTTTGTCAAAAATCAGTTGGCTATGTTTTGGGGTTTATTCTAGGTTATCTAGTCTGTTCTATTGGCCTACATGTCTGCTTTTGTGCCACTGCCATGCTGTTTTGATTATCATAGCTTTGTAATACATTTTTGGGGCAGGGAATGAGATGCCTCCTATTTTGTTCTTTCTGTGCAGTGTTCCTTTGGTGATATGGAACCTTTTATGATTCCACACAAATTTTATGATTATTTTTTCTAAATCTATGAAGAACATCTCTGGCAACTTGATCTGAATTGCATTAAATTTATAAATTAACTTGGGTAGAATTGAATTTTGATTATATTAGTTCTTTTAATCCAGGAACATGGAATGTCTTTCCACTTTTTTGTGTCATTTTCAATTTCTTCTTTTAGTTTTTTATAGTTTTCCTTGTAGAGGTCTTTCACTTCTTTTCGTTATTCCTAGGTATCTTATTTTTTGTAACTATTGTTAATGGGATTGATTTATTTGATTCTACTTCAGTCTGTTCATTGTTGGTGTGTAGAAATGCTATAGATTTTTGTATGCTGATTTTGTATCCTGCCACATTACTGTATTCATTTATCACTTCCAGAAGTTGTTATTTGTATTGTTGGTTTTTGTTTTGTTTTGTTTTGTTTTGTGGATATCCAACTGAGATTTTCTTTTCTTTTTTTTTTAAGAGTTTTTTTCTATAGGGCGTGTGCACTCGCCAGACAGAGACAGACAGAGAGACAGAAAGAAATCACCCCCCAGGGGGGATGGCCATGCCACAGTCCTTTCTCCTCCATTCCCTTCTCAGGATCTTGGGCACGCACACACACGTGCCCGGCGTGAGCTTCAAGCCACCGGGTCCGGGACGCAAACTGTGGTCGACTATGTGGGAGTCCAGCAACATAGCCATTATGCTAACTGCTGGTCCCCCAACTGAGATTTTCTTGCACACAAAATCTTTGTTTTTTTCTATGTATATAATCATGTCATCTGCAAATAGAGATAATTTTACTTCTTTTTCTATTTGAATGCCTTTTATTTTATTTTCTTGTCTGATTGCATTGGCTAGGACTTCCAGTACTATATTGAAAAGGAGTGGAGAAATTGGGCAGCTTTGTATTGTTCAGTTTTTAGTAGAAAAGTTTTCAGCTTTTTCCTATTCAGTATGATGTTAGCTATGGGTTTGTCATAATGGCTTTTATTATATTGAGAAGTGACCTTTATATGCTGATTTTGTCAGAGTCTTAATCATAAAGGGATGTGTATTTTTTTAATATCTTATTTTAACCTTATTTATTATTGTTAGAGTATTCCAATTTGGCCAGAGAGAGACAGAGAGAGAGAGAGATAAAGTGATAAAGGAAGCCACCAGGTCTGGTACTTGAGCCATGGTTGGCATGTGGGAATCCAGTGCCTTTAACCATCGCCACCTGCCAGCCCCAGGATGTTATATTTTATCAAACGCTTTTTCTGCATCAGTGGGTCACCGTTCAATTGTTTACATAAGGAAGCCTAGGAGGTGTTAAAGAAACATTAAAGACTTGCTGGTATCCAACTGAGATGTTCTTGCACAAAATATATATAATGACAAAATGCAACTTAGCACTAAGGCAATCACTCAATGAAGTGTATTTCATTAAATTCAACAGTGACTGCATAGTTTTGAAAAATACAAAAGTGTCTTCAAAAGTTCCATGGAAAAAGCATATTATGAAAGATCTACGTATGCCTGGCCCTACACAGTGAAGTTTTTTTTTTTTTTTTTTTTGAGAAGTTTTTGCTATAGAGCGTGTGTGCTTGCCAGAGAGACAGAAAGCGAGAAATCACCCCGCAGGGGTATGGCCACACCACAATCCCTTCTCTTGGGATCTTGGGCATACCTGCACATGTGCCCGGCGTGAGTCTAAGCCACCAGGTCCGGGACTCAAATCATGGTCGACTACATGGGAGTCCAGCTACATAGCAATTATGCCAACTGCTGGTCCCACAGTTAAGTATTATACAGACAAAGTTGGATCCACATAGCTGACCAGGGTTTGAGTCCTGGCCCTCATGACTTGAAAAACACACCAAGTACAGACATATGCCCAAGATACTGATGGTGTGTAGAACTGGAGAAAAAAGGACTGTGGTATGACTAGGTCTCATTGAGGGGTTTTCTCTCTCCCTTTCTCCCTCTCCTGCATGCACACAGGCCCTCTGCCATTAAAAAAAAAAAAAAAAAAAAAAAAAAAAAAACTAGCAAAACAAAAACAATACATAGATTTAAAAATTTTCTTGTGCCAAAACACACTTGTATTTTAATTCCATTTTCCATGCATTTTTTGAAGTTCCCTCCCAGTAGTAAATAAATATGCAAAAATTATCCAGTCAGTTCTCAGACAATAAATGTTTGGTGAATAGACACATTAAACAACATACTTAGCTTTAATTACAGCTATGTATTACTTATTAAAATTGCATGCTATTAATTACAGCTGTGTAGCTTGTTGGGGCTGCAGAACAAAGTCCCACAGACTATGGGGCTCACGTAACAGAAATGTCTTTTCTTACAGGTCTGGAAGCTGGGAGTCTGCAATCGAAGAACAGCAGACTTGGTTTCTTCTGGTGCCTTTCTCCCTGGCTCAAAGATGATCACCTTCTCTCTGTGTCTTCATATGGTCTTTTCTCAGTTTTTATGTCCAATTGTCTTTTTCATTTGTTTGTTTTTGCATAGGGTTCACCGGAGAGAGACAGAGAGAGGGAAAGTGAGAAATCACCCCACAGGGGGGATGATCATGCCTCAATCCCTTTTCCTCCATTCTCCTGGGATTTGGGGCATACATTTACATGTGCATGGCATAATTTTCAAGCTGCTGGGTCTGGGACTTGAACTGCGGTAGGTCATGTGGGAGCCCAGCACCCTAACCATCACACTACTTGCTGGCCCCTCAATAGTCCTCTTAGTATAAGGACACAAATCATATTGGATTAGGGCTCACCTTACTAACCTTATTTTAAGCTAATTAGCTCTGTAAGGATCTTCAAATACAGTCATAATCTGAGATACTAAGGGTGAGGATTGAATACGTGAGCTTTTTTTCTTTTCCTTCAATTTCCCAGAGGGTATGGACATTCACTGAAGAAAGACAGAGAGAGAGAGAGAGAGACAGAGAGAGGGAGAGAGAAAGCACCCTCCCATAGGGTATGGTCACTCCACAATCCCTTCTCCTCCATCTCTTTTAGAGATTTTGACTTTTCTACTTCATTCTCCTTTCTCTCATTTCCCAAAAATGTTCTCTACATCCTACTTTGTAGGGTACAAAGGGCTGTCTACAGATCTCAGGATTTCTTTGCCAGTCCAGTCACAGTGGGACTGAAATCTCTGAGCAAAATTAAAAAATTACAGGCAAGGCACTCATTGGTCCAGCAAAGTCAGGTGTCTATTTTTGGCCCAATCAGTTGCAACCAAGGAGGTGGAGGCAATCCTGAACACACTGCTGTGGCTTAAGGGCAGAGAGCACTTCTCACAGCAAGATTGGGGATTCTCATAGGATATGAACCCTAGTCCTTTGGGTTTCTAAGTCCCTTACTGTACTAAACGTCTCTCCATAGCAGCCCAAGGATCTGAGGTCTCCAGACCAGTCTTGGGGATGATGGCCTAGGGTTACCTCCAAGACCAAGGGCAATAAAACACATAACAAGTAGGAGGCACAGGGCCAGAGTAAGCGTCCTTGACTGAGGTAGCCTGGAGTCACTGGAGGAGCAGGTCAGTGAGGGGAGCAGCAGGTGTATTCAGTGGGGAGATGTGAATGGAGAAAGAGGAGGCAGTCCCCCGCTGTCAGGAACGGTGCACACTGCTAATTAGCTAGGGCTCCTGCTCTGTGGGTCCGAGACTGAATCCAAGGAAGGAGAAGAGAGTGGGGCTACATCCAGAACTGGGATGTGGGTGCTCAGGAAGGAGCCCTGAGAACACCTGTCTTGAGTCCGCCATGTTGGTTAGGAGGTTCAGCCATGAGAAGCCTCATCCAATGCCTGGCGGGTGCCGAGCTGGAGCCTGCGCTGGTCCCTGGATTTTTTTTGTCTGGGGTGCTCCCCACCCAGTGTTTCATTTTTAGAAGAGTGCTTTCTTCTGAGTTTGTGACCCCACCAGGAGGGAGGAAGCGAGGCTCTTTCAGAACGGTTCTGGGTTTGGAGTCCTCTTGAATTCCACAGCTAATCCCGAATGTGAGCTGTTGGCTGCGATGGCGCTTTTCTCCTCTCCAGTGGACCGAGAGAGGATTAAACGCCATTGGTCAGGCCAGCTACACTTCCTCAGCACATTCTTGGAGTCCCCTAGGAAGCTGCTTCTTGGGTCTGGACCATTTGGGGCCCTGAGGAAATCGATCCTTCCAGAATCGCTCCAGTCCTGTCTGAGACTAGCAGAAGGTCATATATGCAGGGAATGCAGAGTACAGGTTCAAGGGATGAATTAACCCTGAGGAAACAGGCTCACACCGCTAGCCAGCCAGGGCATTCAGAGCTCCCACCCAGATTTTGCTGAAATCAAATGTACTTCACGGCTAATGCTCTCCAGGATTCTCCTGAGGATAGTCAGTCGGTCAGTCTCATTCTTTCCTTCCTTTAATCTTTGCTCACAGAGACAGGAAGAGACAGAGGGAAAGTGAGAAATCACCCCTCAGGGGATTGGCCACCCCACCGTCTCTTCTCCTCCATTCTCCTGTGTGGATTTGGGCATGTACACACACCTACCCGGCATGTTTTTCAAGCTGGATCCAGGGCTCAAACCCTGCCATCAGCCATATGGGATCTAGCCACCTTAACCTTCATGCCATCTATTAGCTCATGCAAGTCTTTCTTTAAAAACAAAACAAAACAAAAGAACAGTTTTAACTTTTTTAATGGAGGTCATATGTGCTCATGGGGAGGGAAAGCGAGAAAGCATCCCCCATGGGGAATGGTCAGTCGCTTCATTGCTGCCTCCTTGTGTGGTTCTGGTCACACACACACATGTGCCTGGCGTGGTTTTTGAGCCTCCAGTCTGGGACTCAGATTGTGTAGTTGGCCATATGGGATTCGGTTGCCTTAACCACAGGCCATGGGTTGGACACTTTTTAAAACTTTTAGATTTAATGTAAGCATTTGGTTTTGAGTAGATACTAAATATGTTCAGATTACTTTGAATCTGAAAGTGCAAAAGACCCTAGAGGAAGTGCCCTGCCTTCTGGTGTCCCGCAGGCAATCAGTGTAACCAGTCATTTTGTCGCTAAGGACTTCATTCTTCTTGAGTCCTGGCCAACATGGGGCACTTTTCAGAGCGACCGAGAGGCAGTGGGCCAAAGCCCAGCTGGGAAGGCAGGTGCTGGATCCCAAATCCATCTCCCCGTTGCTGCTGGGATCCCAGGCCAGTCCCAGCCTCTCTGAGGGGCTTCATTTGTAAACCAGGAGGGAGGAGTGAAAGAACTTCTTGTACAGGGATTCTCCAGAGGATGACACAAGACCACAGGTTCTAGGCCCCTATCAGGCATACACATTGCACACATGGGCGCTGATAATGACCTGTTCACAGTCTGACTTCCCCCTGGAAAACGAGCTCTTCGAGGGCTAGGCCGCCTCCATGCTCAGCCCTGTGCCCGTCCACTCCCGAGCACACCGGCTGGCACGCAGGTACTCAGTAACCACCACAGCTTGCTGTGTGCCAGGCTCTGTCCCAAGCCCACAACAGAGGAACTCCGTTTCCACGGCAGTCATCACGAGGGAGTTGCTACTCCCAGAACAGCACTTGGTCGGAAACTGAGGTAGGAGAGGCTGTCCCTGGGCTAGTGGACGCAGCACAGAATTTGGCTTCTGGTAGTCTGGCTTTAGCACCCGGGCACTCCTAGGACGGCCAGCTCTTCCGGTTCCCCAGAACTGTCCTGGTGTTAAAACCGAAAGTCCCACCTCCCAGGAGGGGCAAACCACAGGGTGCAGGCTAGGGTGAAGTGAATCACTCGCCTTGGGCATGAAATTCCAAGGGAGTGCCAAAAACGTAATATTTTTAAAGTAATCAAAACGAATGCCAAAAAAAGGTCTGATGAACATAATAACAAAAGGTAAACAGAAGATCAGTGACAGTACCCGTGAATCACCTCTGCCCTGCTCCATCCCGAGGACAGGTGTGGATGCGAGACATGGAGCCAGACACAGTGAGGCTCAGCCTCCCACTCCTCCCCTCTTCATGGTTCCCAGGAAGTCTTCTCGTCGTCTGCCCAAGGTTTGGGCAGGTGCACAGCGGGTCCCTGGAGGCAACAAGAGTAGCTGCGGAGGCGAAGCAGTGGGCGGGCATAGTGCTGAGAATGGAGGGCATGTGTGCCCACCAGAGAGAGAGACCGAGAGACAGAAGGAGAGGGAGAAAGCAGCCCCTAACAGGCTTGGTCATGCCACAATCCATTCTTTTCTACTTCTCCTTCTTTTGGGATTTAGGGCACATGTGCACACGTGCCAGGGCAGGGGTTGAACCCTGCGGTCAGTCATGTGGGCGTCAGCTCCCTTAACCACCAAACCCTGGAGGTGGTGGTGGCCCCATTATTTTTTTCAAAAAATTTTCATTCATTCATTCATTTATTTTTAGTTTGACAGAGAGAGACATAAGGTGGGTGAGTGAGAAAGAAAGCCACCAGGTCCAGAACTTGAACCGTGGTCACTCATGTGGGAGTGTCCAGCGCCTTAACCACCATGCCACCTGCCGGTCTCAGCCCCATTATTTTTTAAAGGTTTAATTTGTTATGTCATAAAAATTAATTAGTACTATGGGAGACTTGTTCGATTAGACAATTACAGTAATGTTTTAAAAAAGAAACAATATATCTAAGGTTTAGTGTGTAAACAAAATATTGTTTTAACTTTGGTATAAATAGTAAAAAAGATATTTATAAACTGAATTTAAGATGAAGAAAGAAGTAGGGTTTTTAAAGTTGAAACTTTAGAAAAATTCAAAATATTTTAAACACTGAAATTTCTGAATTTTTTTCATGCACCAAAGTCAATCCTTAAGGGCACACACACACACAAAAATGGAACTAGCAGATTGCAAAGCGGTTACGTCACTTGACTCCCACATGGTCAACCATGGTTTGAGTCCCAGACCAGGTGCAAAATCACACCAGGTGCGTGTGTATGCGTGCCCAAGATCCTGGGAGGAGATGGGGGAGAAGGGACAGCAGCTTGGCCATCCCCTCTGGGGGGTGATTTCTCACGTTCTCTCTCACTGTGTCTGTCTGTCTCTCTCTTTGGCAAGGGCACACTCCCTAAGGCAAAAGCTTATATTAAAAAAGCTACCCACTTGAAAAATCTTGAATTTGAAAGCAAGTTTTTCTGAGATTGTAAGAATGTGTATTTTTCTAGGAGCTTTTTCGTATCCTCAGGGTCTTTTAAAGTTCATTTTACTGGGACCAGCAGTTGGAGTAATTGCTATGTCACTGGACTCCCATGTAGTCGACCGTGGTTCAAGTCCCAGAGCTGGTGGCTTAAACTCATGCCGGGCACGTGTGTGCGTGCCCCATCAAGACCTAGGTCTTCAGGGCCGCACGGAAAAGACATTTAGAAATATCCTAAGAACAAACAACAAAAAGCTCACAACACTCAATCTAATTTTTAAAAAAATGAAGAAAATGGGGACCAGCAGTTGGTGTAATGGCTATGTCACTGGACTCTCATGTAGCTTACTGCAGTTCGAGTCCTGGCCCCAGTGGCTTAAACTCACACCACGCACGTGTGTGTGTGCCCAAGATCCCGAGAGGAGAATGGAAGAGAAGGGATTGTGGCGTGGCCATCCCCCCCGGGGGGTGATTTCTCACTTTCTGTCTCTGTCTCTCTCTTTCTGGTGAACACATGTGCATTATAGCAAAAACCTATCCAAAAAGAAAGAAAGGAAGAAAATGTAATCCTCTACCATTTGAGGAATGGGTGCAGATATGTACTTCTTGAGTAGATTAGGAACTATCTCTTTTACAGTTTGGGAGTCCTTGGCATAATGACATAAAAACAGGCTCAGTATTAGAGAGAGATAATTTCTTAAATGTATTTTATTTTTAAAATTTGCTATATGGTACGTGTGCTTGCTAGAAAGAGAGAGAGAGAGAAAATGAGAAAGCAGTTCGGGCATGGGGCAGGGGGAAATGACCAACCATTGTCCCTTCTCCTCCATTTTCCTTTCAGAAGTTTGGGCACACATGCACATGTGCCTGGTATGTTTTTCAAACCACCGGGTCCAGGACTCAAACTCCGCAGTTGGCCATGTGGCATCAGGCCGACTTAACCACCCTGCCGCCAGCTGGCCCTGGGGTGACACAGTTTTATCCCTTGATGGGCAAGCAAAATTCATCCCAACGAAGTTTCAGGATTAAGAAGAGCTGCAACATATATTAAATCTAGAATTTTCACATTTTTCTGATAAATTCAGAATTGATGTATACATACCTGATATTTGAATCACTTAAAGTGTTAAGAATCATCTAGCATATTAGTATTAATAATAGGTTAAGTTAGTGCTTTTAAATGAAAACAGGTAATTGAACAATTGATTTAGAATTCTGAGTTTAATTTTTAAAATACTGTTAAGTTTGGGCCAGCCAGTGGTGTGGTGGTGAAGGTGGCTGGATCCCACAAGGCCAAAAGCATGGTTCTAATGCACACACCCAGGGGCTTGAAAAACATGTTGAGTGCATGTGCGTGTGTGCCCAAGTCCCAAAAAGAAAATGGAGGAAAAGGAATTGCAGCGTGACCATCCCTGTGGAGGGTGATCTCTCTCTCTCTCTCTCTCTCTCTCTCTCTCTCTCTCTCTCTCTCTCTCCCTGTAGAGTACGCATACCCTCTAGCAGATGATGTAATGGTTACATCACTGGACTCCCACAGAGTCCACTGCAGTTCTAGTCCCAGACCCCGGCAACTTGAAACTCACGCTGGGCACATGTGCATGAGTGCCCAAAATCCCCGAGAGGAGAATGGAGGAGAAGGGATTGTGGTGTGGCCACCCTGCACCTGCCCTGGGGGATGATTTCTCTGGTAGCTGGTGAGGTGTCTCCTACCAGACACAAGTCAGCAAACATTTACGAAGCCATCCCTTTAACTAAAATAAGCTGAAATTTCTGTGTCCCCAGTTCTCTATTACAGTCAAAGAAGCAGTGGTATCTTTTCACACAAGCTCATATCAGTCATTTCTTTTTTGGACTTTTCTTTTTATTTATTTGTTATTTACTATAGGTCACGTGCACTCACCAGAGAGAGATGCAGAGAGAGAAAGTGAGAAATCACCCCCCAGGGGAATGACCACACCACAATCCCTTCTCCTCCCATCTCCTCTTGAGAGTTTTGAGATTCAAATGCGTGAGTACCCGCCCAGTGTGATTTCCAAGCTGCCAGGTCAGGGACTCAAACTGCAAAGTTAGCCACGTGGGATCCAGCACTTAACCTCCATGCCATCTGCTGGGCCTCTTTTCCTTTCTTTATTTTTTAATTTTTATTTATTTCTCCCATGAGAGAGACAGAGACAGAAAGGCATACAGAAAGACAGAGAGACAAGCCTTCCGGAAGAAGGAGGCCCATGCTGTGACCTACTCCCAGCCTCAGCCAGCCCCAGGTTATAGCCGCGCCCGCGGAGCCGGTCCAAAGGCAAACCTGCAGCCTTCCCACCTGAATCAGCCTCTTAGGGGCTGCTCACAGCTGAGCCACTGTCCGGGCCCCAGGCTGGATGGGTCTCTGCGGTGGGGCCTGCCCTGTGCATGAGAGATGTTTCCCAGACCATACCCACTTTACGTTAGTCACTCTCTGCACCCCTGTGACAGTGAAAACTGTCTTGAGACTTTGCCAACTGTCCCCCAGGGGTCAAAAATGCCCCTAGGAGAGGCTGCAGTCTTTCTAGCTATTGTAAGTGAGGGGTTTAGTGCGAGCAGGGAGGCGTTTCTGTACCACCCTGATGGTGCAGGGCCAGGCTGGCCAGGGGCACCCTGGATCTGGCCTCTCCTAGGCCCTGCCACCTCCATCCTGGCTGTTCCGTATCATGGCAGAGGGGCTCGACTTGTGTACAGCCCTCCCAGCCTCCCAAAGTGTTAGGTCTTGCACCAGTGTCAGAGAATCCTCGGTTCTGCCTCTACCCAAGAGCTGGGGGCTCTTGGACAACTTACTGAATTTGTTTGAGCTCTGTGTCCCCCCGCCCCTGAAATGGTGAATTAACACCCACTCAGGCCTATTAGTAACTTTCTGTGGTCCCCAGATGGGGTAACGATAGTAGACCAGGTGGGGCTGTCGCGAGGATGCCTGGTAAGCACACGTTCGGTGCTTGCAGCGTCTGAACTCAGCAGGGCCAATCCCATTCAATGTTTTCATGATTTCCGAGATGAGATGACAGCGTATGCACAGAACCACTACCGCAAGGCACAGGGAGGAGAGCAGAAAGGAAAGCTATTAGTGTTCCTGGGGTAGTCTATCTAATCCCCAGTGCTGTGGGCTATCATCTTAGCAAAATAATAATTTTTTTAGAAAGATTTTTGCTATAGGGCACATGCGCTTGCTGGAGAGTCAGAAAGCAAGAAATCACCTCCCAGGTGCGATGGCCACCCTGCAGTCCCTTCACTTCCGTTCTCCTCTTGAGATTTTGGGCACATACTTGCATGCACCTGGCATGAGTTTTAAGCCACTGTGTCTGGGACTCAAACTGCAGTTGACTACGTGGGAGTCCAGTGATGTAACCATTATACCATCTGCTGGTCCCTGGAAAAGAATTTTGAAGACGGAGAAAGAATCCCACCTCGGGGCCACACCTGGCCCTCTTCCGACTTCCGGCACAGTTGCAGTGCAGGTAGGAAATAGGTATACTTACAGTTAGGAAGCCAATATATGAATTTTTGGTAGTTCAGAGTATTATTTTTATTTTAGTTTGTTTTATTCATGAGAGAGCATCACGCTGCAGTCCTCTCCTCCAGCCCTCCAGCGCTCAGGATCTTTGGCACCCACACACATGCGCAGCGTGTCTTCAGGTCAGCCAGGACGCAGAGCTGCGGTTGGTCGCGTGGCTTCCAGCCCTTCAGTGACTACAGTGACTGTACCTCCGAGCTGGGCCAGTGCTGATTCTCTTTGCCTTTCACTTCTCAGACCAGGAACTTAGCATTTGCTCCCTGGAAAGTGGAGAAAAGAGAAATTCTAAAAATCCCAAGTGTTTTCAAACTTTTGATAGGAATGGATATATTGTGTTTAAAATCTGGCAACTGGGCCAGCAGGTGATATGAAGGTTAAGGCGCAGGATCCCACTTGCACCCACTGTGTGGTTCGAATCCTGGACCCGATGAATTGAGATTCATGCCTGGTGCATTTGCATGTGTGCTCAAAATCCCAAGAGGACATTGGAGTAGAAGGGATTGCAGCATGGCCATCCCCCCCGGCGGGTGATTTCTCCATTTCTGTCTGGGGAGCCCATATGCCCTATAGCAAAAATGAAATGATAATAAATGAAAGCAAAAAGGGGTTTTCAAATTTTGACAACTATCCCCTTCCCACTTTTTAAATCTGGAGGTTGTTTTTTTTTTTTTTAAACAAAATCATCTTTATGAATAAGCTAGCTGGACTCTTATCTCTCCTGCATCCTTTTTGCTAATTTTTTGGGGGGATACTACTTGCCTTTTGTTTTTGGGGTGGTCCTGCCACTCCATCCATGTCGCACCGTGTTCTAGCTCCCTCAATAATTCCGGGCGTCTTTTTCTGTTTCTGCTCCCCTCCCTGCCTTGTTTCCGCCTCTTAGCATCTCAGTTCCTTTTTCCTTCTCCTGTTGTCTTTCCCCCCCTTCTGTGGATCTTTTCTTTAACTGCTGAAGTGTACTTCTCAGATAAAAGGTTTTCTGATTAAAAAATAAATACATTACAGGACAAAAACTTCATCAAAGAAAATTGGGAAAAACTAGGAACATTTTAAAAATTCTTTTTAATCTAATCACTCTAACACAATCATTTTGCAGATCTAGATGCCTCTTGGCTTTTTTGCTTTACTGTTTTTATGCTTGTTTTTGTTTTTGTTTTGCTTTGTTTTCTTATCACATGTTCTAGTCTGTTTGGGCTACAGTAAGGAAATACCATAGACGCAGAGGCCGACAACCAGCAGAAATTCGTTTCTCACAGTTCTGGGCCTGGGAAGTCCAAGATGGGGGTGCGAGTTGGACTTGAAGTCTGGAGGTGGCCCCTTTCTGGCCCGCAGAACCAGGACTTTCCGGCCGTGCGCGTCCTCATGGTGGGACGGTCAGAGTCTTTCTTAGGCCCCTTTTCAAGGGACTATTCTACCCTCTTGCCCTAGTGGCCTGTCCAAACCCCACCGCCCAGGACCAGCACCTTGGGGGGCAGGCTCCTAATACATTAATTTTGGGGTGAAGGGCATGTCACAAACAGTCAGATCATCATGCCTTATATTTCTATTCTGAATTTGGCTTTAGTTTTTAATTTTTTTAAGACGTTTTTGCTATAGGGCATGTGTGCTTGCCAGAGAGAGACAGAGAGAGGGAAGTGAGAACTCACCCCGCAGGGCGGATGGCCATGCTACAATCCCTTTACTCTCTTCCTGGGTTTTGGGGCACACACATGCATACGTGTCTGGCATGTTTTTCAAGCTGCTGGGTCCAAGACTCAAACCATGGTTGACCATGTGAGATTCCAGAGCCCTCACCACCATGCCACCTGCTGGCCACCAAATTTGGCATTTTTAAAACGTTTATTTTATTCATGATAGAGAGCACATGCATGAGAGAGAAGAGACCCCCGACAGAGTCTCGTCATGCCCCTCATGACCGCCCCTCTGCAGCCTCCCAGTTGTCAGAATCGAGGGCGCGTGAGCACGTGCCTGACATGTTTCCAGGCCACCCCAGGAATCTGAACCTGCGGTCAGTCATGTGGCTTCCAGCACAGCAGCTCATTTGGCTACTAACCAATTTCACCCCAAGCTGGGCCACAGCATTTATTTGTTGTATTATAAACATTTTTATGTTGCTACATTGTTTTTATAAATGCCATTTTTTTAGAGGTTTTTGCCATAGGGCATGTGTACTCACCAGAAAGACAGAGACAGAGAGACAGAAAGTGAGAAATCACCCCCCAGGGGGGATGGCCATGCCTTAATCCCTTCTCCTCCATTCTCCTTTCGGGATCTTGGGCATGCACGCACATGCGCCTGACATGAGTTTAAGCCACCGGGTCCAGGACTCGAACTGCAGTTGACTACATGAGAGTCCAGTGACATAGCCATTACACCAACTGCTGGTCCCCATAAATGCCATTTTTTAAAGTGACTGCAAATAACCTAGTTAATCTAGTGAAGTAACAGAATTTACTAAGTCGCCCTTCCATTCAGGACATGGTAGTTTGCTTCCTTCTGAACTTTTGTGTTCTTTACCCCATCATCCATATTCTCATGCATCTATTTTGGGTCTTTTTCTAGTGTAAGTTTCTGTAAGCCTAATTACAAGGTCAAAGGATTTAAAAAATGATGTTTCTTAAGAATGCTTAGTTCCAATTTCCTCTCAAAGGCTATACTAACTGGAATTACCAATAGCTCAAGAGAATGCCTATTTCATTACTCCCTCACCACCACAGGACATCCATGTTTCAAACGAATTGTTCAGATGGGAAGAAATGTCCTTTTAACCGTTTTAACATGTTATTTGAAAAATTATGGTATCTCTCAAAATTGAGTGAATAGATCTATGTTTTTCGTGGTGGTTTTTCTGCATAGTCCTTTTATCTGTGGAGGTCTTAGCATGTGGCTGACTAATCTGAATGAACTTCACAAGTAAAGACGATATCCAGGCAGCTTCAGTGGGAACACACTGCTCACGAGAACTGCTTCCTCCTGGCAGCCAGGGTCGCTATTCCAGCGGGGTTGGCCCGAAACGTGCCGGACACCCAGCGAGTGCCTGATTCGGTGGATGGACTGGAGGACTGGGGTACGAGAGCAGTGACAGAACCCTCTGGAGAGTCCCCCACATCTCTCTCTCTCATGCACGTGCTCCATTATGAATAAAGGGAAAAAATTAAAGGTATCCATCTATTGTTTATTATATTCAGAGGGTCTGTTTTTCCTCATTGTATTTGCTTAATTTCATATAACAATAAAGTCCAATCTATAGCTTTTTTTGTTTGTCTCATCATGGTTTTCCTGTGACCTAAGTCTTCTTTTTTTTTTTTTTTTTGAGAGAGAGATTTTCGCTATAGGGTGCGTGCACTCGCCAGACAGACAGAGAGAGACAGAGAGACAGAAAGCGAGAAATCACCCCCCAGGAGGGATGGTCACAACGCAATCCCTTCTCCTCCATTCCCCTCTCGGGATCTTGGGCACGCACGCACACGCGCCCGGTGTGAGTTTTAAGCCACCGGGTTGGGGACACGAACCGCGGTCAACTACGTGGGAGTCCAGCGACATAGCCATTACGCTAACTGCTGGTTCCCTGTGACCTAAGTCTTAAAGTCCATGTGGAATTAATTTTGATCTATCATGTGAGATGTGCCTAAGTTAATTTTTTTATCCTGTCAATTTGTTACTATAGAAAATGTATTAATAACTCTAAACTTTAAAATAGATCTGAGGGACCAGCAATTGGCATAATGGCTATGTCGCTGGACTCCCATGTAGTCAACCGCAGTTCGAGTTCCAGACCCGATGGCTTAAACTCACACCGGGTGCATGTGCATACGTGCCCAAGATCCTGAGAGGAAAATGGTGGAGAAGGGATTGCTGTGTGGCCATCCCCCCAGGGGGTGATTTCTCGTTTTGTCTCTCTGTCCTTCTGGTGAGCATACAAGCCCTATAGCAAAAACTTCTCAAAAAAAAAAAAAAAAAAAAAAAAAAGATCTTAAATGTCTTTTTTATCAAATATCAGGAAGAGTCTCTCTCTGGGTCATTTTATTCTAGCGATTCATCTTGCTGCTTTTTAGCTATTACCTCACTGTATTGATAACTAGTCTTTTAGTTTGTTTTGATATCTTTTTAAAACATTTTTGTGAGATGTATGCAATCAGCCAAAATAGAGAGGAGGAGGGAGAGGGAGAATCATCCCTCAATGGGGCATGGTTACACCACGGACTCTTCCATTGCTCCATGATGGTGGTGAGTAGAACGCCACCCACCCCCCCAAAAAATAATAATAAATAAAAAAAGGTCAAAAGTCAGAGCTCTCAACCAGAAAGGAAAGGATTAAACCAGCCCTACAGAGCAGGATGGAATAAGCAGGTTTAAGGAGGCCAGCCCTAAGGTGGGTGCTGGGTTGAGTAGATTAGCAAGGCTGCAGACATGGGTGGGGTTAGATTGGATCAACTCACCTGTATAAAGCCCAGTGTCTTCCACTTCCTCAAACAGCAGAGATTTCCTGCTCTTCCGATTGCATTCTTCCCGATTGCATTCTTCCCGATTGCCTCCTTTTTGATTACATTCCTGCTGCTGCATTCTTTCCAGGTAAGCGAACTGCTGTAGGGTCTGAGGGATCTACAACCTCCACCACCATGTACTTGATTTCCCAAGTCCTGGGTGGTGGGCAGAGGTTGTCTCTGGGGAAGTGGTGGAAGATAGGTGTCAATAGTGTCTGTGTGGCATGGAAGGATGAAAGAATTTGTGGTAAACAATCAAGAAGGTCCTTCTTCTCCAGCCCTGCAGGTTCTGAGTACTGATTAGAGCAAGGAGTGAATTTTTGTCTGCAGTGTAAGTGGGGCATTCTTGTGTATACTGGGCTTCCTATTGAGGCATGCCAGTTGGAGAGCTTGGATCCCATTAAGAAATTGGGTCTCCAGATTCATTCTTACCTTTGTGAGAAACTGGAGAGTAACAGTTAATCTGGGCTTGAGCCCTGACTGGACCAGAAACTTGGCAACTTGTAACTTGGAAAATATCCACTCTCTGAGCCTGAGCTCTGAGCTGAGCTCCTCATAAGCAAAATGGAGATAAAATCACTAACTAACTTGTGGTTGTGGGAGCTGAACAAGGAGTCTGTGGTTGTGAGATGATAAACAATAGGTGGTAGAATCTTGGGTTTGCCAAGTCTTATATAGATAATCTGCGAAGTGGATAATGATGGTATCAAGTTTATAGGGGTTATGAAGATTAAAGGAGATAAATTCACATGGGGTTATCCCCAAGCTGTTCTGTTCATTTCATCCTTGGCAAATAGGGTGGTTTCCAGAGCCCCAGGGATATTCTGTTTCCTGGGCAGGGATACCCTTTCTACCTCTCCCAGGCCAAGATGGGTTGTTGGGGCCTTTGGAAAAAGTGGCATTGCCTCTAGGCGAGTTCGCAGCCCTGCTTCTCCCTCGTATTCCTGGAAACTTAGCCAGGAGCCTGGGAAGGCAGTTCTCCTCAAGGTGTTTTGCGAAACTAATGCTTTAGGCAGGGCATGTCCTGTCCACATCACCTCAAGCTCCACATCACCCTATCAGCTGCCATCTGACCGCTCATACTTGCCCTGCTTGGACTTAAGGTATGTGAGCTTCATTGCTGAGTCTATACATAGTCCCTGAGCACCTACTGTATTTCAGGCACTTGCTGGGCTCAGTGAGCAGGATCACCCCCTTCAAGGAGCTGTGGTCCCCAGCAATGGAAAAGGCACAGAATGTACAACAATGTACGTGGCCGTCAGTTTGGGGAAAGGAACACAAGGCAAAGCAGGGCCTCAGTGGTTCCCAAGTGGTTAGGGAAGGCCGTGCGGAGGGGGTGACATTTGAGCAAACCTGAGTGAACCAGGGAGCCAAGCATCTGTGCTATCCAGGAACAGGGACCAGAAAGGCCAATGGCTCTGGGCAGGAACATGATTGCCGAGCTTGAGGAAGAGCAGGAGGTTATGGCTGGAATGGAAGGAAATAAGATAGATGAGCCATGTTTGGTCTTGGCCTTGAGCCTGTTGTGAAAGGGATGGGGAGACACCGGAACGCTTGGGTAGGAAAGGGCAGTCCAGTTTATGTGTAGTTGATGGCAGAGATCCCTTTGGCTGCCGTATTAAAGAAAAGCGTGTAGAGGATTAGAGTGGATGCAGAAAACCAGGTCTGTGCTAGAAGTAATCCAGGTGAGAGGAGATGGTGACCAGACCAGCATGCTAACACTGCTGGGAGATAACGGAGTAGGACGTCTTCCGAAGGTAGAGCCACTTGGGAAGAAGTTTCTGAGGTATTAGGTGTGTTGCAAGGAAGGAAATCAGGAGGGTACAAATTCAGATTCTAAAGCTTTGGGCCTGAATAATGACAAGAATCATTACTTGGGACCAGCAGTTAGCATAATGGCTATGTCGCTGGACTCCCATGTAGTCGACTGCGGTTTGAGGCCCGGACCTGGTGGCTTAAACTCACACTGGGCGCATGTGCGTGCGTGCCCAAGATCCCAAGAAGAGAATGGAGAAGGGATTGCGGCGTGGCCATTCCCCTGGGGTGTGATTTCTCGCTTTCTGTCTCTCTCTCTCTTTCTGTCTGGTGAGCGCACATGCCCTATAGCAAAAACCTCTAAATATTACTGAGATGGGGATGATTGGGGCCATCAGGAGTTCAGGAGAGGCAGGAGTTGGGCTGGAAGCATGTCAGGTTTGAAAGGCTGGAGGGCCAGCCGGTGTTGTGGTCGTTAAGGTGACAGGTTGACTGTGTTTCTAGTCCCAGATCTGACGGTTTGATATTGGGATTGTGGTGTGACCATCTGCCATGGGGGTGCTTTCTCACTTTGCCTGTTTGCACGTGTGTGTGTGTGTCTTCAGCACGTGCATTTGCTATCTGGCAAAAAAAAAAAAAGGCTAGAGTGTCACGCCTGTGAAACATACAAGGAGCTGTTCAGTAGGCAGCCGGAGATTCAGGTCTGAGCTCATCCTGGCTGGAGATGGTCTGTGTGGGAGTCCTCAGCATTTGGAGACATCTAAAGGTATTTAAAGACCAAGGCAGTATTTTTTCAACTTAACGTAGTGACTCATTAATGAGTCATGAAATCAATTTTATGACTCACTGAGGAATCCGATCGATATTTTAAAGGGAATAAAACAGAACTCAGAGTGTGCGTTATGTAGTAAGGCTGGTCATTGTTTTGTGACATACTTTACTCCATTCATATTTGTGTGTGTGCGTGTGAACTGGCTTGGGCTGAAAAAATGTATTTCTTACTGTGAGTCATGGTTAGACGTTTTGAAAGCCCTCGATCCAAGAGGTGAGTGAAAGAGAACAGGCTGAGCCGTGGAGCACTGTGACCTGCAGAGGTCAGGAAGGGAACCTGCTAAGGGAGCTCGAGGCAGGTCAGTGCTGTGGGGAGATGAACAGGGAAGAAACAGTGGTGAGAGCCTTTCAAGTCAAGGGAGGGCTGATGGGTCCTGAATGCCGCAAAGAGGTCAGGTGAGTTGACCCAGCATTCACCACTTGGGTTTAGCAACACGGAAACCAATGGTGACCATGATGAGCAATGTTAATGGTTTACTGGGGACAAAATCTGATTAGAGTTGGGGCAAGGGAGAATGGAATGGAGGAAAGAAGTGGAGAGGGAATATGGTGACTCTTAAGGAATTTTGCCAAAAAGAACAAAAGAAATGGGCCTTAGAAAGAGCTAAGGGGGAAGGATGTGAAGTCAGAGGGGAGAGTGGTTTCTAGAGATGGAAAAAACCCAGCCAGTTGTGCACCAGCAGAACGAGGGAAGAACTAGAAGGTGCAAGAGAGGACCGAGTGGGTACATGTGAGGGAGCGGACCCAGTGCATCTGGAAGTGGCTGTCGTGCTCGGTGCCATGCGGCATCTGTGGGAGCAGATTCAGAAAGACCAATTCACAGGGAAGGACAGGAGGGTCTCTTCTGAGGGTTTCCATTTTGTTACTGAGACCAGAACGGCACAGCATGGTTTCTGATCCTTGCTTATATTTTTCTGTAAAAACCAATCTCTGGGCCAGCCCATGGCATGGTAGTTAAGGTGGCTGGATCCCATGTGGCGGATGGCAGGGTTTGAGTACTGAACCATGTGCCTTGAGAAGCATGCCAGTGTGTGTGTGTGCTCAAAATCCCCCAAGAAGGGAGAAATAGAGAGAGGGTAGCAGCGTCGCCACTCCCCGTGGTCTCTTTCTGTCTCTGTCTCTCCAGTGAGTGTGTGTACCCTCACTTCCGATGGCTGACTGCTTCTTCCTCTCCTGAACTGCTGTAGAATGCTGGTCAGATGCCCACATGTGGCGGCCGCTCTGGGCTCACCCAGCACCGTGTGTAGAATCCGTTTTCCCATTGTCTTTCCCAAGGGCTGTGGATCTGCTGCTTAGGCTCATCCACACTAAAAAGCAGGGTCACCGAACAGGGCAGCTGCCACTGCAAACCCGTGGCGTCAGCCTGGTGTCACCTGAGATCTGCATGGCTACAAAACACTCCACTGCCACCAGCTCCTTCTTTTGTAGGAATTAGGAAAAGATGCCCAGTTGGTTGGACAGCCTCAGGCAGCAAAGAATAAAGCCCCCGTGGAAAAATCTAAAATCCAGGAGGAAATGCACCAAACTGTAATAGTGGCTCTTCATAGATGGTGTAGATAGTAACTTTATCTGAAAAAAAATTTTTTGGAAAAATAATTTTGAAAAATTTAAAGAAATTACAATGTCTTTTATGATAAAAATCATCAGTAAACTTTATTCCCCCCAAATTGAAGGATTGGATCATGTTTTCAAAATGCAGCTCGGGGACCAGCAGGTAGCATGGTGATTGGGTTGCTGGACTTCCACATGGCTGACCACAGTTTAAGTCCGAGACCTGGTGGCTTGCTTTCTCACTTTCTTCTCTCTCACTCTCTCTATCCCTCTCTGGTCAAATTAAATATATACATAAATAAATAAAACCAAATTTTAAAAAGTAATAATAAAAAATGCAGGAGTCAGGCTTCACAGAGCTCCATCTTAACCTAAGCTGCACTCCCTACACCCACCCCCATCCCAGGTTATCCTAGGACTGGAAGGGAGGTTGGGAGGAGGAAAAAACAAACATTGGGGTGGGGGGAGTTCGGTCAAGCAATTCTGCTTTTATTTGTTTTATCTGTGTTTCTAAGGTTGGTCCTAACTTAGACATCCTGTGCTCTGTCTTACCTGCTAAGTGTTTGCTGGCAGCACCATGATATTTGGACAAGTTTTCCACAGAATCACACACAGGTGGTACCTTAAATGCTGGAAGAGAAGAGGGTTCTTGACTGTTCCCAGTGAGAAGGAGTCAGTGGGCACCACAGTGCCTCAGTCAAAAAAGGCTGCTCAGGAAGCTTCTGGCAGAAAGTGGAATCTGACCAGATATACCATAAAGGGAGAGATTGTAGAGCTTGTGGTGACCCCCGATGACAGGGCCATCCCCTGATTTGATGAGACCAGGTTGTGGTGGCCCCACTGAGACTGCCCACCTTGTTCCTAGAGCCACATGGGAGGATCCCACCCCTGCAGATCAGAAAGATGAAGTGATAAGGAGCAGTGGGAACTTAAGATACCAAGTCTCCCCGGCTGTCCTCAGAGGTTGTAAAGTCTCTAACAAGGTAGGGAAAGATGTCACTTCTGGTGAGTCCCTTTAAGGTCAAAGAGCTTGCATTGTTTGGGACCCCTGCCCAGCGTAAACACGCACACATCAAAGGACATCCACTCTCTGAGGGGACAGAGTGGGAAGACATTAAGTACTTTGGAAGGTTTGGGTGGACATGTGATGCCTGCTATCGGGTGAGTTCTTGAGGGCTTTCCTCTCCGAGCTGCACCAGTGTTTGATAAAGGAGGAATTAGCACAGCCAGGCCATCACGTTGGTGGCTTAGGGCTGTGCTCTGTGTCATTCATTCATTTCATGAGTGTCAGTTGATCTCAACTGGGTCAGTCAGGCACCCTTGCAGGTTTTGGGGGACTCATCAACGAGTAAGACAGTCACCCTGCTCTGGTGAAGCACGTATTCTATTGTCATCTAGAACCTGAGCTCCAGGAAGATCTAACAAGTGACGCCAGGGACAGGCAGCAAGCGGTGAGCAGCTGCGGCCCTGCATTTGGCTTGATGTAAGTCGGTCAGTTCTGGAGCAGCAAACAGCGAAATACAGTCACCCATATCCCACTACCAGAGATAGCCATGATGAGCACTTCAGTGTGTTAACTTCCAGGATCTCTGCATGTATTTTTAGACATACTTAAGCAAGTGGAAAATGGCCTATAATTCTGACAGTCCTGAGTTCCATTCTTTCAGCAATTTTCCATTCAATCCTGGTTCTTGGAAGTTTAGAGCTTTCTCATGACTATGTGGCATTATTTGACATTGCTTGAATTCTGGCTGAATCTAAGGGAATGGATTCTTTGTCTGTGGGCCTGACTGCACAGTTCTTAGATAGGAACATTGCCACAGGCTCTGGAAGATGCTCCTAATGAATGCCAAAGAGTAGAGTGGCTTCGTTCAGGTGTTATTTTGGAGCCTCGTTCTCTGGCTTATATGGCAATCCACTTAATGCTCCTTTCTCGCAGCGGCTGTGACAGAGCCGAGCAGCTCGCCGGCTGGCCCTGAGGTAGTGACCCAGCCAACGGGCTCAGAAGCAGATGCCTTTTCTCTAGGCCCAGCAGGCAGGGCTCACCATCCTCACCTCTGTTCTAGCTTCCAAAACAGCTTCTTTCAGCTGGGGAGTTTGGAATGAGCGGGGCGAGCCTGGGGTTTTCCCACCAGACTGAGTTTCTCAGCTTTCCCAGGCCTGGTGACTCACAGGGCAGGGCACTGACAGCCAAGGGAGAACGACGGAGACCTGGGCTCTGAGAAGCTGGCTCCGGGTGCCTTGTCCCCAGGCACTGCCATCTCCTGAGAAGAGCGATGTTAGCTCCCTCATGGCATCTCTCTGCCACTCGTCTGTACAACACGTCAGACCCACTGAATGGTTAGGAGATGGGCATCTGAGGATGAGCCACATGGGCTGGTGAAGAAGGCACCTGGCCAGGGTCTGAATGACTGAGAATGCGCCAGGATGAAAATCGACACCTGCTTCGTTTGGCCTGCCCAGTGGGTTTTTTTGACTTTCGTTTTGTTTTTAACTTAAGAGCATGGTGAACTTTTTAATGGTTTTCTTACAAAGTAAATCATGAGAATTATTTAAAGAGAAAACAGCATAGAACATTAAATGATAGATTTAAAAACGATAGGGGAAAATTCTGTCCAATGGGAAGCACTTAATGGAGACAGGAGAAACAAAATCTGCAGTGTAATCTGATTCCAAGCACTTCACAAAAACTCATCCATCAATGGGAACCAGCAGTTAGCGTAATGGCTATGTTGCTGGACTCCCACGTAGTCGACCGCGGTTCGCGTCCCGGACCCGGTGGCTTAAAACTCACGCTGGGCGCGTGTGCGTGCATGCCCAAGATCCCGAGAGGAGAATGGAGGAGAAGGGATTGCAACGTGACCATCCCCCCTGGGGGGTGATTTCTCGCTTTCTGTCTCTATGTCTCACTCTGTCTGGCGAGCGCACGCGCCCTATAGCAAAAAACCTCTCCAAAAAAAAAAAAAAAAAAAAAAAGAAAGAAAAAACTCATCCATCAATGTAAACTCATTAGATTTATAAACCTTCATTATTATTTTTATACTCAATTACAGTATAGCATTACAGCATACACAATGAATTATCCCAGCAAGAATATACTGTATATCAGTCCAGTCAAAGACACATTGCCATGTGTGTTATCAACAGATAATTGTCCATTTTTTGTATCCCTTAAATGTTTTGCTTTTTTCCACCTTTCATTCCCTTCCTCCCACCCTCTTCCATTCCCCATCCTCCCACTCTGTCTCTGGTATCCACAGTTGCTCTCTTGCTTTTATACCTTCCAATCTTTCAGTTTCTGCCAGAGTGCAGACATTCAGTATATACTGAATGGGGATGTACAATGTCTTTTGTAGTCTGGCTTGCTTTGTTTAGCATTAAATCTTCCACATTCATCTGCTTTCTATCAAGTGTCAGAATCTCATTTTTTTTTTTTTTTTTTTGGAGAGGTTTTTCGCTATAGGGCACGTGCGCTCGCCAGACAGACAGAGAGAGACATAGAGACAGAAAGCGAGAAATCACCCCCCAGGGGGGATGGTCACGCTGTAATCCCTTCTTCTCCATTCTCCTCTCGGGATCTTGGGCACGCACGCACACGCGCCCGGCGTGAGTTGTAAGCCACCGGGTCCGAGACGCGAACCGCGGTCGACTACGTGGGAGTCCAGCGACATAGCCATTACACTAACTGCTGGTTCCCCAGAATCTCATTTTTTATGGCTGAGTAATATTCCGTAGTGTATATGTGCCACACTTTTTCAATCCGTTTATCTGTTTGGACATTTGGACCAATCCATGTCTTAGCAATTGTGAATAATGCCACAATAAACATAGATGTGCAGGTATTTTTCAGACTGAGTGTATTCCTATTCTTTGGGTAAATACCCAGGAGTAGAATTGCTGGATCATATGGTAGTTCTATTTGTAGGTCATTGAGGAACATCTTTATTCTCCACAGTGGCTGTACTAATTTACATTCCCACCAACAGTGTAGAAGAGTTCCCTTTCACTATAGCCTTGCCATCACTACAGCCTTGCCACCATTTATCTTTTTTTTTTTTTTTTTTTTTTTTTTTTTTTTTTTTTTTTTTAAATCTTAGTCACTCTGACTGGAATTAGGTGGTAACTCATTGTGGTTTTGATGTGTATCTCCCTTATGATAAGAGATGTTGAGCATTTTTTCATGCTTTCTGGCTGTTGGTCTTCCTTAGACAGTTGTCTGTTAAGCTCATTTACCCATCTTTTTATTGGATTGATTATTTTGGGGGGAGTAAGCTGCTTGAGTTTCCCGTATATTCTGGTTATTAGTCCCTTATCTAAGGTATAGTTGGCAAATATAGTATCCCATTCCAAGTGTTGTCATTCACTCTACTTATTGTTTCTTTTGCCGAGTAAATGCTTTTTTACCTGATGTAATCCCACTAGTCTATTTTTGGATTATTGCCTGTGCTTTGGGGGTCTTATTATTGGGTTGTCAGAGAAGTCACGATGCATTTTTGCATAGAAAAACATAGAGGAAAATGTGTCTTGATTTTCCCAGCAACCCAATAAGTTTATCCGTTTCTTTCATGAGAGAGACAGAGAGGGTGAGAGATATAAGCATCCTCAACAAGGTCCTATGATAAGACCCTCCAGTCCTCCCAAACTACCAGGATCAGGGTCGTGTGTACCTGTGCCTGGCCTGTGCAGGTAGACTAAAATCGCAACCCTCCATATAGATCCAGCAGCACTTGACAGTGTGCTACCACTGCACACTGGTTGTCTGGTGATATATATAAATACTAATACATATATATATGTAATAAATTTCACATAGGAACCTGGGTATGGAGCTTCTCCAGCAAGGCCCAAAGATCTGGCAACACTGTACCATATCTTATCACCCAGCATCAGCAGCTAAAGCAGCAGCTGGCTGGGGCAGGGCGTTTCCTCTTTAGGTTAACACAGATTCACCTCTTTGTCTACCTGCTTTTCTCCCCCAGGTGTATTTGTAGGAGTGCCCCTGGCCTGGGGCCCAGGATAATCCTGAAAAAGCCACAATCGCCAATGCTGAGATGCTGAAAGATCAAAATCTCAAAGTCTATAATATCTAACATCTAAAATCCTGAAAGATTCTTTCCAGTTTTGCTTCTTAGCTTCCCCCACTATTTAAATTGTCAGAATGATTTTTCGCCATTCGCTATGCTATGTGTTCTGTCTCTGCATCATTTCTTTATTTATTTATTTTTTTTTTATTTTTATTTATTTTTTTTTTGGAGAAGTTTTTCGCTATAGGGCGCGTGCGCTCGCCAGACAGACAGAGAGAGACATAGAGACAGAAAGCGAGAAATCACCCCCCAGGGGGGATGGTCACGCCGCAATCCCTTCTCCTCCATTCTCCTCTCGGGATCTTGGGCACGCACGCACACGCGCCCGGCGTGAGTTGTAAGCCACCGGGTCCGAGACGTGAACCGCGGTCGACTACGTGGGAGTCCAGCGACATAGCCATTACGCTAACTGCTGGTTCCCTCTGCATCATTTCTAATACTGGAAGTGTCAGTTGTGCAGAGACCTAGAAAGTCATAATTTGTTTTATGCATTTTTAAAATTTTTTACATATTTGACTCCACAAAAGTGCATATCACAATGTCAACTTGGTGTGTAAACATTGTGCATGCACGTAAAAACATTGAAACTTCTCATTAAGGAAGACGTGTTTGGTTTTTAATTTTTGCTATAGGGCACATCTGCTCACTGGAGATAGAGACAGAAACAGAGAGGGGGAAAGTGAGAAGTCACCCCCCCCCCCCCAGGGGGGATGGCCACACCACAATCCCTTCTCCATTCTCTTCTCAGGATTTTGGGCATGCGTGCACATTCGTGTGGTGTGTTTTTTATGTTCAGCTCAGAGACTTGAACAGGTAGTTGGCCATGTGGGATCCAGCCGCCTTAACCTCCACACCATCTGCTGACCTCACATGCTTTTGTACATCTGCCTTGGGAATGATACAATTTCTTCATATCTTGGCTCTCTGGGTGACTGCTTATGTGGTGGTGACTCACTGCAGGTTTTGACCAATTATGTCAAAACACTTTAAGGTTGTTTGACCGTATTTCAAATGAACACAGTTATAAAACTGGGTGCACGCAGCCCAGAATTCTGACAGGAGAATAGAGGAGGGATTGTGGCATGGTAACCCCCCCAGGGTGTGATTTCTCACTTTCTCTTTCTCTCTAGCAAGTGCACGTACCCTATAGTATAACTATAAGCAAAATTGGATGATTGCAACACACCACAGTGAGGTTACATTTATACATCACACTTTTAGACCTCTTTCTTTTTTTGCTAGAGGATGGTGTGCACTCTCTAGAAAAAGGAGAGAAAGCACCCTTGATGGGGCATGGTGACACTGCAGTCCCATCTCCATCTCGCTCTCCTGGGATTTTTGGTACACACACACTTGTGCCCTGCATGTTTCTCAAACTGCTAGACCCAAGACTTGAACTGCTTCTTTGGCCATGTTGGATCTGGCTGCTTTAACGACCAGGTCACAGAGCCAGTCCTGACCTATCTTTTATTTACTAATAAAGTTCGTCTGCTCATAACTGATATATCTATCAACTCATTAGTTTACCTGAGTGTTTATGCTTGTAAATATGTACAAGGGAGCTTCAAAGTGTTTGTGGGAAAATGGAATTAAAATACGAGTTTATTTTGGTGCAAAAAATTTTGAAATTCGTGCATAGTTTTCATGCTACGCATTTTGCATGACTTTAGAAGACCTCATTATTGTCTATTTCATTATGTAAAGTAGACTCAGACGTATTTTTAATGTTTCCCAAATACCTTTAATTGTAATGATAAGTACCTTTCAAAGACTCTTTTAAACTTTTTAAAATGTTATTTTTGAGATTTTGCTCTTTCAGGATTTCAGCCTCTGGGATTGAGATGTTCAGAATTGCCTTTCAGAATTATGGCCCCAAGCCCCTCATGTTCCACTCCACTCGGGTGCCTTCCCTGTCCCTCATCTGCTAAGCAGGACCGAGGGTGAGCTGGTGCTCTAAAGGCAGCAGCACTGGCCAGACCTTTATTTTTTCCCAAGAGATTTTTGCCATAAGGTGTACGCACTCAGAGGAGAGACAGACAGAAAGCATACCCCAGGGGGTATGGCCACACCACAATCTTGTCTCCTCCATTCTCCTCTCAGGATTTTGGACATGCACACACACGTGCCCGTTGTTTCTCCCGCCTTGGGGTCAAAGACTCAACGTGCATATTCGGCCATGTTAGCCAGCTCCTTAACGCCACCTGCTGGCCCCATAGTTTTGCCACTTAAGCATGCATTCTGGAACACTAAGATTTAGTGTGAGGATGGTTTTGGATTCATATAGATAGAACCAATGTGAAGTCATGTCTGTCTTTGACTTAGTATGCTACTTGTGTGACTTGGTTATTTAGCTCCATATAGTAACAAATCGTTTTTATTGCTGTATATTGGCAGGCTATGTTGACTACCAAAACGGTGCAGTATTTCATTGTTTGAATGTTTCACAGTTAATATTTCGTCCTGTTAATGTGAATGGCTATCTGAGCTGTTTCTGGGCTCATGCTATTCCAGGCACTCTTTGGGTGAATATATGCACATATTTCTCTTAGGTATGTGCCTAGAAGTGACCGTCTATCTCCTTCCGCTCTGGTTTGCCTTTTCATTCTCTTAAATGTCTTTTCCTTTGAGGGTAGCAGATGGTATAGCAGAGCGGTTATGTTGCTGGACTCCCACATGACCAATTGTAGTTCGAGTCCCAGAATCGCTGGCTTGAAAGTCATACTGGGCATGTGCAAAGGGACTAAGGCATGGCCATCCTCCTTGGGGGGTGATTTGTCACTTTCCCTCTCATTGTCTCTGTCTCTCTGGCCAGCACAAGCACCCTAAGGCAAAAACCTGCTTGATTTTTGTTGTTGTTTGATTTTAACTTTTCCTTTAATGAGGACTGCATCTTGCATACCGTTTAAGAATCTTTTCCTAGTCTGAAATTTTTCCATATTTTCTAGAAGTTCTGTTTGCTCTTTGCGTTAGACAGATATTTGTGTATGTGTGTGAGTGGTGTGAAGTAGGAGGTTGGAGGTCGAGTTTCATTTGTTCCTTCCTGTCTGGGTATATATTATGGATTATCTTTACTGCTCTCCAGTGATACTGTTGTTGATATATGTACACATACATAGATATAGATGTTTTATGTATGTTTTGGGGTCTCTACTCTGTTCCGCTCACCATGCATGTGCTTTGGGCAAAATTCCTAAACGGGAAAAAGATGTAAGAAAGCAGGGTGCACGTTGCTGATTATGAGAGAAACTGGTAACATCAGTCTGCGTTAAGATCTTGACTCTGTCACCTCTTGGCCTGTCATATTGGTGAATTGCTACCTTTTTTGGGGCCCTGTTTCCTGACCTTTACATCTAGCTCAGAGACGTCCAAGATTTAGTGAATTGTGTGAAGAGTTAGAATGGCAGGGCCAGCCCTGTGACCTGGTGGTTAAGGTAGCCAGATCTCACATGGCCAATCATGTGGTTTGAGTCTGTGTGCCTGTGCGTGCATGCACAACATTCCAACAGGATGGAGAAATGGGAAAGAGATTGTGCGCGGCCACGCCCCAAGGGGGGCGCCATCTCCCTTTCCTTCTTTCTGTTTCTCTGTCCAATACACAAACCCTCTGGCAAAACAAAAACAACTGTTCTTGCACAGGGCAAGCACTCACTAATAGAGGTAGCACTCATTTAGTGCCAAATTATAATCTGAATTATTACAGATAAATCCACTTTGTTACATTTAGTATCAGTATTTAAATATTTTTACAATAATAGCAGTGGCTTTAGTTGCAGGTGCTGTCCAGATCCACCAAAGTCTTCATCTGACTTTTTAAAAATAGGAAGTTCCTAACTCTAAAGCACATCTGGTTCCTGGGGCTCAGTAAAGGATAGGGGGCCTGTGTTAGCTCAGATATGCAGCCTTGGGCAAGGCCCTTGTGGTTCGAGTCTCGACTTCCAACTAATGCTATCATTTATTCTATTAAATTCCACCTTATTGGAATTCCACCTTGTTGGAAAAAAATAATCATCTGCAGATTCATTTTGGATGAAAAGTGTTTTAGAAGTTTGCATGTAAATATAGGCTATGTTTAAAGTATAAATGGGAAAGTATTATATCTGAAATGAAGATGGGAAAACATTCTTCAACAAACCATCTTTACATAAGGGGGAAGATTAGAGTTATACACACATGCATACATGCCAGATACCATCTGTCCTTCCATACGTCATGCAAAAAGTAATATAAAAAGCTATAATCCACGGCCATTTGGTGGCATGGTGGTTAGGATGGCTGGATCCCCATGGCTGACTGCAGGGTTTGCATCCCAGACCTGACGCCTGAAAAACATGCTGGTTATGTGTGAGCATGCCCAAAATCCTTAGAGGGGAATGGAGGAGGAATATGGCATGGCCATCCTCCCTGGCAGGTACTTTCTCACTTTCTCTCCCCCTTTCTCTCTCTCTGGTAACCACATGTGCCATATAGAGAAATAAATATTTTCCAAGAAAGAAAAACTACAATCCCAAGCTTGAATCAGGTACCATCCCCGACTCATTACTAAGATCCACAGGCATTAAGGAGAACAGACTCTTGTACCAAACCGATGTTCATCTGGGTTCATTTCATTTAGAATGGAAGAGCAGACCTTTCTCTTTCCTAGTTTTCTGCACTGTCGATCTTACTGTATTACGTCCTTGTGGGGACTAATGTGGGGACAATGGGAGGGCAGTTAAGGTCTGTGTCCCACATCAAAGCCCACTGTCACCTGGGGAGGGGCTTTGGATAAATGAATGGATAAGGCCTGCCTTAACCTGGGCAAGACACAGAGTTGCACTCAGTGAATCTGGATTCCCGCAGCCTGCGATCTCGGCTGGGCCAGACACGCATTGGAAAGGCACTGCGGTATCACTGTCCAGAGGGTCTGCTTCAAGTCCAGCACGCACCTGCAAAGGCGTCACCCCTAGTCACAGCTACCCAGGCCCGTGCGGTTTCTCCAGTAGCCGCTCTCCAGACAATGTACTGCGTCCTTGGGGCTGGGGGGATTTCGGCTAAAGAGCCTGGAGGTGCCTGATGAGCCTAACCAGGGTTTCCTCCGCTTCTCGCACCACCACAGGCGCCCTGCGAAACCTGCAGTGACTGGCAGACTGGACTGAGTCTGGTGCCCTGCTCTGCCCGGTGTAAGCAGCGCAGCGCCTTGTACTGTCAGGGACCAGTACTCACATTGCACAGATGGAGGCAGCAAGAATGGGTCTGCCCCCAGAGGCCTGCGTGCTCTGGCCACAGCTACAGAACCTCAGGGCGAGCAGGCCTCTGTGGGCCCCCAAGCACCCCTCCTGACTCCCTCCAGACCCTCCCCAGGAGTGAGTTCTTTTGGGGGTGAACCGGCTAGTGCAGATGGGACACTTCCACTGTTAGTTGTGAACAGCTGGGCAGCTAGGAAACTCACTGGGCTTGACTTTCCTCAGCTAGAGATCCAGGAGGCTGACAGAGAGAGGGGACAGGCCTAGCTTTGGAATAAGACCCAGGTTTGCTCCTGTTCAGAAAATCCTGAGTAAGCCTGAATCGGTCTGGAACTCCGACCTCAGCTAAAAAGGGAGCTACCTTAGCCCCAGGGAAGGCTTTTACATGCTCACTGGAGACAATGTCTGCCCAGCAGGGCTGGCAAGTCCTGGGGCTGTGATGATCAGCAGGGATGAGTCCCCGCCAGGATGGAGGCGCAGGCACACGCAGGGAGCAGGGAGCAGGGAGGGCACGCTCAGGGCAGAGCTGCACGGGGCCTGACATCTCGGCTGGCCAAACCGCAGACTGGCTCGCGAGCCGGCGGCGAGACCCAGGCCAGCGCGGCCCTCATCGTGCACACCCGAGCCCTGCAGGCCAAGTCTAAGTGCCTAGCCCAGACGACCAGGGCAGAAAGCACCCCACGCCAATGGCCGAACAATCCCGGCTTTGTTTGGGCTTTGTCCCTGAGTTTCCAACAGGCTTTGATGTGTGTCTCCACGTCTCTGACCGCTCCGGCTTCGCAAGAGCTAGAGCAGAAGATCCGGGTTCCCGGAAGGAGAAGACAGGAGACAGGGAGCTCCAGGCGCTCCTGGGCCCGGCGCTGGCGCAGCGGGAGCCCGAGCGGGCGGGCGGGGCGGGGCGCGCGCAGCTGGGTCCGGGCGCGGGGCGCCGACGGGGCGCGGGCCGTTCGGCCGTTCGGGCCCTGGGGGCGGAGGGGACCGTCCGAGGTTCCGCCGCGGCGCGGCGGGTCGCCTGAGTTTCCTCGGCGGGCGCAGCAGGCGAGGTCACGATGGGCTCGCTACGCCGGCAGGTAGGCAGTGCCCCGGCGGCGGCGGGAGCAGGCGGTCCAGGAATGTGCGAGGGGCGTGATGACAGCGACTGCCGCCGGGCTCCTTGCGCAAGACCTTCGCTATATAATCCCTGGCGCTGCGCTCCACCTGGGCGCCTCCTTCCGTCCCTTACCTGCCGAGGGAGCGCTGGTGAGTACCGCCGCCGTCTCCTCCGCGTTCAAGAGCCTTCACTGACTTCTAATTTACTTAATTCCTGTAGATTCCCCTCGATGGTGACCTCCAGGAACTTGGCTGGCTTTGGGCTGCAGAAGAGAAAAACATTGAATAAACCTGTCCCCAATTTCCAGATTCTTTTCCTTCTTGATTTTACTGTTGCTGCCGTTCTTACACCTCTCCTAACCCGGGGACTAATAAGGTCACCAGTCAGCCACACCTAGGGGCTTCCAAAACTACTTTTTTTTTTTTTTTTTTAAAGAGTGATTTGGGGAGGTAGGTCCTGTAAAAGGTCCCACCTGGGATCCAGGATGATGGCTGTCTGGCTGGGTCACTCACTCACTAGCTGCAGGACTCAGGGTAGGTCCCTGTGCGCTCCTGGGCTGCAGCTTCTCCTTTCCAGGAAGGGGAATGGGCCCACCTTAGCCTTTTCTGCCTTGGAAACTCCAGGTGTGGTGGCTACCCTAATGTGAGGTCCCCGGTGCAACTTCACGCACTTCCGTGCTTGTTTGCAGAGTTCCTTATCTAAGATGACTGTTCCCGTCAGGGGATGGCTGGAACAGGGGCCTGTCCTTCAGCTGTCTTGAATGGCCCACGATTTCTCGGCTTTCAGAGCCAAAGTGGACCAGGGAGATGGCTTACAGGGAGATGTGTGGGTTAGGGGGGGCTGAAAATGCTCAGACCAGACCAAGGTGGCATCTGGGCGGGGGCTCGTTCTGGCTGCCCGGGTGCAGATGCCGGCCGCAGGTAGCTGGCACCGAGGTAAAAGCTCGAGGTGACTCTCGCAAACAGGTTGCTGCATGGAGGCGGCTGTGGGTTCTGTCATGTGGAATCCCCCTCTTCTTCCGGGTTAAGGCAGGGCTTTCCTGCCTCAATCACTTTCCCGTGCTCAGCGCTGCGGGCCTGTTGGGCTTTTTTCTTTTTTTCCTTGCTGTTCAGTGCTGGCAGCTCTTGAACCTCTTTGTGGGTCTTCTTGGAAAAGTCATGCCTCGTGGGAGTGAGCATTGTTTTTGATCAAAGGCTGGGTTTTTGTCCTATGCCAGCTGACAAGGATTTTTCTCTCTCTCTCTCTCTCTTTTTGTAATTTTGGGGACAGGTGGCAAAAGGGCATGCTTTGTGAAAGGTTTGATGCTAGACATGTGCCCCCCCTAAACCGTCCCCAGATCACCCAAGCATCTCACCAAAACAAGTCCCCCAGCGGTATGAGGACAGGCATCTGAGTTATCATTAGACACAAAATGGACATAAAAATAGCCCAAATTCAACCTAATGAAGAAAATAGCCTTTCAGGAGCATAATGATTTGGAATAGCCTGGATTTTAATGCCATTTTCAGCCCTCTTTTATCCTGTCGTCCTCACTCACACCCTCATCTCTGTTCTGGGGGCAGAAGAATCAGCCATTGGGCATCCCGGGGAATCCGTTCATCTCTGAATCTAAAATTGCGGAAGTGCAAAAAGAGGCCTGCAAAAGAGACAGCGATGTTTACGATGTTTCTGTTTGCATGGGCAGTCCATTTAATCCCTCAATGCATTGCAAAACAATCGGCATCTTCAGGAGTGAATTGTAGGGCTTATTTGAAATCGGAATTGCAAGGGCACTGTGAGCACGTGGTTGGTAATGGGGCCCAGGTTTACAGTGACAAGTTAAAGGTCTTTACAATGCTGGCCGTGCAGCCCATCAAAAGTGAAAAGGAGGGCATTCAGTGTGGGGCCCAGGCCGATGACTCCGTGCCCACGGCCGCCTGTTTCCAGTACACCTCCCTCCCTGCCCATCACCACCACCGTGTCCATGGGGGTGGGGGGGTTATTTTTCCTTGTGATGGCTAAAGGAAGCTGAAGAAAAGTTGGAATCTTGTAGAAATCTTGGGTTCTTGCAACGTACAAGAAAATGTTTCGGGCGTCCTGAATATCAGACTGAGTTTGCGTGCCCTCTGAAGGTGCAGCGTCTACGTGACTTTAAGGAATGAATTTCTCCGTGCCTCCGTTTCCTTTCTGTGGAATGGGATGATGGTATGAGAGGATACATGCGTATGGCATTATTTATGTTCTGGGTAAAGTGCTTGCGAATTGAGGTGAGTCCTTCTGCATGCAGGACTTCATCAGTGCCTGGCACAGAAAGCTCAGTAAACATTCGGCTGGAGACGTGCCAGACACTGTCCTCCGTGCTGGGCACCCAGCGGTCCTCCTCCCCGTGCTGTCGAGGTCACCGCCTGGCCAGAGAATGTGTGTCTGTGTCCCGGTCGCCCAGCAGGACCACTGCCAGCCTCCTCTCCCCAAGATGGCCTTGGGCTGCTGCTGCCCTGAGCCCGAGCAGCCCCAGAACAGGTCCTGGTTGGAGAGGCCCGAACAATGCCGAGCGCGGGGCTTGGGTGACTGCCAGGCGCCCTACATTTCCCTGCTTCTCAAGTCTGAGAGGAGCCAAGAAGTTCCTCTCCCTGGCCTGTGAGAAAGAATGAGTTCCTCTTGGCATGGTGAGCATGTGTGGGGGCAGGAAGGGGAGCCGCGACGGCAGGTGCGCAGCGGCTTGATCGTAGAGAACGGTGGTGTGGATGGAGGGGGGCAGGTGTGCGATCGCTCCGGGCCTGGAGGCCTGATCTCAGCCTCTGCTCGCCCTCCTGGACGTTAGGGCCAAGCTGCCCAAGTAGATGCCCTCCATTCTTCCTTCGCTGCTGCTGGCAGGCAGCGAACACGTTCTGGAGTGAGGCCTTAAGGGACACCCAGAGGAGAGGACAGCAGGGTAGCTGTTGCATCCGGGGGATTGGAGAAAGCCTCGGGAAGAGCCCAAAGGCTGCAGGGACCCTGGCAGTGCCCAAAGCACGCCCTCCGGTGGGAAGCTGTGTGGGGGGGTGCCATGTCCGGGGCAGAGTGCCTCAGCTTCTTTCTCCTCCTCTGTCCACCCTTTGGTGCCACCTCTCCTGCTTGGCTGAGATGTCCGAAAGGCTTGGGCTGTGCCGAGTGCAGGTCCTGGGCGTGCCAGCAGCCTGTGGGAACTCGGCAGCCTGTCATTACGGCATTCCTGGCTGGCTGAGTGACCACACAGGAGTGAGCCCTGCACACGCTGGCCCAGCCAGCCCTCCCAGAAACACTCAGACCCCGCTACGTCAGGACCAAGGTTCCTTGGTGCCCACTGCTGTGATGGGAGCTGGAAGAGATCCCGAGATTCCTCCTCCCTCTTGGCTGTGAGGTCCATGGGAAGACCTTTGACTTTGGAACCAGCTGTCTTGGGTTCAAATACTGGCACCACTCCCAGGTAACTAAGACTTTCAGGCGAGTTTCTTAGTTTCTCTCAGCCTGTTTGTCTGTGTACTGGAATGAACCCTTTCCTTGGTAAAAGAGGTCACAAGCCACATAGGACAGTCCTCTGTCAAAAAACAGTGCACAGGGACTTTCTCAGCTGCTTGGGGTTTGCATATTGAACCAGTGTTTGCCAAGGGGCCACTGCTCTGAGCACCGCAGGTGGAGGGTTTATGGTCAAGGGCAAAGCAGGGTCTGGACCATTCACCATCCATTACGCAATGCATTTCGAAAGTTCTGAGCATTTCCTCAGGGCCTCGCCTGCACTTAGAACCCATTAGCCTTTCAACAGCTCACGCGAGGCAGATGGCATTGTCCCCGTTTTCAAGATGATGAAACTGAGGCTTAGGGAAGCTCAGGGCCACACACAGCGAGGGGCAGGCCAGTTCTTACCCAGCATGTGGTTCTTTCGCTCTGAGCTGTGTCCCATCACTGTGATGTCAACAGAGGTGGCAACTCCAGGGACCCAGAGGACCCTGTGAAGGGTTGCCCAGGCCTGGGGCTGGCTGGAGGGAGTTGGCTTCGGGTGCTACCGTCACTGTGGTCTCTCTCGAGGCTGACGCTCCCTGTGTCAGCTGCAAATAGCTGGGCTTTGCTGCATGGGGGGCCTGGTGAATGGCCTGGGTGCCTGAGCTGCCCAGCGCAGTGGCTGCTGGCTGCCAGTGCCCCACACTCCCCACTTCCTAGGTCCCGGGAGGAGCAGCTTGCTCTGTGGGGGCGGAGAGGGCAGGCCGGGAGTGGCTGGCAGTTTCAGGGAGCTCTGGACTGGGTCAGACAGCTCCCCTGGCAGCCTGCCTGAGAGCAGGTGGTGCCCAGGCATGCAGCCCTGCAGTCCCTTTCCTTATCTGCCAGATAGAGCCCCGGGAACACCCAGCAGGTGGAGGCGGACTAGAAGGTGGCAGAAATGCGGTCCTGAGTGAGGGGAAAGTGTTGCGTCATCGGGGAAGCACAGGAGCAGCCTGCGACATAGTCAAACTGGGAATAAGGAAAACAAAGACTTCCCAGAAGGAGGAGTGGAGAGGTTCAGAGGAAATGGCTTTGCTTTGGGGAGGCACAGACCAACAGTCTGAGCACCTGATGGTGGGTGAAGCCAGTGCAGGTTTCACTAAAGTGTTTTTTAAAAAAAGAATTATTTTATTTCACTTTATTTTTAGCCAGAGAGGGACAAAGTGAGATACAGGAGGAAACTGAGAAAGCAAGCTGCCAGGTCAGGGACTCGAACTGTGGTTGGCTCTGTGGGAATACAGTGCCCTTAACCACCACACCACCTTCCGGTCCCCTATTCCTTTATTTTTTAAGATTTGTTATAGGTCACGTGCACTCATGTCAGGGTGGGGAGAAAAAGTAGGAAATCACTCCCCCTGCTCCCAGGAGGGGATGGCCGTGCCACAGTCCTTTCTCCTCCACTGTCCTCTCAGGATTTGGGGTGAACATATTTCTGGCATGTTTTACAAGCCATCAGGTCCAAGACTCAAACCTCGCAGTCGGTCACGTGGGACCCAGCCACAGCAACCACCATACCCTGGCTGGCCCTATATCCTGTTCAGACACATGGTTGAGTCTGACCATTGCTCGTGTCTTAGTATCAAGCACATAGGTGTTGGACTGTGGAGTTGTCTGCTCTGCAGTCACCTGACACTGTGTAATCCTTGTAAACAACATGATTGACTCTGGCTAGAAAATAAGTAATAGACAAGTACTCATCCTTGCACTTCACTGCTGTTGCCCAGGTAGGGCTGCTGCCACCCAGGTTTCTCGGTCCCATTGCCCCGCCCAGTAGACCATGGCCAACCCAACATGTGTGTGGTGACAAGGGACAGCCACCCATCAGTAAGAGTTGGGCTCCTGTGGTTTCCCAGTCATGACCAGTGTGCATCCGGTGCATTCCTCAGCAAAACCCACATGTGAATTCACCCACTCAGATACAAAGTGCCTACTATGTACAGTCTGGGCACCAGGAGAAAAGCGGCAGGTGGTTCCTGCTTTAGGAGAACTGAAATTCCAGAGAAAGGCAGGATGAGGGCATGCTAGACAGGAAACCATCTCCAGGTTCATCAAGATTATTAGAGAATTAAAGAGGAGTCATAATAGTTGTCAAATGTTTTCCCAAGAGCAGAGAGCCAGGTCTATGAACCTTGGAAGGCCTGTGAATAGCCCAGAATAGCTTGCAAATGCAAAGCAATTTTCATGTGTTTTTTGTTTTTATCTTTAATTTATAAATCTTGTTGTAATATATCTGCATTTTTAAGAGATTTTTGCTATGGGGCCTGTTTACTTGCCAGAGAGTCAGAAAGAGATCGACAGGAAGCGAGAAATCACCTCCCCGGGGAGGGGATGGACACACCACAATCCCTTCTCCATTCTGTTGGGATTTGGGGCACACATGCACACATGCCAAGTGTAAGTTTCCAGCCACCTGATTCAGGACTCAAACCATGGGTTGACCACATGGAAGTCCAGTGACGTAACAATTTCACCATCTGCTGGCCCCTAACCATGCATGTTTTATCATGCACACAAGGCTTACAGTGTCTCAGAGAGCTTTGAAAACACGTTTACTCATCACAGCACTCTTTCATCGGTCTTGTTATCCTTGACTTCCACATGGAGAAACAGAAGCAAAGGTGCCAGTCCAAAATGGCAGAGCTGGGTCCGGAACCAAAGTTGGGAATGTAGAAGCCCAGTCTCAGCCCCCAGGGGATAGGTGGCAATGTCCAGATGTTTATAAACAGTTGTTTATCTGTGTGTGTCAAGACCTAGGAATAGGGGCAGGGTGCTTCTGTCATGCAGTCAGCAGAGGCCAAGAATGCAGCTACGAGTGCCATTCAAGGCACAGGACAGCCCCCCGAACACACACAGACACACACACACACACACACACACACACACACACACAGATCTGGGCCTATATGTCAGTAGTGCTGAGGTTAAGAAACCACTTATGAATATCGTATCTGAAATGTAAATCATCTCAGATGACTCAACAATTCATTCCCCAACTACTCGAGTAAAACCAGCGCTCCAGAAAGGTGCGTCATGTCTCCGTGAGGGCTGAGGATATTGTGGATAAGGCCGCCACGTCTCTGACAGGTAGAGCTGTGTTTCCAAACCGGCTCTATCACTCACCTGCTGGACGGCTTTCAAGGAGTCGCTTGTGTCTTTGGGCTCCAGGTTTTCCTGTTTGCAAATTGGCCTGATCCGGTCCTTGGTTGGATAAAGATTGAATGCGGCGACGTGTGTCGCACCTGCTCGGCACTCGGCATCTCTTTGCTCGTTGCACTGTGATTGTTGGTAGGACTCAGGGGTCGCAGTAGTGTGTGGTGGCGTGCTAAGTGAGTCACGGGAGGGTAGTACCCGCTAAGAACATGGAGAAGAGCAACACCAGGGCTGGAGGATGCGGGCAGAAAGGAGGGGGAATGCAGGTTGGGCCTAAAGGGGTGGACGGACAGGCGAGGAGGACTTGGGGGGGCCTTGTCTGCACCAGGGCAGAGGTGGTAGCCTCGGGACTGTTCACAACGGGTCACAGTCTGAGGAGCAGGGGGCAGTGACAGATGGGAGTCTGATTCCATATACACCCCAGCCATGTGTCAGAGTGAGCCCGTGGGGAGAGACACTGGGGCCCAAAGCCATTAAGTGGTCTGCTGTGTTCATCCAGGTGGGAGCGGCCAGGCTAGGCCAGGGAGCTGCTACCAGGAGCTGGTGACAATGAGAGCCAGGAGACGCTCCCAGGTAGAATGGACAGGGTCTGCTGCTGCTTGGATTCGGGGCCAGTCGGAAATGGAGGGGCAATTCTGGAGTGATGATGGCAGGAATCATGCACAGGGAGGTTCCACGTAGGACCTTTTATGGGAATGGGACTGATGAGTGGGTTAAAGTTACAATGACTTGAGTGGCTGCTGTGAGCGCCCCATGAACCCTGAAGGTCAGAGGCCTCAAGGGTCAAAGGCAGGTCAAATGCTCTGGTACAGAATCTGGGGCAGCAGCTGCTGCCGAGTCTTCCCTCCCTCCCCCGGCTTCTCTGCAGTCACTCCTCACTTAACAACCTACCTGTTTAATGACCGCTTGGACTCAGGCCCAGTACTCCAGCGTGGGGACTTTCTCAGTCTTCCTCATTTCTGCAGTCAGAGCTCACTCCACAAAGCCTTTGCAATTGTGCAAGACCATGTACGTCATTTATAAATTTGTCCTTTATTACACATCCATAGTAATATTCAGAAGAAGTAAAAATAACGATGACAGATTTATATTATTGTGTTGTGGTGTGTCTTCGTGCTTTCGGGCACTTACGTAACGTATGCTTTCTGTATGGGTAGAATTACTTTGTTCTCAAGTGATATTGAGTAATATCTGCTGAGAAATGTACTCTATGGCACCATGACCCTCCACCAGATGTCACCTTTATGCTCCTCACTTATTGACAGTTTCCTTAATGAACCAGCTGTAGGCATGGCACTCGGTCATTGAGTGAGGCGACTGTCCCAGTAAGTGGGGCACTAGCTCTCTGTTGGATACACTGGGGCATCTTCCCCATTCACTGTGTTGGGCTTTAATCAGACGCTCTCACCACGGGCTGTGACCCACATCTGATTGTCAGTTGTAAGAAAATCTTTGGAACCTGAAGGGTCATTCAAACTCTGTGACAAGAATGGCAACCCTGGAGGCCAGATATTAGAAAGCAACCTTGTTCCTAAAACCAGGAGGAATGCAGAGGTCACCTCACCCCAAGAGCCACCACAGGAGACTGGATGCAAGCCCAGCTGGTTCAAGGCTCTAGCACGTAGGACCTTGGACATATTATTTGAACTTTTCATGCCCGAGTCTCTTCATGTAATGGGGAGAATACTAGCACCTCCCCCGTGGGTGACCATGACGCTGTGTACGGCCTAGCACCTCTTCCGTGGGTGACCATGACGCTGTGTATGGCCCAGTGCGTCTCCCCCATGGGTGGCCATGATGCTGTGTATGGCCCAGCGTCTCCCCCATGGGTGGCCATGATGCTGTGTACGGCCCAGCGCCTCCCCCATCGGATGGCCATGACCCTGTGTATGGCCCAGCACCTCCCCCATGGGTGGCCATGACGCTCACTATGTACGGCCCAGTCTGGCTCTCCATGTGTAGACAGGTCCTGGCATAATACTCAGAAAACATGGGGGCCTGTGGTGTGCCTGGTGCTTATTAAACAGAAGGAAGAAGCTCCGGGCCTCAGGGAAGCCCATGGCGGAGGATGAGCCCAGTGATGTGGAACCAGGCACCCCTACCCTGCAGTGACCTGAGGAAACTCAAGAAAGGCTTCCTGGGTCAAGCAACCCACGATGGGGTGAAAGCCCCCCATGATAGGGACTCACAGAATCAGCTCTTTTTAGTCCTTGAGCTTTGTCCACATGAATCACAGATATGATATAGGTGTTACAAAAATGTCTGACTTTTGTGGGCTTGGGGGCTGAGCTGCATCTTCTAAAAGAACTTGAATTTCCAAAGAAAATAGGGTTCTATGGTCTAGTTGTTAAGGGAGCCAGATCCCACGTGACTATGATGCAAGTCCCAGGCCTGGCGATTGAAAAGCATGCAGGTTGGACATGTGTGTATGTGCCCAGGATCCCAGCAGGATTGAGAAATAGAGCCACAGAACATTTCTGGGCCTTGTTTTACATCACTGAGATCATGCTATGAACAAAATGACCTTTATTCACCACGTATCCAAAGAATGTTCCTGTGTTTGGACTGTTGTTGTACCCTTTTTGTTTGTTTGTTTGTTTTGAGAGGTTTTTGCTATAGGGCGCATGCGCTTGCTGGAAAGACAGAGAGAGACAGAAAGTGAGAAATCCCCCCCGGGGGGGATGGCTGCACTGCAATCTGGTCTTCGTTCTCCTCTTGGGATCTTGGGCATGCACGCACATGTGCCCGGTATGAGTTTAAGCCACTAGGTCCAGGACTTGAACCATGGTCAACTATATGAGAGTCCATTGACGTAACCATTGCGCTATCTGCTGATCCCTTGTTGCACCCTTACCTAACTAGATGTTTGCAGCATGTGGATGTGCCCAGCAGTAAGATACTTCTGCTTTTTCAACTTTATAAATGACAGAGCAGTAAATGTTTTCTTGGTCTGTAACACTTTGATTCTATCAGTATTTTCTGAGCTTTGTCAACATGCTAAACAGGCTCCAGACCCTAAGGATGAGGCCATGAACTAGAGAAAGCCTCCTTTCTGATGGGTCTTGCATCCTGGTAAACAGGAAGTAGAATATGTAAGAAAATGAGGAAAGGACTCCAACAGACTCAAATTCTTGGAAATCTTTCTGAAGAAATGATCAGAGCAAATCAAGTATTTCTGATTTTCTGAGAGCAAATATTCCTAGGTTCCTGATTCCTAGAAGTAAAATTACTAGGTCAAAGATGTATGAGAACATCTAAGACACTTTAGGCAGTTTGCAGTTTGCCAACAATTTTCTGGGGCAGTGCTCATCTAACAACATCTTCTCCAGCATAACAGGTTATACTTAACCTTTTTTTTTAGTGCTTTGATAGCTGCCACTGTGTTATCTATATATTTTGGATTGATCTAATGAGATCAAACTGTAATTCTTTAATAAGAATTTAAGCCATTTGTACTTCCTTTTCTGTGAATTGCCAGTTCTAAGTCCTTTTGAACTGCTTTGTCAATAAACAAAGACAGCAGAGTGGTGTGGCGGAAGCCAGGAAACGAAAGACTTTGGACAGCTGAGTTCTAAGGAACTCCTGACAGAAGACGGGAGAGGCTGTAGTTCTGACGAAGGGCCGTTGATCAGGCAGCACGGCGCAGTCGCCACTGCTCCTATGGCTCGGACACCCGCTCGATGCCAGACACTCTGCAGCCTTCATTTTTAGTACTGTAATTTCTGAGGTAGATGCAATCATCTTGTATTTTGTGAGGTCTGGTACACACTGTGCACACCCAAAATTACTCTCCTGGCTTTTTGGAAGGATGGATCACTTTGTCACGGGGCAGTCCACCCATCCCCCTGGCTAAAGGACAGAGTCAAGACAGCCAGAGAAATCAAAGGAGGGTCATTGAATGATATCATTTGAAGCAGGAATGAAAACAAACAAATAAACAAATAAACAAACAGCACAGCAAGAGGTCAATCTAGTGACAGCCTTGGCGAGTGGGGAGGGCTCCGGAGGGTGAAATCTGGCAGTGAGAGTCCACGCTGAGGACTAAGCAGGGCACTCTTCCCTTCTTTTTGCTCCCGAGTGGAAGCTTCCAAATTCATGCTTCCCCTGCCCGTGGTGCCTGGGTGGCCTCTGTCAGTGGCTGCTCCTGTAAGCTCTCTCTCTCTCTGTCCACAGACCATGGCTCCTTGGCCTGAGTTGGAAAATGCCCAGCCTGACCCCAACAAGTACATCGAAGGGGCCGGGGGTCAGCAGGCCACCACCCCTGCCAAAGGCGGGGAGACCGGCAAAAGTAAGTGTTGCCCGCCGGCCGCCGGCTGGCCTCCCACCGGGCTCCGAAGGGACGCAGGGCTATTCCTAACGGCCTCTGCTGCTTGTCTAAACAGATGACACCGGGACCTCTGTCACCAAGATCGAACTCCTGCCCTCCTACTCCACTGTGGCACTGATAGAGGAGCCTGCTGAGGTGACCGACCCCTGGGACGTGCCAGCGCTTCGGGACACGGGCATCAAGTGGGCAGGTAATGTCGAGGCCAGCTGGGACAGGCATGGGGGGGCTCCCTGCTGCCCATGGGGTCACCTCTTTCACATCACCCTCCCCCTCTGGGTTGTCCTGACTCCTTGGCTAGGGATGGTTTCCGCAGGCTTTGAGCTTTAGTGCCAAAACCCAGGCGGTGACTAAAGGACCGTTGGTTCTGTAGTTCATCCAGCGAGTGTGCCAGGCACTGGAGTCAGCCCGGACGGGCCCTTCCTGGCTCTTGGCGGAAGGCCCGTGGAGGCAGCCGTGAGCAGATAAAGCCCTGCTCCCAGGGAGCACCTGGACGTGGGCCTCGGAAAGCGTCCAGCAGACGGGAGGTCAGAGCAGCAGAGTGCAAGCAAAGGCCACGTTTCTGTCCCACGTGTGGCTCTGGAAAGATGGAGAGGCCGGGCGGGAGGGCACTGCTTTAAGATGGAGTGGAGGAAACAGCAGTCTAGGCACAGCCTCCCAGATACACGGGCCCAGTCCTCACCTTGAGGCTGTGACTGCCGAGCATCCTCATTCTAGAAAGCGCTCTGTACTGTCCTGAAAGCGCTCCGAAGAGCCATTATCACTGACCCACACTTAGCAGGTGGTCAGCGCACTTAGCCGCCCCACTCGGGTACCGTGGTTCACAGCGCAGAGCCTGCTTTGCCTGTCCGTGCCCCGGACCAAATGCAAATCCTTTACAGATGCTTCGCTGGGGGTTTCAGCTAATGGACCGCAGCGGTAAAAAGTGTTTGAAAAAGGCGGCGATGGTCGCACCCCATCTCCAAGTCTCGCTAGACATAAGAGCTGACCGCCGCCTGGTTGGGAGTGGAGAGGGGGCATTCGGGGCTTGTGGCTAAACTTCTCAGCATTTCAGACACTAAAAGCCTTTTCTCTCTCCCATTCCCCCTGCAGAGAGAGACACCAAAGGGAAGATCCTCTGTGTCCTCCAAGGGATCGGGAAATTTATTTTACTCCTGGGATTTCTCTACCTGTTCGTGTGCTCCTTGGACGTGCTCAGCAGCGCCTTCCAGCTGGTCGGAGGTACGGACGGAAAGCAGAGGGGGTGGAAGGCGTGGGTCTGGGGTCGGGTCACACCTTAGCACACCCTCTGCAGCTCAGTTTTCTGAAGCATTTCAGATTGGACCCCAACCTACGTCATCTTGTAAAGTCTATGCCCCCCATTTCATAGAATAGAAAACGGAGCCCGCTAAAAAGGCCTTGACTTGGCTCAGGCCAGCAGCCTCTGTGTGGTCCCCAAACCCCAGGCAGGAAGCCGTGCGACATGAAGGCTTATTTGCGAGATCCTTGCTGTCCTTGAGCCCCCGGCGGGGACCAGGGTATGAGTGCTGTCCTAGGCCAGGGCAGCTGTGAAAGTCAAAGCTGGGCTCTACTGGGGAGGACTGGGGCCCACGCCTCCCTTACGTGGCCGTGTCTTGTTTTCCAGGCAAGGTGGCCGGGCAGTTCTTCAGCAACAACTCCATCATGTCCAACCCCGTGGCGGGGCTGGTGATCGGGGTGCTGGTGACCGTCATGGTGCAGAGCTCCAGCACCTCGTCATCCATCATCGTCAGCATGGTGGCCTCCTCACGTGAGTCTGAGCACCCAGAGCCCACGCACTCTCGGCACTCCTTGGTCCACCGGCAGCCTAGACTCACCCTCTGTATGCCCAGACTCGGCCTCATCCTCTCCCCACGCGGTCAAGCTCTGTGTCCTGCGCTCAATCCCACGCAGCCTCTTGTTCCCATTCTGGAGGGTAGATCTGGAAATAGATCCTGATGCGTGAGGATGCAAGTTTGAATTCTCTAGAACCGAGCTGTCTAATTGAGACACAGAGGCTAACCAACGTTACTTAACCTTAATCCATTTTTTAAAAAGAATTATTTTAAACTTTATTGTAATTTAACCAGAGAGGAAGAGAATGAGAGTGAGAAAGCAAGCCACCAGGTCCCAGACTTGAACCATGGTCGGCCATGTGGGAATCCAGCACCCTTAACCACCACGCCACCTGCTGGCCCCAAACCGAAGTGATTTCAGTTTAAAGTGTACAATTCTTTTCCTCGGTTGTGGTCGCTACTTTTCAGATGCTCAGTAGCCCATGCGGGTGGTGGTTACCAAATCAAACAGTGTAGACATGGATATTTTCACCATTGCAGAAGTTCTTTTGGGGCCAGTGGATGGTGTGCAGGTTAAGGTGGCTGACTCACGCATGGCTAACAGCGTGGTTCGAGTCCTGTACTTGCTGGCTTAAATCACACCCGGTGTGTGTGTGTGTGTGTGTGTGTGTGTGTGTGTATGCCCACAATCCAAGCAGAGAATGGAAAAGAAGGGATTGTGTGTCTCTGTCTTGGTGAGCACATGTACCTTACAGAATTTTTTAAAAATTAACAGAAAAAAAGAAAATTAAAAAAAAAAAAAAAAGAAAGTAAAGAGTTCTCCTGGACAGGGCCCCTCTCCCCACTAAGAATGGAGACATCTAAGCCCTCACTGGCTTGGGGACAACTGAGCTTGAGCTTGGGGAGACGCCATTCCTGACTGGGACCTCCCCGATAACCGCCCCACCTGGGCTGGAACAGACCTTCTGAGGAAGGCCAGCTTGAAACGATACATTTTCAGTCCGAACCAGTGTCTGCGCCAAAATTAGAATTTTTTTGGACCAAATTAGAAAAAAAAAAAAAAAAAAAAAAAAAAAAAAAAAAAAATTCTTCAAAAGTATTTTATTTGCCTATGTCAGAAGATCGTGGGAATACAATGACTTTGCTAAAAGAAAAACGCACAGTGCCTGGGTCGGCCTATTAATGTGCGGGTGTTTGTCGAGTGTGTGAACGACGCCCCTTTAAGTGCGAGCCTTGGTGGAGGGTATTGTTGGCTCAGATGTCCACGCGGGCCCTCGCAGTGCTCACCCGAGTCCCGAAACATCAGCTGACGCCTCGAGTCCTCCAGGCTGGTCTTGGGCCTGCAGTAGAAAGGAGGGAGGAATTTCAAAGGGCACTTCTCTTCTTTTTTGTGTGCGACTTTTTCTTTCTAGAGAGCATGTGCACTCGCCAGAGAGGGAAGGATGGAATAAAGCATCCCCTGACCCCTTGGGACGGTCATGCTGCAACCCCTTCTCTTCCATCTCTCCTGCCATTACGGATTTGGGGCACCCACGCACAGGCGCTTGGCATGTTTTTCAAGCTGCCAGGCCCAGGACTCAAAAATACGTTCAGTCATGTGGGATCCAGCGCCTCCACCAGCCAGGAAGCTAGGCCAGAAAGGCACTTGTAAACCAGCGCGGAGATGCGCTTAGAGGGTCCTGGACCCCTCCCCAAGTCCTGTGCGAGACCTGTTTTAGGGGGGGCAGGTACATGTGCCTGTTTCTATGGTGACCTCCCGCAGTTCTGTTTCACAGCAGGCTGCATGACCCCAGAGGCTAAGAAGCGCTTTCAGGGATGGGTTCAGCTGCTGTGGGAAACCTGCTAACGGCTCCTTCCGCCCACAGTGCTGAGCGTGCGGGCTGCCATCCCCATCATCATGGGGGCCAACATCGGGACCTCGATCACCAACACCATCGTGGCTCTCATGCAGGCAGGGGACCGCAGTGAGTTCAGAAGGTAGGAGGTTCAGGACCAGCCTTGGCTAGCACCGGGCCGCTGGGTTTGGCCATGCCCTGTTAACTCCCTGTAAGCAGCCAGTGAGAACTTGTTCGTCGGCCTCATCCCTGGCTCTCCCAGAAGCAGCAACAGAGAATACAGACAGGGTTAGGAGCCCCTGTTAGCAGCTGATGGCCTCTCTGAGCAGTGGGGGTGATAATAATATCTCTCACCACTCTATTGTCTTAGGGGAGTGCTTGCCAAGGGCCGGGCACACAGTCGGAGCTTGCTAGCCTTGGGGCTGTGTGGAGTTGAAACAAGGCCATTTTGGACAGGGCTTACTGTCTCGCTTAGTCATAAATAATTATAACTTCCTAAAATTTCCATCCTGGGCCAGCTTAACCGTGCCACTTTTTCTTTGTCTTCTCTCCTACGTCAGTAGAAGGCAAAATGGCATTTTGGGGAGGGCAATAAAGTCTGAAAATAGAGCAGGCTGAGTGTAGGCAAAGGGAACCCTATTGTTCCAAAACAGGGGAATGTGAAATTAGGCACATCTCCCAGCCTCTCCTAACTGGAGAAGGGATTTTCCCAGAGCTTGTTAAATACAGAAATAGCCCCCAGTTTGTCTCTTATCTCCACGTGGGCTGGTGGGCAGACAGTGAGTGTCATTCCCCCCGCCATCGGTCTTGAGTTGACAGTGGTGGGTCCCCTGGGCCGTCTCCTTTGGTTTGTGATGAAATACTTGGTGGTCACAGTAAGAAACACGCATTCAACAGGGCGTTTTCTAACTTGAGATTCTCAGAGCTGACTAGGCTTCTCTGTATCCTCTTTTATTACCATCAGATCGCAAAGAAATTACATAACTCACTGAGGGGTGTGGCTGGGATTCGATCTGGGTTTTCTTCCATGTGTTGGGTTCCTTTCGGTGTTACGCTAATTTCTGCTTCAGCGTAAGCTGTGAAGTATGAGTCTTTCAAAAGGTCATGGAAGAGGCATATTTTGAAATATGCATGGATTTCAAAATTGTGTGCATCAAAATAAACATGTATTTCATTTTTTAAGTTTTTAAAATTATTTTTAATTTTATTTATTTATTTACTTATTTTATTTTGACCAGAGATTCACAGAGAGAGAAAGTGAGAAAGCAAGCCACCAGGTCCAGGACTTGAATCATGGTTGGCCTTGTGGGAATGTCCAGCGCCATACCACCATACCACCTGCTGGCCCCCATAAATATGTATTTTAATTCCATTTTTCTGTGAACTTTCTGAAGTCTCCTCATGAACATAGGACCTGTGAAAGCACCTGCATATAGGAATAAAATTGATTTAGCTCACCCCATTGGGATATTTGAATATGCTTTCACTCACATTCAATAACATCTTTGGGAATCTATGTCCTTCTCTCCTGGTAGTTTGGATTATAACCTTAGATTTCTAGAACAGTGATCAAACATCTATAATTAGGTTCACAGTGATCAAACAGCTCTAATTAGACTCTTAAAACATCTTGCCAAACTTCTAAGAAATATTTGTGTGACTTTATACTATAGCAGCAGGGCATGAAAGTGAAAGGAAATCTTTTTCATTTCAAATTGCACCAGAATTTTGATCGGGAGATTTCAGGGGAAATCTGAGCCTTCTTGGATAGGTGCAAAGTATGAGATATAGAGACCTCTTTCTCTGGCTAGAGGAGACTGGCCGTGTTTTTCATCAGACTTCAAGAGCTTTGAAAAGGTCACACACGCACTTGCTGAGAGGGTTTTGTTGGGTGCCCTCACAGTGGGCCCCCGCTTCTCAGAGGATGGCTCCTTCACTGGCGGTCATGGTGCAGCTCTTCCACACGGTGGTGGCTGAGCCCTCCGTTTTCTTATCCATTGACTGGGATTATGAGTGCCATCCCTTCGGGGACCGCTGTGAGAGAGTACCAAGATGAGACTCTATGCAGATCGGTGACCACTGGGAGGTGGCGGCAGACGATACAAGTAATGCCCTGCCCTGGCAGGTACCTGCTCGCTGTTGACTAACCTGGCCACTGGGGCTCCCTTCCCATAGGGCTTTCGCCGGCGCCACCGTCCATGACTTCTTCAACTGGCTGTCCGTGTTGGTGCTCTTGCCTCTGGAGGCCATCACACACTACCTGGAGATCCTGACCAACCTGGTGGTGGAGACGTTCCACTTCAAGAACGGAGAAGATGCCCCGGCCCTTCTGAAAGTCATCACAGATCCCTTCACAAAGCTCATTATCCAGGTAACTGAGGCCCTTCGAGAGGGAAAGGACCTCACTGCACACCCACTCCGACCCCATGCCACTCACTCTGGCTGTCTCCGTGAAGGCCGAGGACGGCAGAGAGTTAGGGACACTTGATAGTGTGAGTGGCCTTGGAGTCTGTGCCATCTCCACTGGGAGCTGGGTGCTTCGGCAGAGTAGACATTGGGCCCTCTCTGCCCCCACTTCCCACCCTCAACACTGACAAAGGGTTACCCTACTGCGGGCCAGACAGGGAGGGTGCTGCCCGTTCCCACCAGGAACCACCTCACCCCTCTGCTCCCTGGGGCCTGTCCACATTGGTGAAGTGAGTGAAGGCACTGTGGACCCCATCCTAGGGGAAAGGGTCAGCAGGGACCATGTGCACTCCCGCTTACCTTCAGGTTCTCTGTCATTCAGTCACCCAGTGACTATCTGTAGCCTGCTTCCCATCAGTAGATACCAGTGCCTTTATTCGTAAAATCATTCATTTGATGGGCCAGCAGGTGGCGTGGTGGTTAAGGCACTAGTCTCCCGCATGGCTGACTGTGGTTCAAGTCCTGGACCTGGCACCTTGCTTTCGTTCTCTCTCTGGAGAGCACACATGCCCTATGGCATGTTTTTAAAAATAATAAATTTAAATCTTTTTGAAAGAATCATTCATTTATTGGCAACCTGATAAGGTCTAGGTGCTGTGCTCCACCCTGGGAGTGCAGACAGAGCAAGTCCCAGTTCACCTCCTCAGCCCTTCTAACAGCAACCCCTGCGACTCCATCCTGAATCTGTCCTGGGGACGTGCTGATTGTCTTCTGTCTATTGCTTTCCTCAGCTGGATAAAAAAGTTATCAACCAAATTGCAATGAATGACCAAGCGGCCAAAAATAAGAGTCTGATCAAGACCTGGTGCAAGACTTTTACCAATGTGGTAAGTTTCTCAAGAATGTCACTCAGCGGGCGAATCCTTGCATCTGAATTTTAAGCAGAATCTTTCATTCAAGGTAGTCAAATACAAGACCTTGGAGACCCCACCTGGCGGTGCAGCTGGTATCAAAACAAATGGCCATGCTGGAAGCCACGTGGCCGACCACAGCTTAGATCCCCGGGTTGGCTTAGGAAGCACATAGCGTATGTTTGCCCACGATCCTGACAGGCTGGAGGGCTGCGGAAAGTGTGCAATGTAATGAGACCCTGTTAAGGGGGTCCCCTCCTCCCCCTTAGGTTCTCTATCATGAATAAAATAAATGAACTGTAAAAAGTAAGTCAGGAGAAAAGAAGTATGTTTAATTGACAAAAAAATGAGAAGCTATGCGCTGATGAGAATGTATATAGTCATGTCTTCGTCTTGAGTGCTATGCCAGGTATTCATGCTGGAAAAGTAGTGTTGTACACTGTAAAGATCACTGTGAGTAAATGTAAATTAAAATAACAATTAAGTCAGTCAGGAGAAAGAAGCTGGGCGATTGAAAGATTGAAACCGGCCAGTGAGATTCTTTTAGGAAGTAAGTCCTTGAAGGTTGGCTTGTCCTTAACAAGTAGGACATCAGACTCCCTTTTGGCCTATCCCACACCTGATCCGTTATTCCTCATCTGTCATTGTCTTCTTGTCTCTTGGGGAAGTTCCATCTCTCTCCAAATAATAGCTATCTAAACATAGAAATCCCTGCCTCTGGAGGGACCCATCACTTTGCATGATGCTGGCAGGTGGCATCTCTCGCACTTTCCAGACTTTTCCAGAACATTCCTTCTGGGAAACTGCGACATTCTCATTCTCCTTTATTGGGAAACTTACCCAGTCTGGTTTGCAGGAGGGTTGTGGCTTGTCTTTGCTTCCAGGGTGTATACATTTTTGTTTTGGGAGGGTGTTCAAGGTTAAAGACAAAAATGAGTAAAACTAGATGTTTTTACATGGCAAAGGCCGATCTTACTTGTTTCCAGTTGATCCAAGAAAGATCCATAACAAGTCCTGCAGAGATGAGAAGTATTATGCGTGTGGTGTCTCCCCCACTGCACCCCACCCTTCACCCCGCCATGCCCCACCTAAAGTGAGTGCTGTGGACATGTCTTGTGTTTGTCATCCAGACTCAGATGAATGTCACCGTCCCCTCGTCTGATAACTGCACCTCCCCTTCCCTCTGCTGGACGGATGGCGTTCAAACCTGGACCATCCAGAACGTGACCTACAAGGAGAACATAGCCAAATGTGAGTGCGCTCAGCAGACTGGCCACGGGCCTGGCTGGCTGGGGAGCCGGCGGGAGTCTCTCCCTGTGTGAGTGAGGGACACAGGGCCGTGAGACTCACGGAGCACCTGCCCTACCTCGGGCGTGGGGCACTGTACCTCCTCAGCAGAGACCAAGGCTTAGAGACGAAGGGACAGGCTCCAGGTCCCACAGCAGGGGGCGGAGCTAGGTCTCACTCAAACTCATCGAGATCCCAGAGTGCCCCTTCCTTCTGCCTCAGTATCCATTTGTCAAAAACAACCAGATCTGAAGGACGATGTGGGCTCTCACTGAACAGGTACATTCATTCAGAGTCCCTCGTGCGATCCCATGAGCACTGGGGCCGTGAGCCTCCACGGTGCTCTGCTTCTTCCCAGCAGCTGTAAGGATGCCCTGGACTCTCAGCCCGGATAGCCGCGGCTCTTCTCGTTTCTCCTCAGACACCCTTTTGTGTATCTGCTTCTGCCCTGCACCCAGCGTTAATTCAAAGCAGTATACCTTTGTGCTCCAGGGGTGTTCACCCCAGGGAGCCAAGTAAACTCATCACCTCCCACGTTCCCGGTGCTGTCATCACCGATATGACCATGGTTTGCTAGTATTATCATGGGGACACCCCGAGACATTGAGATGAGGGGTGTTCCACTCAGCAGCACCCCTTATCTGACTTGCCCATCCTCCCCCTCCAACACTGTGTTAGCATCCCGAGTAAAGTGGATATAGGACTGAGAGGTGAAGAGAGGACTAGAAGCCTGGGTTTAGCACTGACAAGGTGTGTGCGTTTAAGGATTTATTTTATCTTCCAGCCTCATGAAATCCCCCTGGCCTGAACCGAGTGTCAGGGCTACATTCAGCAGTAGAGGAGGCTGGGGAGGGCCGTCTCTACTCCAGGCTGCCGTGCGTCCAGCTAGCAGCCAAGATCTGTTACTATGAGGGAGAAGGAGGAGGTTGGGGCGTACGTGACCATCTTAGTCCTGGCAGCTCCTGCCTTCCTAACGGTGCTTTCCGCGGTCTCTTCAGGCCAGCACATCTTTGTGAATTTCAACCTCCCGGACCTGGCTGTTGGAATCATCCTGCTGATCGTCTCCCTGCTGGTCCTCTGCGGCTGCCTGGTCATGATCGTCAAGCTCCTGGGCTCCGTGCTCAAGGGGCAGGTTGCCGTAGTCATCAAGAAGACCCTCAACACGGGTAGGTGCACTGGTCACATGGGTGGACGGAGCGACCGTGGGTGTTTGCCGGGGTTGCAGGGCCTGTCCGGTGCTAGTGGAACAGGGGAGCTCTGTAGGGCTGTTGGAGCTGCTGCATTTTAGGTGGAATCAAGGTCGGAAGTGTCCAGTGATGAGAGACCACCAGGACAGGGAGTGCGTGCCGTGGTCGAAGGGCTCCCAGGGCTTTGTGGGAGGAGGATGGGTATTCAGGTGGCCTGGCCTCCAGTGAGTCTGTTTTTGTCAGAGTAACTCACTCACATCCTTGTTTGAGCATTCGAGCGTACAGATGAAAGCCAGTGGGGAATGAAACCAGATTCTGAACATCCAGTTTGCAGTCTCAGGCCCCGTGGGTCACCACCTGCTGGGATCCTGTGGAGATGCCCCCTGGCCGCCAGCCCAGGCCTGCTCCAGGGGGTGGCATAAGATCCCTTTCCCTCTGCTTCCAGATTTCCCCTTTCCCTTTGCCTGGGTGACCGGCTACCTGGCCATCCTCGTGGGAGCGGGCATGACCTTCATCGTGCAGAGCAGCTCAGTGTTCACGTCTGCCATGACCCCGCTGATCGGTGAGTGCCCCAGCTCCTCCCTCTGGTCCCATTGCCTTGCCATTCCCGGGCCTCCCCGGGGCTGACACCAGGCCCGTGTCTCCCCAGGTATCGGTGTGATCAGCATCGAGAGGGCATACCCGCTCACGCTGGGCTCCAACATCGGCACGACCACCACTGCCATCCTAGCAGCCTTAGCCAGCCCCGGCAACACCCTGAAGAGTTCCCTCCAGGTCAGAATGGGGCATGGGTGGGCCGCAGCCACATCGTGGTCTTACCTGGTGCTCAGCAGGCGTCAGGCCACACTCTGCAGGGGGCGTGGGGAGACACTGGGAAGCTCGACACAGACCAGTCACAGCTATCCGCTCCCTCGAGGGGTGGTCGGGCGCCCATCATGGTTCACAGGAAGGGTCGAGGCAGGGAATGTGTTTGGGGCTTACAGACACCACCATCTATTCCCTGCCCATCTCTCATAGAACCCTGCCCAGTAGCCAGAGACATCACTGGGGCGGCATGGGTCTGGCATTACAGGAAGAATTAGGGGCCTGGATCAGTGAGGTTACTTCGAGCAGGACCTTTGGGATTCTCATCACACTGGGTGATCTTTGACAAGTGATCTAACCTGAGCATCCATTCCCACATCTGGAAAATGGAGAACAGAGCCCCTACCTCGTTGGGATTGTCATACAGATCCGACGAGGCACTGTCTGAGGCTGTTCTGTCCATTGGCAATACCGATGTGAGCATATCATACAGATTAAAGTCACAGAGGTCGCTCGATGTCTTTTAGTGCCCACATGTTTAAGTAAAAAACAGGGAAACTCACATTCCTTTTCAAACTAAGTCTTTGAAACCCAGGTGTATTTTATATTTTGAGCACATCTTAATGTAGACTGGCCACACCTCACAGGCTCAGTAGCTACACGTGGCTAGTGGCTAATGTCCCGGCCACTACGCCACTACTGGCAGGGCTGGTCGAGAGGCCTTACCATAGTACCAGGTACTACACATGGGGCAGTGGCCAAACCACCTGGATCGGAATCCCCTCATTCCCATCCCCCAGCTGTGCCACTGGGAACCAGCTCACCCTCACGGTGTCAAGTAATATGGTTGCCACTTCACAGGGTGGTATTTTTTCTTCCAAGTTTTAGATTTCTTCCATGAGAGAAAGAGACTGAGGGAGAAAGAGGCACCCCCTACTAGTCTCCACACCATGACCTGCCCTTCCCCGGCCTCGGCCAGCCAGGACGCTGGGCAGGTATACGTGCCCAGATGCACAGGGTGACCTGGGGGCTTGAACCCAGGACACTCCCGTATGGCCTCAGTGGGGCGTGTTTTGAGAACTGAGATCTAGACGAAGCATAGTTACCTTTTTTTAGTAAGGGTTACCATCATTCCCTCCTCTCCTCCTTAGACTGGGCCATTGAGCCAAGAAAGCCCGCCATCTTGTAAACCTTTCTTTTTTGCCTATTTTTATTTTTACTTTGTTATAGAGCACATGTGCTCACCAGAGAGAGAGGGAGGAAATGAGAAGGCAAGCTGCCAGGCCTGGACCTCTAACCAGTCAGCAGGTGGGGGTGCGAGTGCCCCAACCACCACGCCACCTGCTGGCCCACCTCACAAGGTCTGAAATGCTCAGTTGGAAGCCGCAGGACCAAGGAGCAGGGTAGCAGTGGCCAGATGATTCTTAGATTGTGCCAACAGGACAGAGCCCTGTGACAGCTCGGGACACCTCCCTGGCCCTCCCTGCCGGGCCCCCAGATGGTGGTAGAGGCTCAGGAAACACAGGCTTCTCTGGACTCCACAGCAAAGACCAGGAAGGCCCCCACTCAGCTACGAGTGCCTGCTCACTGGCCCACCCCACCAGGAGCACCCCTCACCTGCCCCGCCTTCTCTTGCAGATCGCGCTGTGCCACTTTTTCTTCAACATCTCCGGCATCCTGCTGTGGTACCCGATCCCGTTCACGCGCCTGCCCATCCGCCTGGCCAAGGGGCTGGGCAACATCTCCGCCAAGTACCGCTGGTTCGCCGTGTTCTACCTGATCTTCTTCTTCTTCCTGACGCCGCTGGCGGTGTTCGGCCTCTCGCTGGCGGGCTGGCCGGTGCTGGTGGGCGTGGGCGTGCCCATCCTGTTCGTGCTGCTGCTGGTGGTGAGCATCCGGCTGCTGCAGGCCCGCTGCCCGCGCGTCCTGCCCGGCGTGCTCCGGAACTGGAACTTCCTGCCGCTGTGCATGCACTCGCTCAAGCCCTGGGACAACCTCATCTCGCTGCTCACCGGCTGCTGCCAGACGCGCTGCTGCTGCTGCTGCCGCATGTGCTGCCGCGTGTGCTGCCTGTTCTGCGGCTGCCCCTCGTGCTGCCGCTGCAGCAAGTGCTGCGAGGACCTGGAGCAGCAGCAGGACGTGCCCGTCAAGGCCCCCGAAGCCCTCGATCACAGGGAGGTCCTCGATGAGGCCAAGCCCCACGGAGATGCTCTGGGCGCCAAGGCCGTCTCCAGCAGCACTGCCTTGTAGGGGGCGGCCCAGAGGAGGGGGAGACCGCGGGTCCCACATGCCCACTCCCTCTGCTCAGCCCCTTTCCGCCCTGGGAGGGCTCTGCTCCGGTTAGAAATGGATGCCCATCAGGCCTCCTCCGCGGGCCCTCGGTTGGCTGTCCGCCTGCAGAGCCGTCTCTCTGACCCTGCTGTCTCGGTCTGGCGTGCCCAGGAAGGCCCAGCAGGGCGCCGAGGCTCGCTCCTGCACTGCTGGGCTGGTCCTTAGAACCCACTTTCAGACACAGCTTCCTCTCGGGAAGGAAAGGGCAGGCGGGGAGATTTCTAGGTGGTGCCGGCGTGGGGAGGCCTGTGTACCTGCACAACAGAGCTGCCCTCGGGGTGGGAAAGCTCAGGCCTCTCTCTCTCTAAGTCCAATAGCTTCAACCAGAGCAGCTACTTCCAGGTCTGCCAGATCCTCCCTGTAACGGGAATGGTGTGACCGTGCGCACTGGGGAGAGGAGGCAGGGACGGGTGTCTGCTCGACCCGGTGCTGCCGAGTCCCCTCCCCTGCCTGGGCAGGTGTGAGGTGCAGCGTCCTCCCCTGAAGTTGCCAGGATGGGACAGGACCCACCCTGAGCGACAGAGGCTCAGGCTATCCTCCCACCATCTGTGATCCCCTCTTCCTGAGAGAGGAGGGCCCTGCTGTGGGCTGTGCAGCATTGGGGAGCTGGCTTATCTGCTGCAAGGACCTCAGGCTCTTCACTCGGCTGGCTTGGGAGCCAGGTTGACAGTGGTTGTGACCCAGTGCCACTCTCTCGGTCAGATAAACACCATTCTCGCCGGATTTTCCGGAGCTCTCTTCCTGCCCCTGCTGCCACCTGCATCCCAGGGAGCTTCTGCACCTGGAATCATTCCCCGTGTCTGCCACCTGCTCACCTTCCGTGCAGGGTGACTTCCTGGGTCAGCTTTTGCAGACTAATTTCCTCCCTTCCATCCATCCACCTGTCCATCCCGTAGGATCTCTTTCCAAACCTTTCCCCTCCCTCCCTCCTTCAAACGTGGGCTTCCATCTCCTGTCCACGCCAGCAAAGCTGCAAACTTCTCTCAGGGGGAAGAAACCAGGGCATGAGTGGACCGCCCATGGAACTGACCACTGGGCACAGTGGGTCCGTGTGTGTCGTGGGTAAAAGGTTGTGCCCCTTCCCACCCCAGATGCCATCTCTGTGCCTTCTCCAGCCCTGTTTTATCTACACCGCTGCTTCGTACCCTCAGCCCTCCCAGTTCTTCATCCCAGCCTTGTCTAAGCGTCCAGATCCTATCATCCGCATCCCAGCCTCGCCACCTTAAGAGGTTTGGACAGCAAACTGAGCCCTCCCCTGACTTTACCCCATGTTGATACCAGTTTCCAAACAGCCATTTATACTCTGTATTTATAGTCATGCACCTGTACAGCTTTTTCATAAGTTATATAGTAAATAGCCCCTGTGATTCGTGTCTTATAGGCCTCTCATTGAGAAAGGAAGCAGGGTTCTTCTACCAAGTGTAAAGGAAAGGAGGGCTGCCTCTGTATTTTCTCACACTGCCTTGCAGACACATCTCCACGGCCCTGGCCACGCCCTGCACTCTGTAAATACATAAGTTAACCCAGGCCAGGGCTGTGGCCGCCTTTGCACTCTGATGATTTTTAAAAATCGGATCCTTGTACCTGTGTTGATTGTATTTTTTTTACTGGTTGTGGGAAGGGAGAAATAAATAAAAAAGAATTAAACCCCCAAAGAGTATAAAAAAGAAATTGTTTTAAAATTTGACCAGAGAGAGAGAGGGAGAAAGTGAGAAAGCAGGCTACCAAGTTTGGGACTCGAACATGTGGTCATGTGGGAATCCAGTGCTTTAACCACTACACCACCTGCTGGCTCCTAAAGCTTTCTTTCATGGACTCTCTTGAATTGTCATGGAAATTTGCTATTGAATGCTACTCTAATAAAAAAAAAAAAAAAAAAATGGTAAGTTTTATGGTTCGTCCTTATATCGTGCACTGCCAGCTTTAAATGTAGATATTCGGTTATTAGAAAACATGATTTTTTTTTCTGTGCAAAAATGTGCCATGTTTCCAATAACCCAGTGTAAGAGCTTTTAACTCATATGTAGAGCCATTAAAACTATACAACTTCCTGGGTTCACATCCTGGGGCCTCCCTGAGTACACCTGGGTGTTTGTGGACACCCATGATCTGGAGAGGCTGAGACCATGAGTAGATGGTGGCAGGAGACCCTGGTGGGGATGCCTACCTGTCTCTCTCACATATGAAATGAAATAACTTAAAAATATATAGATACAGACACACACAACTCACATCTTGTAGCCGGTGCATGCACTTTGTTCCTTCCAGCACAGTGCAATGCTACACAACACCAACACAATGGTCTTGTTCACACTTGGTGCACACATGCCTCCAATGTGCTACCTTCCTTATGAAAAGGGAGAATTAAGAGGAAAAGGGACTATAAGCCTCTGTTTCTACTGTAAAACCACCATTCTCAGCCTAAGAAGTTGGTCAATAAGAGGAAGTAAGGTGAGTGGGAAAGGATATGACAGGGCTCTTTCTTGTGCTTCCCTGAGATGCCATCGCCTTTTTCCCTGAGTTGGAAGAAAGTTCTGGTTTGAATGGTGTCATAGCCCGTACTGTGTTACTGTAGCAGAATACCTTAGGCAGGGTTGCTTATATAAAAGGAAAACAGATCTATTACTCACGGTTCTCGAGGCTGGGAAGTCCAAGATGGCGTCCAGAAAAGGCTTTCTTACTGTCTCCTAGGGCAGGAGCAGAGGGCAAGGAGGGTGGAGGCTGAACTCATCCTTTTATTGAGAACCCCTTCTCTAATCCGTTCATGAGTGCCCTAGTGACTTAGTCACGTCTGGGAAAGCTCACCTCACATAGTTGCACTGGATTAAGTCTCCAATGCATCAATTTTGGCACATTCGAGCCTCAGCAAAGAGAAAGCATGGCCTCTCAGAGCTCTCAGTGCCCTTGCTTAAGGGAGTGCCCACCCTCCACACCAGTCACAACTATAAGGTGTTGAGGAAGAGCTGACTGGAATGCACGCACGAGGGTCTAAACCAGCAGCCCCTTCTCTCAGGGCTCGCTGCAACCCGAGTAGAGAGATGCCGAGTGGGCCCGGGGTTGCCTGGAGAGTGTTCTGCCTGTCGCTCTGCCATTGCATTTCTGAATGTCAAGCTCCTTCTCTGGAATACAAGACAGTGATATATGGCTCTCTCCGATTATTAAAGGGAAATGACAGGCCCCTTCTGGTGGCACTGTCAATAGCAAACTGAACCACAGTGTGGGGCGCTCCATGGCCCACGGCGGGCTCAGATCCCCAGCTTGGCCTGAACACACTGGGCGTGAGCACACAGCTCATGACTGAGTAGCCGGAGAGCTGGGCTAGGGGCTGAGGTGGAAGAGCATCCTGAGGGTGCTTTTCTCTCTCTCATGTATGTGTACACACTCTATCATGAATTAAATGAATAATTTTTTAATTAGAAAAAAGTAAAAAAATAAATAAATAAAACGAAGTACTGTATGTAAATATTTAGCCCAGCCTTGGTTTACTCGAAGTGCTTGGCATATGGTTATGCCTCAAACTGCAGGGACTAACATACATGGCAGTGGTACAAGACGCACTTCCCACGCTTGTTTGCAGTCTGCTTCCTCTGCGGATTTCCGAAGTAAACTGCCAAGTCAAGAAGGCTGCTATCAACCCAAGACGTGGGCCAGAGCGGGCCTGGCATTTACCGTGAGAAGGTGGACAGGTGTCACGTGACCTGGGGTCAGAAGCCACAGGAGGGCAGGAAGCAAAGAGCGCTCAGCCTTAGGAAGCAAACCGTCAAGCCACCCTCTGCTGAGAGACCCACTTTCTAGCCCCGACCATTGGCCATGCTGAATGTTATTTTCAAAGGATTTTTGCATTATTTTTGTCACGGTTGAAAACCAAATAGTTCTAGAGCATTTATAACAATTAACACTAACTTACCCCGTCCTGCTCCACTGTGTCTGGCTCCCCAGAGGTAATCCTTTCTGGCCTTTTTAGTGCTTTCTTCTGGTATTGTTTTTTAAAAAAATTTATTTATTTAATTCCACTTGTTATTATTTTTTAATTTGTCCAGAGATCGAGAAAGGGAAAGTGAGAAAGCAAGCTGCCAGGTCTGGGCCTCGAATAGAAGTTGGCCATGTGGGAGTCCAGCGCCCTTAAGCCACCACGCCACCTGTCAGCCCCAGTTTAAGTGATTTTAAAGGCCTTTCCTTAATGAAGTCATTGATCATTTTTTGGTGGATGGGGGTCTAAGCTCTCACACCATGCAGCCCTCCGCACACTCCAAACCAATAGGGAATATTTACATTAGTATTATAAATATGGTAAAGTGTACAGCTAAACTGGTCACCAACATCATTTTCTTTCTCAAGTGGTTTTCAAGAGTGCTGTCATCTGGGACCAGCAGTTAGCGTAATGGCTATGTCGCTGGACTCCCATGTAGTCGACTGCAGTTCGCGTCCCAGACCTGGTGGCTTAAAACTCACGCTGGGCATGTGTGCATGCATGCCCAAGATCCCGAGAGGAGAACGGAGGAGAAGGGATTGCAGCTGGCCATCCCCCCCCCCCGGGGGGGGGGGGTGATTTCTCGCTTTCTGTCTCTCTCTCTGTCTGTCTGGCGAGCGCACATGCCCTATAGCAAAAACCTTAAAAAAAAGGAAAAAAAAAAAGAGTGCTGTCATCTACCTACATGGACTTTCACATGGTTGACTGCAGTTTGAGTTCCAGACCTGGCACTTGAAACTCACAAAATCCCGAGAGGAGAATGAAGGAGAAGGGGTTGCTGCATGGCCATCTCTCCCGAAGGTGGTGATTTCTTACTCTCCCTATCTCTGTTTCTCTCTAACCAGTCAGCTTGAGAAACATTCCAGGAGCATGTGTGTGTGCCCAAAATCCCAAAGAGAGAATGGAGGAGAAGGAATTGCAGTGTGGCCACCCCCCAGGAGGGTGCTTTCTCATCTTCCCTCTCTTCTCTCTCTCTGTGTGTCTCTCTCTGGCAAGTGTGTGCACCCTCTAGCAAATTAAAAAAAAAAAAATACTATTTAAATTTTAAAATAGTCAGATGAATCTGTTTGTGTTCCTCTACATAAATAGTAAAAGTATATAAAATACACTGGACTTAGAGACACTAAATCCAGAACTAAATGGTAGCACAGCGGTAAAATGTGGTGTTCTGAGAGGCTGGCCCACTTGGAAGGGCGCTGGGCTTATGCCTCGGAACTTCTCTGAGTACAGGGTCACATCTTGACCTCTCTGAGTACACTGGAGCATGTGTGCCCATGATCCAGGGTTGGCTAAGGCTGAGGTGGACTGTGATGTTGAGACCCTATTCAGGGTGCCCTCTCTCTTAGAAAAAAAGAGAGGTGAGAGAGAGAAAGAAAAAGAAAGAAAAAGAAAGAAGGGGGGATAGATTAAAAGAAAAAGAAGAAAGCAAGAAGGAAAAAAGAAAGAAAGAAAGAGAAAGGGAGAAAGAAGAAAAAGAAAGAAGAAAAAGAAAAAAGCAAGGAGAAAGAAAAATAAAAAAAAAAGAAACACTAAATTCAAATAACAGTAAATTCTGGGCATTAAGAGAAGGTAATAAGGAGGAATGCTTCTGGGATGTTTTCTGTGTCTTTTTTTTTTTTTAAATCAGTCATTGAAAAGAAATGGTCACATTTTGCAAAATTGGTTGGTGGGTACATGAGAATTATTTTCTATATTTTTTATGTTTGAAATAGTTCTTTAAAAATTTAGAAGGACACAGTAGGAATTTGGCTTGAGCGCTAAAGAAAACAGATTTAATAATAAAAAAAAAGAACACAGATTTTTTTTTTTTTCCTTTTTTGCTAAGGTATGCTTCCCCAACTCTACATTTGTAAGCACTATGACCCTGGGCAAGTCACATAATCTTTTTAAGCCTTATTTTCCTCAGCTGCAAGATGGGGATAATTATAGTAGCTAGAAGATGAAGTAAGTCAAAGACTTCAAAAGCAGAATGCACACGCGCCCTTGTACTCGGGGATTAGTAAGTATTAGCCAGTATTAACACCCTCTTCATTTGACTAAGGGAAGGGCATCCTTGCATCACTTCGACTCCCACCTCTTGACTCTTTAGAGATTTGGGTCTCAAGTGTGGATGAGAAATAACTAAAATGGAAACCATTTTTTAAAAAAGTCTGATTTTAACAAGAAGCCGAGTTCCGACAAGGACCTGCTGATTAAGTCAGTGAGGATATGGTGCTGATGCATCCAGCCATACCTCCAGGTAGACGGTCCTTGGAGCTAATGACGAGCAGCTGAATTCCTCTAACCCTGTGTGGCCACAGTTGCATGCTCAGCTCTCTGGGGCTCGTTTTCATGCCTTGCCAGGGTACCCTCAGTGGCACTCACTGAGGGCTTCTGGGTAGGAAGAGAGGAGAAGTACAGCTGAGGAGGCCTTCTGCAATGACCTGCTGCACACCAGCATCATGGCTGTGGGGAGCCACCCAGAAGCCCTCATCTTCACATTCAGCAGTTCCACTGGAGAGACAAAGCAAATACTAAAGAACTAAGACCTGAGTCATGTGACAGAAGTCACGTAATTTCTTTTTTCTTTTTTTGGAGAGGTTTTTGCTATAGGGCGCGTGCGCTCTCCAGACAGACAGAGAAAGACAGAGAAACAGAAAGCGAGAAATCACCCCCCAGAGGGGATGGCCACGCCGCAATCCCTTCTCCTCCATTCTCCTCTTGGGATCTTGGGCACGCATGCACACGCACCCGGCGTGAGTTTAAGCCACCGGGTCCGGGACTCGAACCGCGGTCGACTATGTGGGAGTCCAGCGACATAGCCATTACGCTGACTGCTGGTCCCAGAAGTCATGTAATTAATGCTTCATGGGGGGGTGGTGGTGACAATGAGCCAGGGGAAAGCATAGGAGGGTGGTTACCACGAAGACTGCAAGAAAGCAGCCTTCACTTGCTGTCAAAGGAAGCTGAACATAAACCCCTTCCCACCTCCATGTGAGGCAAACATTTCTCTGGCCCTCGATTTTGGCTTACCCATTGACTTGCTTTAGCCAAGGGGACATTAATTAGTGAAAGTGACATGAATAAAGCCTGTCAGGGAGGAAAAACTTTTCCTCTACCGTCTTAGTTGGTCATATGCAGGACTGCAGTGGAGACCCAACAGCAAACAGCAGAGAACTTGAACTTCAGGGTGCAGGACAGCCTGACTCAACATTTCCTTAACAAGTATCTATCATGAACCTCTTCTGGGTCCAGCAGTGAATTAGTGTACATTCAGCCAGATGCAGGACTTAACAGTCATTGCTTTGAAAAGTGGAAGACAGAAAATTGTCCTCTCCCTTATTTATTCTCAATGAATGCACCCCACAGCCTGGTAAGTCTGCAGAAATTTAGAATTTAGTGCAACAGTTCTTTCTATTTTGAACTATTTCTAGAAGGGCAGGCTTAAGAAAAGATCCTCTGATAGCTACACTAGTAAACCCAAACCTATTCTCCTCCACAGCCCTTAGGACCTATTGCTGAGCCTAAGACTCAGCTCCCTGGGATCAATTTCTTTCTCAGCCCCTTTAAGCTCATCCCCACCAATCTCCCTCATAACTGTCAGGCAGCATGACTGACATCCAACCATGAACAAAACCGAGATGTTTTCCCAGAGGACGGTTCAGCCTCCATGCAAATTTGACCTGTGAATGGCTTTTTGAGAAGCAGGTCATCCTCTGACCACTGCCAGTGTATTGACTGGGTCTTGCTAGGATCACTGCTTACACAATGATGCAATGATACCAGGGGGATGGTAGGCAGTAGCCAACAGCTGTCAGTTCTCTCCCACTTCCTGGAGGAGAGGAAACTTGAGCTGGTTTTGGAGCATTTGGAATGAGAAAGGGAAGGGCCAGAAGTCTCTGTGCCCATAGAGGGTTAAAAAAAAAAAAAAAGCAGCTCACTTATACTTCAGAACTTGAAGAGACAGCTCAGAGATTACAGCGTTAGGCCAGTGATGTGATATTGGGCTGCTGGCTACGGGGATTACACACTGAATACAAAGCCAGGTTTCCCTGCTCAGGTGATTTCGGTCCTGGGCACCCTTTGAGTGGTGAAATTATTATAAGGCTTCCCAGAATTCTTATACACATTTCCTAAGACCTGGTAAATAATATTTGTCTTACTGTTGTGACTCTTTGTATTAGTTAGCGCAGGCTGCCAAACCAAGCTACCACATGATGCAGCGCTTAAGCAACTATTTATTTTCTCACAGTTCTGGAGAGTGGAAGTCCCAGATCAAGGTGTTGTTTTGTCAGGTCTGGTTTCTTTACAGGCCTCTCTCCTTGGCTTGCAGACAGCGCCTGACCCATTGAGAAATCGACTCACTTTGGGTGGCCGCATTGTCTGGCTCTATCCTCATCGAGTTTCCAAAGGCAAGTCCAGGCCTGCCGAGAGCTTGCCTTTTCTGAGCTCTTGTGGTTTATATTTTCTTTGTTAACAGTCACAACAGAACGTTTACCAGAGTTACAGTGTGTTCTTACAATAATACTTTGCAGGAACTTCACCTTTCCTGCCTAGGACTATAGCAAAGAGGTCTAAACAGGAAAAGTAATAAAAACAAAATCTCCCGGTTGAATACCGTGGCCCTGCTACCTGGAGGGCCAGAGCAAGCCCCCCCACCCCACGCTCCTTATAAATAGAAGCCCTCTGCTCCTATTCCCTGAGGCCCCATGAGCACCTCCATCCACACCTCCACAATTGTGAAGTCAGCTCTCCACACCTGCCCATCCCCCTACCTGCCTGGCCCCAATCCTGCCTTTGTGCAGGACAACCTCTACCTTGGTGACTGTCTTGCACGTAATGGCTGTAGCTCATTGGCCGTGATCACTGAAGGCCTTGGGACAGTTGCTGCATTTTCTTGGTACTGAGGTTGCAAATCCATTTATGCTGTAGTCAGTGCGCATTTGTAAGGCATTTTCCTCGTCTAAATATAATTTTTCTTTTGAGGGTGCATCTCAAGGACTGATGAGGATGGCTATGAGAGTGGAATAAGAAAACCATTTAGTACAATGTTAATAAACTGACAGTCTGGGCCATGTTGTCTCTTTAGGTAAAATGCTTACTCTCTCAGAATCCCCATAACACACCTACATACTCACCCACATGCGTGTGCACACACGCATGCGCGCGCACACGCACACACACACACACACACATAAAATTTCTCCATAAGCTGGTTTAATGCAAGAGCTGGCTAGCTCCCTGTGGGAACGTATGTCTTGTCCACTAGTCATCGGGCCAGTCTCTGATGTTAATGTGACATCCGTTATCAGTGAACATGTGGTCCTGTTCTAGTCTGTTCTTTCGCAAATAACAGAAAATACCTGACACTGGATAATTTATAAAAGCAGAGGTTTATTCAGTTCACAGTTTGGAGTCCAAGGTTTAGGGACCATATCTAGTGGGGGTGTTTCTGAGCCCTGAGGCACCTTATCATGAAGGCAAGAGCGGGGCAGAGCTGCTGTGCCCACCACCGTCTGTCCTATCCTCTCTCCTTATAAACCCACTAGGAGTCAAGTATGGGGGCCCCACCCTGATGATCTTATTCCCAATCTCATTCCAAGGGCCCTACCTTTCATCACCATCATCAAATTAGGTTTCCACCCTCTCAATCCCATCACAACCAACTCTCAGCACATGCATTTTGGGGGACACTCAAACCGTAGCAGGTGCCTTCCCTTGGTTTGAGCTTTGTTTCCGGGCACCTCACCAACTTCCTCTCACTGATGGCCTCACTGCTGGCTTTGCTTGGTGTTTAAAGATTCCATAGCTGCAGCCCTGCTAGCATCTTGCTCCTTCAGCAAGCTCCTTCAGCTACTTTCCACATCTCTTCCTCAGGGCACATGCACATCTCTGGAAACCCTCATACCACACAAAAAAAGCCAGGAAGACCCAGGGAAGCCAAACTCGGGCTTTTCCTTTTATCTACAGCATGTAGGCACACCCATTTAAGTTGAGCCCCAGGTCTGGATGTGACAGTAAAGGTGCCTTCCAATGGAAGAAAGACAGGTGTCTCTATGTTCTTAGGTCCCTTGTGTTTAAGCTCCAAGATCACTCTTTCTAAAGGGAATGAGAAATGAGGACAAGATGTCCACATTATCCATACTATGCAAAAAAAGAGAGAGAGGAGGGAGAGAGAGAGAGAACACTAGCATGCATTCTCTTCCTTTAGACGCTTTTCTTTCTTTTCCCCACTATCTTATTTCTCTTTCTCTTTCAATCATTGTACTAGCTGATGCAAGTGGAAGGGATACTGTCCCTTCACTACTGGTAGAAAAATTATGAATGATCCATGAATCTGTGGATTGGTAGACTAAAGAAAGGTGGGAAATCCCTTCTCTTCACCAGGCTTAGTTTGCAAACTCATTATCCTGTTGGTGAATCAAATACCTGCTTTCTTCATTCTTGGGTTATAAGCTTCAGGGCTTTCTCCTTCAGGGAGAAGACTGCAAAAGAACATGAGCTACAAGGGAAATGAAATTACATTGCTTTAATATTTGCAAGCTTTATCCTCCATTTCATCTTGTTTAACACGTGTGCTTTTATTTAACCTTTTATATTGGTTTTTCTTGTCCCTCCAAGTAAGTGAAATAGTTGTTTCATCAGCCCTGAAGCTTCACAAACTATTATAAACAAAGTAAACTTAAACAAGAAAATTAAAAATACAATTTTACAGCTTTACTGAGGTACAATTGACCTACAATAAACTGTACATATTTAAATAACGCAGCTGTGAAACCATCACCATAACAAGATAATGAATATATTCCTAACTTCCAGAAAACTAAGAAGCTTCTTTCTCTCCCGTTTTTACCTGACCCTGACCTGGCCCAGGAAATCACTGATCAGCCTTCCATTACTATAGATTAGTTTCGTTTCTGAATTTTATTTAAATTGTTTAAATGGAATGATTTCATATATATATATATATATATATATATATATATATATATATATATATAAATTGTTTAGTATATATTTATTTATTTAAATTGTTTAAATGGAATGAGTAAATATATATATATTTAAATATATATATATATTATATATTATATATATATATTTACTTGCCAGAAAGAAACAGAGACAGAAAGAGAGAGGAAGAGGGAGAAAGTACCCCCTGGATTGGGTCACACCACACTCTCTTTTCTCACATTTCTCTATCCTGTCAGGATTTGGAGCATAAATACACACACACACCCCTAGCAGTTTTTCAAGTCAATAGGGCTGAGATTTGAACCACAGTCAGCCATGTGAGATATGGCTTCCTTAATTACTAGGGTACAGTTAGCCACTGAAGATAACTTAATACAATATTTTTGTATTGCAGCATTTTGACCGCAGCCCATCACATAAGGTTGAGTATGAACTTTTCTGCTGTGGCACTTAAGTTGGTTCTTAAGACATTTTGGATTCTGGAGCATTGCAGATATCAGATTTTTGTATGTTCAATACGTATCTTCTTTTTAATAAAATTCAAATTTTTTCTTGGCAAGTATCTAATAGTAAGTTCATTGTTTGGTAAATTACTAAATGCTTTATAATTATGTTGCTTTTATAAATAAAACCTTCTTTACATTTAGTATTTCTTAATATTTAACTTTCTTTGTTTTAGAATTATTTATTTATTATTATCATTCAGTTTGACCAGAGAGACAAAGAAAGAGTGAGAAAGAGAGTGAGTGGGAAAGCAAGCCTTCAGGTCCAGGACTCAAACTGCAGTCCACCGAGCAGGAGTCCAGCACCTTAACCAACACACCCTTCATTTTCTAGTTAGTTACTGCAGTGTAGGACAACACTAGTAATTTTTTTTTTTTCAATAGGGTGCATGCACTCACCAGAGAGAGGTAGAGAGGGAGAGAGAGAGAAAGAAAGTGAGAAGAAAGCACTCCTCCGCTGGGAAGTGGGAGATGGCCACTTCATAATCTCTTCTTTTCCATTCTCCTCATAGGATTTGGGGTATGTGTGCACACATGCCTGATGTGTTTTTCAAGCTATTGGGTCAGGGATTCAGCCCATGCAGTTGGTCATGTGGGATCCAGTGCCTTAACCACCATGCCCCCTGGCTGGCCTAAAAACTATTCATTTTTTTTCATTGATATTTTGTCCTGTTGTTTGGACACTCTACTGGGACTCCAAATGACTCAGCACTTGTTATCTCGTTCCATCAAAGAGTGGAAAGGAAGCCTACACTTACCCAGCTCCCAGATGTGTGCCAATAATTTAGTAGAGAAATTTGGGGATACCTTTTAGATTTGCCCAAATGAAGCTATTAAAAATAGAGAACAGGGACCAACAGATGGCGTAATGGTTGCCCTGCTGGACTCCCACATAGTCGACTGCAGTCGAGTCCCGGACTTGGCGGCTTAAAAGTCACACCAGGTGTGTGTGCATGCGTGTCCAAGATCCCAAGAGGAAAATCGAGAAGAGGTTACAATGTGGCCATTCCCCCAGGGGCTGATTTCTCACTTTCTGTCTCTCTTTGTCTCTCTGGCAAGCACATGTTCCCCAGAGCAAAAATCTCTCAAAAAAAAAAAAAAAAAAAAAAAAAAAAAAAAAAAAAAAAAAAGAGAGAGAGAGAGAGAGAGAGAGAGAAAGAGAACAGAGGGGTCAGCAGGTGGCATGGTAGTTAAGGCACTGGACTTCCACATGGCCAACCACAGTTCAAGTCCTGGATCTGGTGGCTTAATAATATATAATAACAAATTAAATAAAATAATAAATAAATCTTAAAGAAAAAAAGAACAGGAAGTATTTCAAAGCAGTACTGCAAACTCAAATACCTGCATAAAGGAATATGTGGTTTATATGGTTTCTCACAGAAAATGGTGAGACTGGGGCTCTATCTAAAAACAGAAGGCCCAGGTCTAGTGGTCAGGAATGCTGGGTCCCACATAGCTGACAACTCAGTTTAAATCCCAGCACTAATAGTTTGAAAACTACACTGAGTGCACGTACATGGATACCCCAATTCTGGACCGGATGGAGACGTAGGATTGTAGCTTCTCTGTTTAGAAGTGCTTTCTCCCTCCTTCTCTGTTTCTCTCTAGTGAGTGAGAGCTCCCTCTGGAAAATAAAAATGTAAAAACTCAGCCTCAGTTAATTTTTGTCTTGTAGCAATGAAAGGTCAATTTTTACATCTTTATGCTTTTTAGGAAGAGCTCCAAACCCTCAATTTTTAAGATGTTGGCAGCTAATTCAAATGTTTAAAAATAATGGGTGAGCCAAGCACTAAAAAAAAAAAAAAAAAAAATTACATCTATGCAATAGATTTGTTTTACAGTCCAAAACTCTCCAGACTAAGTATGGTCTACATTCGATGGCATAAAAGGGCCCTAAGTGGAGGGGACCCTAGGAAAGTAACTGAGTGTCGCCTGTACACTCCATCCTCTCCTTCCCTTTTTTCTTCTCCCTCCCAATGTGTCCTTCACTATGCAGGGTTCTGTATGAGCCACCATGAACATCAGCCTTGTGGGAACTGAGTTTAGACCTTTAGGAGAGAGGAGAAAGGTCAAAGCTTAAGAAGGTATGAGCTAGACTGGGACCTTGAGAGCTCCTCAGAGAGCAGAAGTCCAAGATGAGACATGCATTGGCCATGACTCCAATATACACAAGTACCGGGTTAGCTGTGAGGACCCAGCTGGCCTCTCCACATGGCCCTATGATCATGATAGTCCTAGCAGCTTACCTGGTTTAACTCTGGAGCCATGTGAACACTTTCTGGCCTCCTTAAGAGATAAGCCATGTTCTGATAACCATCTCAGGACAGGATGACTCTCATGAGTCCATGTTCTGGACCTGAACCAGCATCCCATGGAGTCTCACATAGTGTTAGGGGCTGAATGTGTCCTCCATTAAGTTTATATATTAAACTTTGAACTCCTCATACCTCAAAATGTGATTGTCTTTGAAGATAGGGCCTTTAAAGAGTTAACTAAGGTTAAGCGAGGCCATATGCATGGACTCCAACCCAACAGGACTGGTGTCCTTACCAGATAAAGAGGTTAAGAACTCAGACACACATTGAAGGAGACCACTTGAAGACGCCAGGGGAAGATGACCCTCTACAAGCCTAGTAGAGAAGACTCAGAAGAAATCAGCACTGCTGGTACCTCGACCTTGGACTTCCAGCCTCCAGAACTGTGAGGAAATACATTTCTGTTGTTTAAGCCACTCGGTAGGTAGTACTTTGTCTGGCAGCCTGAGCACACAAATTTCTTGGAAATTAAGGTACAGCGTTTGGAGTGAAGGTTTATGGGAATCAGTGTTAGGAAATCTTACAAGAATGTGAGAAAAGCAGGATTGGGCAGAGTGGGAACTTGGATTATAATGAGGTGGAGTTCTGGAGCTAAGAGACCCTTCAGGGCTGTTCCAGATTGAGAAAAAAACCCTTCATTTTCTTACATCAGTCATTTTCAAGGTGAAGGGGCTGTGATTTAGCTCCCAAGGGAACATTCAGCAGTGTTGGGAGACATTCTTAGTCGTCACAACTGAAGGGTGGGCTGAGGGGGTAGTGGGCATTACAGACACCAGGGGGTGAAGGCTGGGGATGCTGTTTAACATCTGGCGATGCACAAGACGACCCTCAGCAACAGCCAACCCATGACTCAAGGTCACTGAGATTCCCTGCTGTCTGTGTCAGTGAGCCATTTGCCACTGGCTGTACTTGGAGGGCACATTTGGGCAGATCCCAACGACTGAGGGCAGTCCCCAGTGAGGGGTGTGGCCGTGAGCCGTCAGCAGCCTGTGTGGCCATCGCTAGTGAACAGGCACATCCACCGTGACTGAGGATGCAGGCAAAGTGCACTATCCGGCCTCTTAGATCCTCTAATAAAAATAACAACCAAACCACGGCCGAGTCCCGTGGGCCTTACAACATTATCTCGTTGAAGCTTCATGAACAGCCCATGAGGTGGATTTTATTGCCCTTATTTATAGCACAGGAGTGGAAGGCTCAGGGTTACTGGGCTGGCACTTCTGGAACCAGAAGTTGAATCCCGGACTTTCCAACTCCAAAGGGTGACTCTTTTGCAAACAGGAAGAACAACTTTTGCTAAAACAAGAGCAGCCTACCTAGAAAAAAACCAGAATGAATGTAAAGCCCAGCCTCAGAAGAGTAAGAAACCTGCACCAATGTCTGATACTGGGCAGACATCACGGGGCCAGACCCTGAGCTCAGGATTCCTGGAGAGAGGCCTCCTGCCACCGACATCCACAAACGTTAATGGGTTACCAGAAATAATCCTGCTTCTCTGGGGGGACTATTTTTGCCTCCTTGAGCAGAATCCACGGACTCTAGGACTTTGGATGGTGACAACAGTAATGAGGAAAAATAAAAAAGCCACTTTCCAGCAGTCAACTGTACAAAAATAATTTTATTTACTACTGTAATTAAAGTAGTGCAAAGTAGTTTGGACCCACGATATTGTGTTACTGATTATGGACTACCTTAGCAGCATATAGGACACAGACATCTCGCTCTCCCTCTCCCTGTTCCATGTACACGCACACGCACGCACACACACCCCTACACAGACTCACGCAGGCATAAGGGGTGCGGATGAGACTAAGAGCTAAAGGCTTGTTTCTGCATATGCCACGGCTGCCAGTCTATTCTAATGGGGAATTTGTGGAGAAGACGACACTTAAATACTAAGAATTTTCTAAATGTTATTTTATGGATTGCAAGTGAAATGTAAAAGATACCCAACCATATCATTCAATAATTTGGAAGCACAAGGACCCTAGAAAAGTTTAGGGAGAAAAATGTAAACCGATTCACGTAGCCTTCACCCTCCCTGCATGTCCAGCCACAAACAATTCCCAAGTGCCTTACACTGTACCTTGGGAGTCCGAGAACATCTCTCAGTGAGTTTGGAAGAGCCGGGCTGTGGCAAACACAGGTTCCAAATTAGTACATCTTACAGAGAAGGTATAATTTTCTGTTCTCTGTTAAAATAAAATGAACCAATGAAAGGACTAAGATTCTTCTTTTTTTTTGGAGAGGTTTTTGCTATAGGGCATGTGCGCTCGCCAGAAAGACAGAGAGAGACAGAGAGACAGAAAGCAAGAAATCACCCCCCTGAGGGGGAATGGCCACGCCACAATCCCTTCTCTTCCATTCTCCTCCCGGGATTTTGGGCACACATGCACGCACACCCGGCATAAGTTTAAGCCACTGGGTCCAGGACTGGAACTGCATTCAACTACATGGGAGTCCAGCAACATAGCCATTATGCCAACTGCTGGTCCCAAAAGGACAAAGATTCTTAAAACACATCTCAGTGTATAAAAACCCAGATATGTCAGAGGGCAAACTCTGACTCCCAGTACCACCACTCGGGACGAAAGCCTGCAGTGACCAGTAAACCTCCCACTGGGCCCCTGTGATCCAGAGGTTCTGTGTTTATGACCGCTATCTGCGTACTTCCTTGTTGTAATTTGATTAAAAAAAAAAAAGAAGAAAAAGAAAACAATGACACCAAGTGCAAAATTCGCATCCAGTTGACAAAACATGTAAAGTGTTTATCAGAGTAATGCCCTGGCCTCAGCTTCCCAACACGGCTGTTGAAAGGATTCCCTCTCCTCTGGAGAGACCTGGGGTGCACAGTTCACCCACGTGGCTCCGGGTTATTAGCGACCGTGGGCTGCTGGTCCTGGTCGGAGGCTTCTGCAGCTGGACTCACAGCTGGACTTGCAGTGAGAGCGGCGGGGCCTGGGGAGGCCCGGGCTGGTGTTGGAGCGGAACCTCTGGCTGCAGAGACACAGACCCAACAGGTGCTGAGCATGCCAAACAGTTTGTGCAAGACACACAACCACACCGAGCCTATAGCAAGCCAGGGCAGATGCTTCTATATCTGTGGCCCCCACTCTCTAGATAGGCAATCTTAGACCCATGGCTGGCTTCTTTGGACTTGGGGGTCCCCTTCTATAATATGGTGGGTTGGTGGGGCCAGCAGGTGGCGTGGTAGTTAAAGTCACTGGGCTCCCACATGGCCTACTGTGGTTCAATGTTCAGACCTGGTGGCTTGAAACCCATGCCAGGCATGGGTGAGCATGTGTCCACGATCCCAGGAGGAGGAGAAGGGATTGCGGCATGGCCATTCCCCCCTGGGTGGTGATTTCTCACTTTCCCTCTCATTGTCTCTGTCTCTCTCTGGTGAATGCATGCACCCTAAGGCAAAAACCTCTACAAAAATACATAAATAAATAAATAACAAAGAAAGTATCTATACCTTGTTGAATTATTAGAAGAAGGGTTAAATGAATTAGTGCATACGAAGTGCTTAAAACAGCATCTGGCGTTGAGAAACCCTCAACAAGTGTTAGCGCCTGCTACTGGGGGCCTGGTTTACTGTAGGAATGTGTTAAGGTTTATTTGTTTCAAATGCCCGGCTCACAGGACTGATAGGAGTCGGTGTACTTGTCTCTGCGATGCCTACAGGTCTCTCTCAGGGCCCAGGAGCCTATGAAAACAGCACAGACTCCAAAGCAGGGAGACGAGGAAGCACACAGCTGTGATGATTACCAGCTGGGTGACGTCGAGCGAGTCCCCTCATGTCTCTGAGCTAAGTCCCTTCATCTGTAAAATGGAAGCGGCAACATATATGACGTGCCCCAACGCCCATGCTGAAATGTACGCCCAGGGAGCCACTGCCTGGTGACAATGCGACTTGTAGATGAGACCTTCAGGAGGTCTGAATTTCTAGGAAATTCAGGAATGGGCCCAAGCCTCTGGCTGTTTTGGTGTGAGCAGGAACGCTCCCTAGGGTCCTTTTCTGATAACTACAGAGGGTGTTGGGGGTCTACAGGACGGTGGTGGTGGGGGAAACCAGAATGTTGTACAGGAATGCCACATTTCTAGGGCCATTAAAGCCACCACCAGGGCAGGGGATCTTGTGACTAGAGGCCCAGCCATAGGGTAGAAAGACCATTTCATTGCAGTCAGGAGACCCGGTCTGGGCAAGTCGTATGTTACTGCCACACACTGTAAGAGGTGACCTCAGAACAGATACCGCCGAATAGCCAAAGTTTCTGTTCTAAAATGCTTCGATTCCATGGGCCTTGGTTTCCTTGTCTGTGAACTGGGGGGTTTAGGGTTCCGGATGTCCAAACCCCGTTTGGCCCTAAGGTTTATCTTTCCAATGATCTCCGAGGAAGCTGATGAAGTACTAAGGCGTGTATTTTCAAGCTCAGGAAAAGGCTTCAAGCACCATGGTAACAAGTTACATTGGCAATCAGTTTCCTGATTAAAACCAACACAGTGCCAATGCGTCCATGTAGAAGGAATGCGGAATTAGTGCTGCCACCATTTAAATCTTCTGCTAAGAGCGTACTAAAACCACCCGGAGTCTCTACAGTAGGTTTGTAATTATCCGTGCGAGAACAAGCCCTTTCCCAACAGGTTCTGCAATCAACTGCAGAAGCCCCCCACAGCCCGTCCTAATTTTAAAGTGGCCTCTCTGCCTCGGCTCACCTAGAATGCGTGCTCATTTTATTACAGGGCTAGAATCAAGGTAACTCGGGAAATAAGCGTGCTGTTTAAAAAATGACAGCGTAGATTCCAGAGCCAGCTAGAAGTGATTTGTGGATTCCTGGCTGCCTGGGGGACCATTTTCCACACATTAGTGTGTAATCAAGTGCTGGCCCGACTGCAGCCCCTGGGCCAGGCCCACGGCTGCCTGCTTAGGACGGGCACGGGAGTGGGAATGGCTTTCATTTCCAAATGGCTGAAGAAGAACCAAAAGAGTGAGAGTCTGTGACGTGTGGGAAGTATATGAAGAGTGAAACGGTGTGTCCGCAGTGAAGTGTCGTCAGCAAGCCAGCCGTGGAGGCTGCCCCTGAGCTGCAATGTACCCACCACAGGGAGAGCCCCGATGTGTATGAGGGGCACCACAGGGGTAGAAACAATGGACCAATCGAGAGCAGGACGAATGCAGGAGAGAAGGGGAGCACACCCCGAAATGGTAGAATGCCTGCAAAGATAAGGTTCAGGAGGGAAGCCCCTGGCAACGTAGCCTACGTCACTGCGGCCTCAGGATCCTGCAGGACCCACATGGGCATTGAGAGTCACTAAAACACTTTTTCTTTTGTTTTTTTCTTTGTAAGGTGATTGCCATCGGAACATGGGCTAGTCAGAGAGAGGGAGAGAGGGAAAGTGAGAAATCACCCTCCAAGGGCCAGAGCCACACCCCAATCCCTTCTCCTCCATTCTCCTCCTGGGATTTTAGGCAAGCACCCACACACCCAGGGGCTGGAACTCAAATCGCAGTTGGCCATATGGGAGTCCAGCACCCCACTATACCCCTGCTGGGCCCCCTAAAATATTTCATGTGAGCGGAGATCTGGATAGCGGGCCAAGGGTAATGAGACAGGATGTGAGAACACCCTCCCCCCAACTTGCTCTGAGTTTAAGGCCATTGCTTTTCTGTGAACACTACTTTCTGACATTTTACTCTCATTTTAGTAGAGACCTCATTAACTAGAGATGTAGAAGACCGGAAAAGAGTAGGAAAAGGTTTAATTAATCTCGTTCCTATCCTAAAAAGAAGTCTAGGACAAACCGCTTAGCCAGAACAGAGGAGTTGGCTTAAACCATGGGCATGGCGAACAGGCTGGCCTTGGTTTACAAGGCGCCCAGTGAAACCTGGGATCTGGTGAGTCGGTAGAAGCTGCTGTGAGCTGTGCGTTCTATGTAGACAGACGGTTTACTAATACCTGTAAGGCCGGGCTCTCCCTTTCAATGGGGATTTCTGTCCGACCCTTCCCTCGCCAGCCAGCCCCCCTCCATATGGATACGATTTTGGTTTGGTTTGGTTTGGTTTGGTTCAAGGGAAGTTTCTGTCAGGCGGGAAGAGGAGAGATGGTTCTAGACTTACTTGACTTTTCTTTATTTTTTAGATTTTTGCCATAGGGCGCATGCACTGGCCAGGGATAGACCTACCTAGGGAAAGTGAGAATTCATCCCCTAGGTGGGATTTTTTTTTTTTTTTCTTTTTCAAAAGCCTGATCCATTAAGGCAATTATACTTAGCATTCTTTACTGAGAAGGAGTGCTTTTGAGATGAAAAAAAAATAAAAAATAAAAAAAAATAAAAATAAAACAAAAAAAAACAAGAAAGCAGCTTTTTGGAGGCTGGTAAAGTCTGTGGGTTGTACAGGCAGAGGGGCCCTCCCTGGATCCAGCCATTTCAGAAAGGAAGACGCTGCAGAAAAAGGCTCAGGTGCTCAGGCCTGGCAAAGAGGACAGGGTTCCCACACGACCAGAGCTTGCAAAATCAGAGGACCTAAGACGGGCGTGTAGACCCGGGGCCAGGGACATTGTGCTATCAGAGCAGCAGTCATCCGAGTATGACCCCGCAGGGCTATCGAAGCCCCCCTGCAACCTCTGCACCACCCTGGGAGGCATTAGCCCCAGGAAGGACTCAGCTGCCTCGGGGCAACGTGAGTTAGGAGTCAAAAACAAGTTCCCTTTAGGGAATAGAATCAACGAGCAATAGTTTTGGGAACTATCTCAGTATTTTTGATAGGTTAAACAATGGTTTTTTTTAGATGCTTTAAAGGAGAGTTTTATATTTTAGAAAGCGTCTCACAGAGAGAGAGGCATGCTAGACACTGCTAATTACATCTGCTCCTTCCTGAGGCAAATGGAACTGTTGGAGTGTAGGTGCTACCCGGGTCAGTTGATTGAAATGCAGGTAAATGCCCCGGGGACACTACCCCTAGGCAGCTAACAATCCTGGAGGTCTAAGTAGTCTATGTCACGTGAGCTCATTTGACTCTCCCAACTACAACAGACAGTAGGTGTTCTAACACTTCTGTTTTCCAGAAGAGGAAGCTGAGGCAGAGATAGGCTCCCTGCCTTGCCGAGGTTGCACAGCTTGGGCCTGGGCTGGGATCGTAGCCTGACTCCCGTGTGGATGTCATTTGCACTACTGTCCTGCACTGCTAGCCTTCTGAGCGCAGGACAACTTCAAGTGGCCCATGCTGTGACATGCTGGCCGTATATCAGAGCGTATAAACTCAGGGGGAGGATGAAGGTAACTGGAGCCGAAGGCAGAGTATTAATAGATGGACAGCTCCACTGAAAGGCTTGACTGTAAATTGCCAAGTTTGAAAACAGCTGGCTGACAACACTTTTAGCAACAAGTCCTCGTCCTAAGCTGCTTACAGGAGGACCCTAATTCTTACATTCATTGTCTCCTTTACGTCACCAGTCAGCGCCCAGAGTCGGTTACCGTATTTGCCTGAGTGTCATGGCTACTGCAAGCCCTGTTGTTCTGCTCCCCTTCCACAGGGACGTCATGGGCCAGACCTTGGGCACCAGCTCATCAGGGAGAGACCGTGGAGACACTTGGGCCTCTCGGTAGCCCCTTGTAGCTTCTGCTCTCCACCTCTCAGGTCCCTGTGGCCCTGCCCCATTGTCCCATCAGTGCCCCCTCCATGGTGCTAATGTAGGACTTCTTATTTCAAAAGTATTGACAAATTGGCACTTAAAATGAGGACTTTCAAAAACAAGGAAATAATGTCCTACCTCTTTTAACTCTTAGCATTATTTCTAATGTGGTTGGCAGGTACCACAGTGGGGCACATTTTAGAAATGTATGGATATTGGGACTAGCAGGTGGCGTGGTGGTTAAGGTGCTGGACACTCCCACATGGCTGACTACGGTTCGAGTCCTGGGCCTGGTGACTTGCTTCCCACTTTCTCTCTCTCTCTCTGTGTGTGAGTGTGTGTGTGTGTGTGTGTGTGTGTGTGTGTCTTTCTTTCCCTGGTCAAATTTTAAAAAAATGAATGCATAAATAAAATTAAATAAATAATTCTTTTAAAAACATGCATGGATATTTCTTTTGACTCCTAGGCCTTCCTACAGAGCATGCGTTCTAGAGAACAACACTGTAGGCATTACCTGGGGGGTTATTAGAATTGGATCACAATTGGTCTGGCCCCACCCAGGCCTGCTGGATCAGAACCTGCATTTAATAAGACCTCTCCGTATTTGACGTTCACGTTAAAATTAAGAAGCACCGCGCTAGAATTTGCATACAGGAATCAGTGTTAAAATGAATTTCTTCAGATTTCTCCTTTATGTTGCTATTAGGACCCTATGCTGATTTGTAAGCTAGGTGCTCATGAATTAATGACAGCAAATATTAAAAATATGTTACAGAACATTGCTTACATGAGGGGGCAGTGGGTTTGAGACATGAGCAACGGCTATCTGAAAATATTGTGATTCTAAAAAGGATTTTGAAATTCTGTTTTCCTACATCCCTTCTTGGCCTTAATTTTCTTACTTGGGCAGGCTCCATCACCTCTCCGGCCTCACGGTACGTGTCTGTAAAACGAAGGCCATGGAACTGAGTGATTTTTAAGCTCCTATCCAGATGGAGCCTTCTCTAGGTAAGTCAAGAGGGAAGGAGATAGGTGCTGGGGGAAGGAAACGTAAAAAGTTTGAAAACACAAAGAAAATGGGAAAGAGCCAAGGGGACATGGGAAGGGAGAAGTCTATCAAAGGACAGGAGGGACAGGGAGAGGAGAATGTGGAGGGAGTGATAATGAAGACATGAAGACAGGAAAAAGAGCCTACTAGCGATAAAAGCCATTCTACCCGCCCATGAATTTTCATGGCTACCAGCTGGCATGAAATCATAAAGACAATTTTCAGCTCCTCTAACGGAATTGCATTTGTAATAATCATAACAATATTTCTACAGAGTCAAAATGACACAGATAATTTGAAATGGAAAACACTGACAAGATGCAAAATAGATGTGCTATATATACCTGGCCACAAATTTAGGGCCGGGACAGGATTTGCATGAGGGAGATTTAGTAACTGGCAGACTACAGGGCATCAAATCTGGAAGGGCTTCTGATGGCTCCGTGTTAACCTCCTCGGGTAAATCAGAGGAATGATTCCATATTAGCCCCGCGGGAGGGTGACTCCCTCCTCACCTTGGGAGAGGTGAGGCACACTCCTTTCACTTTTCATTATCCACTACACTAGGAACGACTATGCAAATGCTCCGGCGCCATGTCCTGCCCTAATTTATCCATTTGTACGTGTCTCTCCTGGTCAGTGTGAGTTATCATGTCCTTTCGTAGTCACTCAGGATGGTGGAAAACTGTCATTCTCCACAGAGAGACGTTTGTGGGGCTGGGCACGTCCTCAAAGTCGTCACAAAGGGCAGGACTGAGGCTTTCTCACTCAGCTTCTGGTGTAATGGGGGAATAAACACAGCAACGAACGCTTCGTGAGGGTTTTACAGGCCAGATAAATGCCGTAACTAATGCTTAACTACAGCTGGCATTTTGGTAAGTGTCTTACGTGCATTTTTTTTTTTTCACTTCACATGTTTTCTTTTTTCATTTCATGTCCTTGGGAAGTAGCTACTATCCGCACCTCATTTTATCAATGAGAAACAGGGGGATCAGCAAGGTTAAATAACTCCCCGTAAGTCAGGCAGGTAACGAATGACCAAGCCTGGACTTTAAGTCCAAAGTTAAGTGACTGGGGGGGGGGGGGGGGGGGCATCTCTTTAGCTACCACTTTCTAGTAGCTCAGGAGAATTACAGAGATCCGTGGAAACCACGTGAGACCAAGGGCTTGCCTTATATTCCTCCTGGGTCCTTCCCTGTGATCTGCTGGCTGAGAATTTCATTCACCACGAACACCTGTTTACCCTCTTCCACATCTGATTGCTTGATGGAATGGGAAAACTTTATGCCGGAGGGGACTTTGGAGCTGGGTTTTCAGGTATGCAGGGGCAGAATTTTGATAAAAGTTTTTTTTTTTAGAGGTTTTTGCCTTAGGGTGTGTGCAACCTAAGCGAGAAATCACGGGGGGGGGGGGGGGGGGGGGATGGCCATGCCGCAATCTCTTCTCCTCTATTCTCCTCCTGGGGTTTTGGGCACACACGCACATGCACCCAGTGTGAGTTTAAGCCGCCAGGTCCGGGACGCGAACCGTGGTTGACTACATGGGAGTCCTGACATAACCACTATGCCATCTACTACTTTTAAGATGGCAACGTGGTGGTTAAAGGTGCTGGACTCCCACATGGCCAACCACCAAGTCTACTAGATCAAAATGAAAAATGATATAATAATAAATAAAGTTAAATAAAATAATTCTTTAAAAAAAAAAAAAGAGTTGTATTTTCAATAGGAGATGATTTAGTTTATTTTTTAAAAGGTTGTTCGTTTGTTTGAAATCCTTACTTTGAAAAAATATAATAACACTGTGGCCTCCTGCCAGCCCTGGATTAGGACACATCCCGGGGAAGTTCACCACCTTGTTAATGAATGTCCCAAAGAAAGGAAACAGCACACCTTAGGGTGTGAGGAGAGGCATGTAATTTTTCTAGTAGACACAAAGAATCCCTACTTTTTTATATCACCTTGGGTTTTTATAAACCTTTACCTGAGGCAGACTGGAAGTACTGCACAGTCCAGGCGATCCACAGGGACAGCAGGAACGTTCCCAGGAAGTAGATCTGCAAACAACCAAAGCACATGGCAGCGAATGACAGAGGGCAGCCACCGCAGGGCAGGGCTGGGAGACGACACTTACCAGGGCAGAGTGCAGGACAGCGCCCCAGAGAAGCCGCAGGTGAAGGTAGAGCCAGGCCAGGGAGCAGGGGCTGAAGGATTCCTCGTTACTGTGGTTCCAGCACCTGCAGACAAAGCCCAGGGCTCCTTAGTGTTGACCGGCTTTGGTGGCACGAGTCCTGCCTGGCATTTTCAGATCCTCAACCTACAGTCTTCGGCTTACAGACCAAGGAGCACATTCGAGATGAGAGACAAGGAAGGAAAGCCACTCCTCAGTGGTGTAGGCCTGACCTGAAGTTCTAGGACCCGAAGAGAAATCTCAGAAAGAGGTCAGGCCTGCCCTACATTACAAGCCAGCAGGTCGGGACCAGAAGGTGGCGTGGTGGTTAAAGGCACTGGACTCCCACATGGCTAACCATGTGGTTCAAGTCCTGGACCTGGCAGCTTGCTTTCTCATTTTCCCTTTCTCTCTCTCTCTCTCTCTCTGTCTGATCAAATTTAAAAATAATAATAACAGATGTAATTAATTAAATAAGTAAGTCTTTAAAAAGAATAAAAAACCCAACAGATCAAGGAGGCCCCTAAAGTCCAAGGCCTGTAGAACAATATTTCTGTCTGAAGGTCTGTCCAAAGTCCAAAGGCGGGAATGCCTTCCGATCTTTCAGAAAAGTATGGGCCAATCAGATGCGTGATTTTTTCCACTCTCACGGAAAATATCAGTCAGCACTTGAACTTCAGATCAAGTGCATTCTATATCTTAAGCCTCAGGCACCAGAAAAGCGAAATACATTTGGGTCTGGTTGACTGTTCTCTAATAGAAGCCTTTTTATAACAATTGACATTGCAAAATAAGAGTAAGACTGACTTTAAATGCAAAGCAGACCCCATCCATTTGGGCCCCCCCACCCCCCCCGATTTCACAGAATGAGAGGGTCTCCAAACTCACCTTTCATACAGTTCCCGGAGAATGGAGATGTTGTTAGAATGGATAGCTGGGTCAATTTCCAAGAAATCCAGAATATGGTGTGGGATAATAGCACCTTCCTCAATTAGCAAAGCCAAGTTAAAAAAACCCCTGAAAACAAACCACAAACCCAACTCCTCAAGTCTCCATAATAAAAACCCAGACACACACCCTTCATCAGAATGTAAACTTTTACAACCTCTACTTTTTTTTTTTTTGCAGTCCCTAAAGCCAGATGGTTTTGTCATCTTCATTGATGAATTGTTTCCCTAAATATATGCATCTGAGAAATTTATTTGCAGGAGAACCAGGAGGCTTGCAGGGGGTGCTGTGTCCCATCTGCTCCAAAGCCAGTCAACCGGGAGAGCTGTCCTTCCCTGCTCATTCACTCAAAAAAGAACTTGCTAGAAAACGTGCCCTTGTATCATCAACAGAGCCAGGATACTGAGATGAAGGCAGTGCCCATCACTTACAGACCACCCTAGGTGGCCATCACCTGTCAGAAGTCTGACAGAATGTTTTCATGACTGGGGGGGCACCCGACACTGACACCCTAAGGAAGTGTGTCTTCCTTACGGGCTGAAGGAAGTTCAGGTGCTTGGCTCAGCTTCCTGAGGCCAGTGTGAAAGGCTCCTTTCATGATTCCTGTGGGCTCGGATGTCTACCTGTTCCCTCTACCCCTTGCTCCTGACCCTCAGAAGCAGAACTTGCCATGTTTGGCCACATGGATCTGACAAAATAACTTCGCTAAGGAGCGGGACTGGAAGTGCTTCAGAGTTTTTTAGATTTTTAAAATATACATCTTGGGGAAGGGACCCAAGTCTAAACACAAGTGTTTTATTTACACTTTAAACACATAGGCTGAAAGTGATTTTATATAATATTTTAAAATAATTCTATGCATGGGGCCAGTGGGTGGCATGGTGGTTAAGGGTGCTGGACTCTCACGTAGCCAACCGCAGTTTGGGTCCTGGACCTAGTGGCTTGCTTTCTCACTCCCCAAACCCCTACACTCTGTCCCTCTCAGGTCAAATTTAAAAACATAAATAAATAAATAAGATTAAGTAAAGCAATTCTTTAAAAAAATAATTGCGTGTATGAACAAGTGGAAAAGATCTATTGTACTGAAGGGCTCGGAGGGTCTTTTCTCCCATGGGGGTTCTGGGTAACTTGTGGGCCTGCATTTTGATCATGACCCATCACATGAGGTCAGGTGTGGGAATTCCCACTTGTGGCATCATGTTGGTGCTCAAAAAGTTTTAAGGTTTTTTTTTTTAAGTTTTAAGGTTTTGAAGCATCTTGGACTTTTAATTTTTGGTCTAGGGATGCTCAACCTACATGAGCTGGAGGAAGGTGCACTTTCTATCATGAGCTAAGCACATGGCCAGATGGAAAACAAGCACAAGGTGAGGAGGTATGTGCTGTTAGGGCTTTACGATGTACACCGGTCTGCGGCCCTTTGAACCATTCCTGGTCAAGGTTTTGTTTTGTTTTAGAGATGGGGAGAAAGAGAGAGAGAGAGAAAGAGAGAGAGAAAGAGAGAGAGAGACAATATCTTCAATAGGGTCTCAGCTGTATGGTCTTTCCCAGCTTCAGCTGGTACCTGACTATGGGTAAGCACATGTTTGTTGCACTCAGGGAGGTCTCTGGACTTGAACCAGGAATCTTCCCATGGGGGACTGCTTCACAGGGCATTGTTTTCTACTGATGCCACTGTGGTTATGTTTCAGTAACCTCTATCCTCCCTCTCATCATGCCCTTCAGTTGCTACTGACAACAATCTAAATGAAAATCACTGTCTACCAGGTCGTTCATGCCAAGACTCCCACAGTCATATAAGAATGAGGGACCAGCAGATGGCATAATGGTTATGTCACTGGACTTCAACTGTGGTTCAAGTCCTAGACCCAGCAACTTAAAAAAACACTCATGCTGGGCTTGCGTGCATGCATTCCCAAGATCCCGAGAGGAGGGACCAGCAGTTAGTGTAATGGCTATGTCGGTGGACTCCCACGTAGCCTACAGCGGTTAAAGTCCCGGACCCGGTGGCTTAAACTTACGCCAGGCACGTGTGCGTGAATGCCCAAGATCCCGAGAGGAGAATGGAGGAGAAGGGATTGCGGCGTGGCCATCCCCCCTGGAGGGTGATTTCTCGCTTTCTGTCTCTCTGTCTCTCTCTGTCTGTCTGGTGAGTGCACACACTCTATAGCAAAAACCTCTCCAAAAAAAAAGAAAAAAAGATAAAAAAAAAAAAGATCCCGAGAGGAGAAGGGAGGAGAAGGGATTGCAGCATGGCCATCCCCCCCGGGGAGTGATTTCTCGATTTCTCACTTTCTGTCTCTCTGTCTGTCTCTGGCTCTCTGGTGAGTGGCACACACCCTATACCAAAAATCTCTCTCTAAAAAAATGTACTAATAAATTTGAGGTATTAGAAGAAAAGAGTGACTATAAATTTTAAAGTCTGATCAATGACAAAATTAAAATAAATGGGAAAATACACTAGGGAAATATTTATATGTAATGTATTAGCTTAAAGTTCATTATCTATTAGGCTAATGTATAAAGAACTAATTCTCATTTGAATTTAGGAAGTATCAAGACTCCAAAAGATAAACAAAGAAAAAAAGTAGGGAATACACACAAAAGGAAATATGAAGACTAAATGATCACAAGTACATGTAGAAGTGTTCATCCTCATTTGTAATTAAATAAATACAATTTAGGACAATTGGAATATCAGCTTCTATTTATTCAATTAGCAAAATGAAATCATGAAAACATCCAGTGCTGACTAGATCTGTCATCTTCCTCCACTTAACCACTGCTCAGTGAGCTAGTAATTAGAAATATACTGTCATGTAATCACAAAACCATTTAGGCTGTTTGACTCAGTAATAGTAATGAAAAGATGGAAAGATGAAAATGTTCATTGTAGCACTGGCTATAATTTTAACATAGTAGGAAACAACTTCCAAGTCTTTGCTGGTCAACCATAAATCCCATGAAGGCAAGAATACTGTCTATCCTTTTTTTTTTCTTCTATGAAGTTTATTAGTTATTTATTCAATGAAGGAGAGACAGAGAACACTCCCAACAGAGTTGGACACCGTGATCCACTCCAACCTCAGCCAGCTCCAGATCATGGATTGTGTGTTCCTGGCACACTCTGGGAGGTCCCTGGGCATGGACCAAACCCTCCCACGTGGCTCAGCCCCACAGAGCTTCGTCATTACCACTGTGCCACCTCCTGACCTCAGGCCTACTTTTCAGGGACAGGAGATACCCTCTAAGGGAGTTCGTTTCTACATAAAGTCCCTTCAGGAGCAGCTTCTACATCATTCCAGAGGAAATGCCAATAGAGTATGTTCCTTGAGTGTCCTCAGCATTGGGCACAGAGTTCTGCAGCCAACATCCCATTTAATCCTCAGTGCTAGGAGGCAGTTGCAATTGTTACCACGGTGACCTGAGACAGGAGACTCTGAGAGTCAGTGACCTGCCATGTACAAATAGCTACGAGGTGAGAGAGACATGGGATTTTAGCCCAAGTGCATGACCACACTGATGTAGGCCTTCCATTAAAAAAAGAGCCCCGCTGGGTAGTGCAGCTGGTAGCCAACTGCACTGCAGAACTGGCAGCTATGTGGCTGACTGCAGGTTCAATTCCCCGGTCAACTTGAAAACAAGGAGGGTGTGTGGGGGCATTGGGATGAGCTGGCAGGCTGCGGAAAGGGATCAGAGTGTGATAAGATCCTGTCGTGGATATTTCTCTCATTCTCTGTCTCTGTACACACTCACACTCTCTTTATCATGAATAAAATACACTTGAAAATAAAAAGAGAAACTGAGTGGGAATGAGTTTCCAACTTTTGCTCTGTGATCAGTTTCTGAAGCTCAGCACCAAGCACTTGTGTGAGAAGACTTTAAAATGGAAAAAGTGGAATTCAAGTTTGAGTTTACATCTGGCTCCGTGGTACAGAGGTAATACACTGCTCGAAAGAATCCGGATCCCACCTGGGGTGGGTTTCAACCGCAGTTTAAAACCCCAGGCTGGTCAGCTGAAACTCACCAGGCCTGAGTGCCCGAGATCTCGTGGGCCGGAGATTAGAGGAAGAGGATGACAGCGTGACCTGACCGTCAGAGAGGTCTTCATCTCTCTCTCATTCTCATGTGCTTTACCATGAATGAAGAAAAACACTCCTTTTTCAATTACGAGTTTATTTTGGTGGGGAAAAAAAAACTTACTTGCCAGAGAGAGAGAGAGAGAGAGAGAGAGAGAGTGAGCACCACCTCATGAGGGGTGGTTATGCTGTAATCTCTTCTCCTTCCTTCCAGCCTGTGGATTTGGGGCATGCATGTTTTTCAAGCCACCAGGCTGGGATTTGAATTGTGGTTGACCCATGGGACCCAGTTCCCTTAAAGTCTGGAGTTGGCCTTTCCTCAAACTTTGTGAAGACTCTTTGTATGGAGAGTAATGATTAAATATTCTGACAGCCATCATAAAAGTGAGCCTCAGCTCCTACAGAAGAATTCCAATGATCGAATATAGGAGGAATGAAGGAAATAGAGAATCCTCACTAGCACACTACAGTAATACTTGTTGCAGGCAAGATCTACCAAAATTCATGGGTAAAACTTTGAGAGGAAACCGGATATTTGAATAGTCTCAAACTATCTTCCCCAGATACCTATAGAGTAGCAAGGGTAAAACATTAACTTCATGGTGAAGAAACCCAATAGAAACCACCTTAACCAAGCGATTAATATTAACCTCACCACTAACAAGGCATCTTGATAGGAGTCCCTGATGTGATATACTGAGAGGACATCATTTCTGTAGTACCCTTACTCAGAAAGCATAGCCTACAGCTACTCAAGAGAAAACCAGACAAATTCAAATCAAGGGACATTCTACAAAATCCCCACACAGTGTTCTTCAAGTGGATTACAAAGACAGAAAGACTGAGGAGGTGTCATAGATTGGAGAAGACTAAAACTAAATGCAGTGTGGGATCCTGCACTGCATTCT